>JAEIFK010000346.1:770000-1347500 GCA_018901825.1 Drosophila funebris | reverse complement strand
GCCCCTTAGATTAAGGCCTAGACTAATAATTTAAGCAATATTCCTACTCCCACCCCACCCCCCCACCACCACACGCTTTCACATGCCACCAGCAAACAGACAACTTGCCACAAATTGCTTAAAGTTTATGCATAAACCGAAACGGAAACTAAAATTGCAAATGAAATTAAAATTTGAAATAACATTTTTGCTGCACTCAAAGTTGCAAAATGTAGAGAAGCATATCAAATTAATTGCTCAAATATGAGTATATATTCAACATCATTTGCAAAACGACAACTACTCACACACACACACACACTCCCACACACACACACACACACTGACACACACACACAATCGATTGTGATTTTTGTATGTAAAAAACGACAAAATCGAATTAAAATATCCATATAATATATTATTTTTTATTTAATTAATAATATTGTAATATCATTAATAATAATATTAATAATATTAAATATTAATATACATATTTGCATGATGTACAGACACTTACAAGCGAAAGCTGCTACTTTATCAACTTAAAAAGCTTAATAAATACAATACAATTTAGTTGATCGCTTGTTTTATTTTAATACACAAAATTTGGCAACTCATGTTAGGCATGTGAACTTTGAAACATTTTGGAACTTTAGTTGCTTTACTTAATACAAAACTGATGATTATTGAGTGCAGATAAGAAAGCAAAAAGAAAGCTGAAAGTCGTTTTAATCAAAGAGTTCAATTGCCAAAGTTTTATTTAAATGTTGAACTCAAGCTGCCGTAATGTGCTGACTTAACGAATTCATAAATCTATCAGTTTACCATAGCAGATAAAAGCGAATGATGATAGTAATATCTATGTTATAAATTCAGCTTACTCAGCTGTAAGTGTATTTAAGCTTCGTCAAACTATATGCATATACTTTGCATTTAATCTCGACAAGTTCTATGCCATATTTACAAACATAAAACGAGTTTAAATAATCTCGCTTTCACTCGACACTCGACAACAGCTGACAACGTTTGAGCGGTTTTTATTCAGATGTACAGCTCAAGCTTTAGTCAGTATTACAAATAGATTGGAGGCAGCAAGACGTACACTCAAAGAAACCAGAATTCTCTACGCAATTAGAATAACAAATTATAATAATAACTTAGTTGCGTGCTTGAAATGACAGCTTAATTAACATTAAATGAAACTTTATTTTGACAACGTGTAAAATCTACTGCGTATTTTGCATAGATTCCGAATATAATCAAGTATTAAGTCATTTGATTATAATTATTTAAGCAACAGTGCCGCTGTGACAACTGAACATTCAATTGTTATTCACATATTTAGTTGCCCCTGAGATTCACCATGAAATTGTCGCAATTGATTGTGACTTTGATCTGTGCTGTAATCTCAGCTGTGAATCAAATCAGACCCGTGTCTAGTGCCAAAATATTGGCTGTCTATGCATTTCCCGGTAAGCAGTGTTTACTGTAGTGCAATGAAATAATAATTATAATTATTATTATTATTATATTATAAATTTAGGCAAAAGCCATTATATGATGCACACGGCATTGATAAGGGAACTCATTGAAAATGGTCATCAAGTGACAATGATCGCTGCCTTCTCCCTTGAATCGCAGCAATTGGGCAGCAACTATACGGAATTGCTTATAGAACCTGTCTACGACTTTTGGCAAGATGGTAAGCACTAGTTCTAACTAAGCTAACGAGTTGATGCATGATTAAACAGGCTTACACGTGTTCAGTGCTATTTAAAAGTGTTTTCCTAGGGGAATAAGATTCTCATTACTAACAAACTTTGATTTCTATTTCATATATTCATGTAAATTTTAATACAGTGAAGCTTAGCTTGTACACACAACAGCTGTTTGATCGCTATAACAATTTAATGCATGATTGAACATCCTAAGTCATGTCAATTTAAGTTAAATGCTATATAAACGGCTACAGTAAAGCTTAACTTAAACGTTTGAACTTTTTAACAATTTGATGCATGTTCCAACATGTTATGACATGTTGAAGCTTCTATTAATCATCATTTTATCTCATTTATATTCGATTACTTAAACTCAATGTACACATTCATACAGTGAAGCTTGACTTTGGGGTGCAACATCTATTTGATCTGACGCGCATGAAGAATCATGATTTTCTGAAAATGTTGGAAATTATTGGAGTGAAGACAACAGAACATGCACTGCGCCAGCCCAAGGTGCAGGCACTGATCCATGCCAAAGAGACGGAGGGGATCTTTGATCTCCTGCTGGCCGAGCAGTTCTATCAGGAGGCCTTTCTAGCCTTGGCCTACAAGTACAACATACCCATTGTGACGACCAGCACATTGGGCTATGAGAATCATATGAGCCAAATGATGGGCCTGATAACACCCTGGTCGTTTGTGCCACATGGCTTTATGCCCTTCACCGATCGCATGTCCTTCATCGAACGGTTGCAGAACAGTTACGCCTCGCTTTATGAAGATCTCGATCGTTTGTTCAACTATTTTCCCAAAATGGATAAGATAACGGAACAGTATTTTGGCAATGTTCTCGGTGAGTTGAAATGAATACTGAATGAATGAATGAATGAATGAATCATTAAGGAGTTGTATGCTTCAACTGCAGCTGAGGTGCCAAAGGTCAAGCACATGGAGACACAAATCTCGGTAATGCTGCTAAACAGTCACGCACCACTGACAACGTCACGTCCCACAGTTGATTCAATGGTGCCAGTGGGTGGCATGCATATCTATCCGCCCAAGCAGCTGCCACAGGATATGCAAAGCTTCCTCGATGGCGCAACAGATGGCGCCATCTTCTTTAGCCTAGGCAAGTGTTTGGAGTCAGCTAAACCATCGTTCCAAGCCTCTCAACTCTCCTTCCTTCTCAGGCAGCAATGTGCAGAGCAAGGAAATGCCACAGCATATGCTACGTCTATTCCTTAAGGTCTTTGGCTCCCTGAAGCAACGTGTGCTGTGGAAATTCGAGGACGAATCCATTGGAAAATTACCCGAGAATATCATGATCCGCAAGTGGTTGCCACAAATGGATATTTTGGCACATCCTAACGTTAAAGTGTTTATCACACATGGTGGTCTGTTTGGCACACAGGAGGGTGTGCACTATGCGGTGCCTATGCTGGGCATACCCTTCTATTGCGATCAGGTAAACAGGGTATATTAGACAAACTATGAATGACTGAATGAATCCAAGCAAATCTCTCTTTATCAGCATCTCAATATGAACAAAGCTGTGCTGGGTGGCTATGCCATAAGTTTGCACTTCCAATCGATCACCGAAGAATTGTTGACCCACTCACTGCTGCAGTTGATCCACAACGACACCTACAAAGACAACATAAAGCGCATCTCACGCATCTTTCGCGATCGTCCGCTTGCGCCACGCAAAAGCGCCATCTATTGGATAGAGTATGTCATTCGCCACAAGGGCGCACCACATATGCGATCCGCTGGCCTGGAACTCACTTGGTTTCAGTTCTATCTCCTGGATGTGATTGCCTTCATCATCGCCATCGCTTTGGCAACGCTTCTGCTGCTTCTGCTCGCAATTCGTTGGCTCAGAGGCATCGGCAAAAAGCAGCGAAAAGACAAAACTAATTGAGTTTAATTGCTGTTACTAAGTCTTTAAATTACTGTACTGATTTGTCTGTACATTTTCACATAATGTAAATTATTATATATTAATAAATGTATATCAATATTAAGTGAGGCAGTTTTAAGATTAGTAATTCGTATAAAGCAATTTTAATTCAAAGAGACATCAGCTGTGTCTTTGCATCTGAATATCAACAGCCTAATCAACTACCTCGTTATCAAATTAAAATGTCATTTACTAAATAATATGAGTGTTGGCTATTATCAAAAGTAAGCCAAACGAATTTCACAATATTCTAGTTGCTGATAAGTTTACATTCATTGATAAGGTAGCTGCTCCATGACGGTTTTGTCTCAGTTGCCTCTGAACCGCGAAGTTGATCTGTTGGTTGAGCTACGTTCGTGAAAAGCGAAAATAAGGAACTTCAAAATGGTGAGTGAAATATCAGGACATACATGACAGATATATATCAATAAATTAACAGACATCGAATCAAAAGTCTAGAAAATATCGATCTCTTTGATATCAATCCTTACGTAAAAGAATTACGAATAAGTTAAGAATACGTCGTTGACGATAGAGATAACTCTTTAAAGTGCTTTAAACAGTCATGAAGAGATAAGAATGCAAAGATTAGTTGATTTATTATCTATTAATTATTATTATTTAACGCAACGTATTTATCATTCACACGACCTATAGCAACTGAAAAGTGCGTGGAAAGTCTTGTTACTTGGCCTTGTGGCCTTGCAACATGTGGAGATCGCAGCTGGTGCACGTATCTTGGCCCCCTTCTTCTTTCCTAGCAAAAGTCACTTCATGATGACCAATGCCATCATCAGGGAACTGGTGAAGAGGGGACATGAAGTCACTTTCATTACACCATTCTCGTTGGCCAAGGAAAACTTGGGATCAAATTATACGGAAATTCTGTTGCCTCAATACGACATTTGGTCTACAAGTAAGACGACAAATCGCAAGACAAATCAACTTTTTATTTACTTACAAAACAATTGCAGTTCTAAGCATGACGCCGGCCAAGTCAATTGTCGATATGACGGATTTGTCGACGCTGACATTCATGAAAGTGGCCTATGTTGTGGGCTTAGAGGCCACGGACTTCGCGTTCGAGCAACCGGAAGTGTTGAAGCTGATCCACGCCAAGAATAAAATTGGCAAATATGATCTCCTCTTGGCCGAGCAGTTTTTCAACGAGGGTGCTCTTTTCTTGGGTCACCTGTATCAAATACCCACTATAACCATGTCTACCTTTGGCTCTGCTAACTACTTAAGTCCATTGGTGGGCATCGTCACTCCCTGGTCTTATGTCCCTCATGGATGGAAGCCCTACACAGATCGGATGTCCCTCATGCAACGCATTGACAACGTCTACGTCTCCCTCACCGAGGAGATCATGCGAGCTTTCTGGTATTATCCTGCTCAGGATGCGATCCTCAAGAAACACTTTGCCAATAAGTTCGATTCCTTACCAACTATCAAACAGTTGGAACGAAATATCTCTGCTCTGCTTCTGAATACTTATATGCCTCTGGAAGCCCCGAGACCCATCTCCTTCAATATGATTCCCGTTGGAGGACTTCACATTGAGAAACCGAAGCCTTTGCCTAATGAAATGCAAAAGTTCTTGGATGACGCCAAACACGGAGCTATCTACTTCAGTCTGGGTAAGTTATGGTTAAGTAAGATGAATCCTCTTTAACTACAACTAGTTAATCGACTATTCCCTATAGGTTCCCAGGTACGAAGCGCTGATATGCCGCCGGAAAAGCTGAAAATTTTCCTAGACGTTTTCAGCAGCTTCAAGCAGCGCATCCTGTGGAAGTTTGAGGATGAGAAGATATCCAATCTACCAGCAAATGTGATGGTCCAAAAGTGGATGCCTCAAAACGATATCTTGGCTCATCCAAATGTCAAGGTCTTCATCTCCCATGGGGGACTTTTTGGCACCCAGGAAGCGGTATACCATGGAGTTCCGGTGCTCGGCATGCCCGTTTATGCGGATCAGTATCTTAACATAAATAAGGGAAAGGAAGCTGGATTTGCTCTGGGTGTGGATTATCGCACAGTAACAGAGGAGGAACTGAGATATAACCTCAATGAACTCCTAGAGAATCCGAAGTACAGAGACAACATGAAACGAGCCTCAAAGATCTTCCGGAATCGACCCTTGAATGCCATGGATACGGCCATGTTCTGGATCGATTATGTTATCGAGCATCGTGGAGCACCTCACATGGTATCAGCCGGGTTGGAACTGCCCTGGTACCAGTTCTATCTGCTGGACATCATTGCCATTGCTCTGGCTTTAATACTGTTGCCCATTTTTGGACTGTGCTTGATTTGTCGCAAGGGAAAATCTGTGAAGAGTCCTAAGATGAAGTCCAAGCGAAACTAGAAATGAATTCCAAACATTTTACAGATAAACAAATTGTGGACTATTATTAAATTAAATAGTTGGTAACAGCTTTAACTGCTGAAAGCGATTGGCAAAAAGCAGCGAAAAGACAAAACTAATTGAGTTTAAGTTTTCTAAGTCTTAGAATTATTGTAAAATATGTATGTGCCTCAATTCCTATTTTTCTGTTCAATTACACATGTCTATTCTATCTGTTTGTTAGATTAATTGATAACACGTGTCCTGCTTATCAATCGCTATTTACACTTTCCATCACCGGTTCTTTAACTGTTTGTAATATTTTAAAAGTAGCCGAATCATTAATAATAATGTAAATTATTATGTAATAATAAATGTATACGAATATTAAATGAGGCAGTTTTAAGATTAGTATTTCCTATAAAATCAACTACAATTGGAAGAGAGCAACTGTCTCTTTTCATCTGAATATCAACAGCCTAATCAACTACCTCGTTATCAAATTAAAATGTTATTTACTAAATAATGCAAATTAGTATCAAAAGTAAGCCAAACGAATTTCACAATATTCTAGTTGCTGATAAGTTTACATTTATTAATAAGGTAGCTGCTCCATGCCGGTTTTGTCTCAGTTGCCTCTGAACCGCGAAGTTGATCTGTTGGTTGAGCTGTGTTCGAGAAAACCGAAAGCAAGGAACATTAAAATGGTGCGTGAAATACTAAAATATACTTAACAGATATATACAAATAAATTAACAGACAGAATCAAAAGCCTAGAAAATTGCAAGATTTGAAGGACACTAAATATCGATCTCTTTAAGATCAATCCTTACGTAAAAGAATTACAAATAAGTTAAGAATACGTCGTTGACGATAGAGATAACTCTTTAAAATGCTTTAAACAGTCATGAAGAGATAAGAATGCAAAGATAAGTTGATTTATTATCTATTAATTATTATTATTTAACGCAACGTATTTATCATTCACACGACCTATAGCAACTGAAAAGTGCGTGGAAAGTCTTGATACTTGGCCTTGTGGCCTTGCAACATGTGGAGATCGCAGCTGGTGCACGTATCTTGGCCCCCTTCTTCTTTCCTGGTAAGAGTCACTTCATGATGACCAATGCCATCATCAGGGAACTGGTGAAGAGGGGACATGAAGTCACTTTCATTACACCATTCTCGTTGGCCAAGGAAAACTTGGGATCAAATTATACGGAAATTCTGTTGCCTCAATACAACTTTTGGCCCACACGTAAGTCAGCAAATTAAGCAAATATTTTTAATATTTATAAACATGTCTTACAATGTTTTCAGTTCTCAAAATGTCGAAGGTCAAAACTGTCTTAGATATTACGTATTTATCGACGTTGGCATACATCAAAATGGCTAATGTTATGGGATTAGAGACCACGGACTTCGCATTTGAACAACCGGAAGTGTTGAAGTTGATCCACGCCAAGGATAAAATTGGCAAATATGATCTCCTCTTGGCGGAGCAGTTTTTCAACGAGGGTGCTCTTTTCTTGGGTCACCTGTATCAAATACCCACTATAACCATATCAACCCTTGGCACTTCTAACTACTTGAGTCCATTGGTGGGTATCGTCTCTCCCTGGTCATATGTCCCTCATGGATGGAAGGCCTACACAGATCGCATGACCCCCATGCAACGCATTGACAACGTCTACGTCTCCCTCAGTGAGGGGATCATGCGAGCTTTCTGGTATTATCCTGCCCAGGATGCGATCCTCAAGAAACACTTTGCCAATAAGTTCGATTCCTTACCAACTATCAAACAGTTGGAACGAAATATCTCTGCTCTGCTTCTGAATACATATATGCCTCTGGAAACCCCGAGACCCATCTCCTTCAATATGATTCCCGTTGGAGGACTTCACATTGAGAAACCGAAGCCTTTGCCTAATGAAATGCAAAAGTTCTTGGATGACGCCAAACACGGAGCTATCTACTTCAGTCTGGGTAAGTTTTGGGATTTATCTCTTTAATTTCAACTAATAAATCGACCCCAATAGGTTCCCAAGTACGCAGCGCAGATCTTCCACCGGAAAAATTGAAGATTTTCCTGGACGTTTTCAGCAGCTTTAAGCAGCGCATCCTGTGGAAGTTTGAGGATGAGAAGATATCCAATCTACCAGCAAATGTGATGGTCCAAAAGTGGATGCCTCAAAACGATATCTTGGCTCATCCAAATGTCAAGGTCTTCATCTCCCATGGGGGACTTTTTGGCACCCAGGAAGCGGTATACCATGGAGTTCCTGTGCTCGGCATGCCCGTTTATGCGGATCAGTATCTTAACATAAATAAGGGCAAGGAAGCTGGCTTTGCTCTGGGTGTGGATTATCGCACAGTAACAGAGGAGGAACTGAGATATAACCTCAATGAACTCCTAGAGAATCCGAAGTACAGAGACAACATGAAACGAGCCTCAAAGATCTTCCGGAATCGACCCTTGAATGCCATGGATACGGCCATGTTCTGGATCGATTATGTTATCGAGCATCGTGGAGCACCTCACATGGTATCAGCCGGGTTGGAACTGCCCTGGTACCAGTTCTATCTGCTGGACATCATTGCCATTGCTCTGGCTTTAATACTGTTGCCCATTTTTGGACTGTGCTTGATTTTTCGGAAGGGAAAATCTGTGAAGAATCCCAAGATGAAGGCCAAGCGAAACTAGAAACGAAAATCCGAAACAAATTAGCTTTAATTATTATTTTTCAGTCAACAAATTATTGTTATTCATAGAGTAAATATACGAAATTTAAAAGCAACCCTCGAATGTATTTAAATGAGTTTTTTTTATTATATTTGTTGATAGCAGATGCCGGGACATTAGATTGTTGTTTAAAGTTTCCATTGCCATCGCCGATTATTACACTATGCACATTCTGAAACTAACGAGTCATCAATCTCATATTTAATTCTAAATAATCAATGTAGATTGCGGTGCTTGACTAGAAGCTACTCTGTAATAGGTAATTGACTATTTTACTTTGCTGAGACAAATTTATATATTTTCATGGCCATTTTAGTTTCTCTAGATTTTCTTGGACGGGCGGACGGACGGACATTCGGCTGGACGAGCGGATAGTCGGACGAGAGGACAGTCGGACCGTCGGTTGGACGGGCTAAGGAACAGACAGACGGACGAGGAAACAGACGGACGAGGAAACAGACGGACGAAGGGACAGACGAACGAACGGACGGGTGGACGGACGAAGAAACTGACAAACGGTGAGGGGTCAGACAGACGAACGGACATCCGGACGGACGGACGGACGGACGGACGGGCGGACGGACGGACGGGCGGACGGACGAACGGACGAAGGAACTGACAAACGGCGAGGGGTCAGACAGACGAACGGACATCCGAACGGACGGACGGATGGATGGACATCCGAACGGACGGATGGACGGACGGACGGACGGATGGATGGACGGACGGACGGACGGATGGATGGACGGACGAAGGAACTGACATACGGCGAGGAGTCAGACAGACGAACGGATATCCGGACGGACGAAGGAACTGACAAACGGCGAGGAGTCAGACAGACGGACGGATGGACGGACGAACGGGCGAAGGAACTGACAATCGGCGAGGGGTCAGACAGACGAACGGACATCCGGACGAACGAACGGACGAAGGAACGGACGAAGGAACTGACAAACGGCGAGGGGTCAGACAGACGAACGGACATCCGGTCGGGCGGACGGACCGTCGGTTGGACCGACGGACGGACGGACAGGCGGACGGACAAACGAACGAAGGAACTGATAAACGGCGAGGGGTCAGACAGACGAACGGACATCCGGACGGACGGACGGACGGATGGACGGACGAACGGACGGATGGACGGACGGACGGACGGACGAACGGACGGATGGACGGACGGACGGACGGATGGACGGACGAACGGACGGATGGACGGACGGACGGACGAACGGACGAAAAGGAACTGACAATCGGAGAGGGGTCAGACAGACGAACGGACATCCGGACGGACGAGCGGACGGACGGACGAAGGAACTGACAAACGGCGAGGGGTCAGACAGACGAACGGACATCCGGACGGATGGGCGGGCGGACGGACTAAGGAACTGACAAACGGCGAGGGGTCAGACAGACGAACGGACATCCGGACGGACGGACGGACGGACGGACGGATGGACGGACGGACGGACGGACGAACGGACGAACGAACGAATGAACTGATAAACGGCGAGGGGTCAGACAGACGAACGGACATCCGGACGGATGGGCGGGCGGACGGACTAAGGAACTGACAAACGGCGAGGGGTCAGACAGACGAACGGACATCCGGACGGACGGACGGACGGACGGACGGACGGACGGACGGACGAACGAACGAAGGAACTGATAAACGGCGAGGGGTCAGACAGACGAACGGACATCCGGACAGACCGTCGGATGGACAGACGGATGGACGAATGGACATTCGGACGGACCGTCGGACGTACGGACGGACAGACGAAGGAACAGACAGTCATGGCTCAATCGATACGGCAGTTGATGCTGATCAATCGATATATGTCTATGCATTTATAGAAAATTTAATTTTTTTAATTACTTCCATGAAAAACCTAATTCTACTACAATAGTGTATACCATATTCAATCAATGTGTTTATAGATGCAAACTGCATTTCACTATAGTTCAGAGAATTCAATTTGTGTTGTGCTCAGTGCTGCACTTTACTCAGTTGTGTATGAATCGCGACGCTGAGCGGTTGCTCGAGCTGTGTTCGCAAATAATAAAAACATTGGACCTTCAAAATGGTGCGTAAAATATTTGAAATTAATTGAACGATTGGTGAAAATTGTAAATTAAATCAATTAAAATATGTAGAGTTCACTACACATCGAATCAACAGTTGTTAGGCGATCTACAAAATATCTAAAAGTAGATGAAGATATATATATAGTGAAAACATGAATGTTAATGGAATTCTAAAGTATTAAATCTTTGTGATCACGTCATCCAGCAAATATAACGACAGTGGGACTGAGATAAAAGGCTAATAAACTCGTGCGTTGACTGAATAATCAAGTTTGTTTATTTCAATTTAAAGTGTGGGAGATGAATACTTCTTTTTGTTTCATTCATTCTCTCTATAAATAATATAGAGATAAACTGAAGCTGGACTAATGATAGGTTACATCTATATCTCATTCACACGACCTATAGCAACTGAGCAGTGCGTGGAAAGTCTTGTTACTTGGCCTTGTGGCCTTGCAACATGTGGAAATCGCAACTGGTGCACGTATCTTGGCCTCTTTCTTCTTTCCTGGTAAGAGTCACTTCAAGATGACCAATGCTGTTATCAGGGAGCTGGTGAAGAGGGGACATGAAGTCACCTTCATTACACCATTCTCATTGGCCAAGGAGAACTTGGGATCGAAGTATACGGAAATTCTGTTGCCTCAATACAACATTTGGCCCACACGTAAATCAGCAAATTAAGCAATATAAGTGTTTATTGAATTTTACAATGTTTTCAGTTCTGAGAATGTCGAAGGCCAAAAGTATTTTAGATATGGCGGAATTGTCAACATTGACATTCATCAAAATGGCCTATGTTATGGGATTAGAGACCACGGACTTCGCGTTCGAGCAACCGGAAGTGTTGAAGCTGATCCACGCCAAGAATAAAATTGGCAAATATGATCTCCTCTTGGCCGAGCAGTTTTTCAACGAGGGTGCTCTTTTCTTGGGTCACCTGTATCAAATACCCATTATAACAATGTCTACCTTTGGTTCTTCTAACTACTTGAGTCCATTGGTGGGCATCGTCTCTCCCTGGTCTTATGTCCCTCATGGATGGAAGCCCTACACAGATCGCATGTCCCTCATGCAACGCATTGACAACGTCTACATCTCCCTCAGTGAGGAGATCATGCGAGCTTTCTGGTATTATCCTGCCCAGGATGCGATCCTCAAGAAACACTTTGCCAATAAGTTCGATTCCTTACCAACTATCAAACAGTTGGAACGAAATATCTCTGCTCTGCTTCTGAATACTTATATGCCTCTGGAAGCCCCGAGACCCATCTCCTTCAATATGATTCCCGTTGGAGGACTTCACATTGAGAAACCGAAGCCTTTGCCTCAGGAGATGCAAAAGTTCTTGGATGACGCCAAACACGGAGCTATCTACTTTAGTCTGTGTAAGCTTCAGACAAACCAAATACAACTGTAATTTCAATCGATTTTCCTGACAGGTTCCCAAATACGCAGAGCGAATCTTCCCCCGGAAAGGTTGAAGATTTTCCTGGATGTTTTCGGCAGCCTGAAGCAGCGCATTCTGTGGAAGTTTAAGGATGAAATGATATCCAATCTTCCAGCAAATGTGATGGTCCAAAAGTGGGTACCGCAAAACGATATCTTGGCTCATCCAAATGTCAAGGTGTTTATCTCCCACGGTGGTCTCTATGCCACCCAAGAGGCAGTATATCATGGAGTTCCTGTCCTTGGCATGCCCGCCTTTGCGGATCAGTATCTTAAGGAAACGGAAGCTGGATTTGCTCTGGGTGTGGATTATCGCACAGTAACAGAGGAGGAACTGAGATATAACCTCAATGAACTCCTAGAGAATCCGAAGTACAGAGACAACATGAAACGAGCCTCAAAGATCTTCCGGAATCGACCCTTGAATGCCATGGATACGGCCATGTTCTGGATCGATTATGTTATCGAGCATCGTGGAGCACCTCACATGGTATCAGCCGGGTTGGAACTGCCCTGGTACCAGTTCTATCTGCTGGACATCATTGCCATTGCTCTCGCTTTAATTCTGTTGCCCATTTTTGGACTGTGCTTGATTTTTCGGAAGGGAAAATCTGTGAAGAATCCCAAGATGAAGGCCAAGCGAAACTAGAAACGAAAATCTGAAACAAATAATTAGCTTTAATTATTATTTCTCAGTCAACTAATTATTGTTATCCATAGAGTAAATATACGAAATTTAAAAGCAACCCTCGAATGTATTTAAATGCGTTTTTTTTTATTATATTTGTTGATAGCAGATGCCGGGACATTCGCCGATTATTACACTATGCACATTCTGAAACTAACGAGTCATCAATCAAATATTTAATTCTAAATAATCATTGTAGAGTGCAGTGCTCGACTAGTAGCTACCCTGTAATAGGTTATTAACTATTCTACTTTGATGATACTTCTATAAAAAACCTCATGCTCACTGCTGTAATAGTGTATACCCCATTAGATCAATGAGTATATAAACGCAAACAGAATTTCACAAGAGTCACGTCGCTGATAAGTTCAGAGAATTTAATGAATTCAGTTGTGTCTGAATCGCGACGCTGAGCGGTCGCTCGAGTTGTGTTCGCAAATAGTAAAAACATTGGACCTTCAAAATGGTGCGTAAAACATTTGAAATTAGTTGAGCGATCGGTGAAAATTGTAAATTAAATCAATTAAAATATGTAGAGTGCACTACACATCGAATCAAGAGTTGTTAGGCGATCTAGAAAATATCTAAAAATAGATGAAGATATATATGGTGAAAACATGAATGTTAATGGAATTCTAAAGTCATTTAGCATTCATCAAATAGAACAACAGTGAAACAGAGATAAACGGGTTAATCAACTCGTGTATTGACTAAATAATTAAGTATGTTTATGTTAATTATGTTTGTATCATTCACACATATGGATTCTCTCTCTCTTTCTCTCACGCAAGTCCCAAATTCACTCATCGGTTGCCTTTACTGCCAGTTCTTCGCTATCTAACTTAAATAATTATACCATCTCTATCACTTAAGTCAGACAAGCCTTTAACAAATAGCTAGCAACTAAGTGTTCACGTACAGCAAATTAATATGATTAGAACATCTCAATGACGATAAGGAAAACGTGTAATCGACACGCAAAGATAAGATGGAATAATAGCCTAGTAGAAGAAGCAGTTGTTCTCTATCATATGCACAGCTAGAAACAGCATAGAGATAAGCTAAAGCCAAGACTGATGATAAGTTACATATATTTCTCATTCACACGACCTATAGCAACTGAGAAGTGCGTGGAAAGTCTTGTTACTTGGCCTTGTGGCCTTGCAACATGTGGAGATCGCAGCTGGTGCACGTATCTTGGCCCCCTTCTTCTTTCCTGGTAAGAGTCACTTCATGATGACCAATGCCATCATCAGGGAACTGGTGAAGAGGGGACATGAAGTCACTTTCATTACACCATTCTCCTTGGCCAAGGAAAACTTGGGATCAAATTATACGGAAATTCTGTTGCCTCAATACAACTTTTGGCCCACACGTAAGTCAGCAAATTAAGCAAATATTTTTAATATTTATAAACATGTCTTACAATGTTTTCAGTTCTCAAAATGTCGAAGGCCAAAAGTATCTTAGAAATGACAGATTTGTCGACGTTGACATTCATCAAAATGGCCTATGTTATGGGATTAGAGACCACGGACTTCGCCTTAGAGCAACCGGAAGTGTTGAAACTGATCCACGCCAAGGATAAAGTTGGCAAATATGATCTCCTCTTGGCGGAGCAGTTTTTCAACGAGGGTGCTCTTTTCTTGGGTCACCTGTATCAAATACCCATTATAACAATCACAACCTTTGGCTTTGCCAACTTTTTGAGTCCATTGGTTGGCATCGTCAATCCCTGGTCTTATGTCCCTCATAGCTGGAAGCCCTACACAGATCGGATGTCCCTCATGCAACGCATTGACAACGTCTACATCTCCCTCAGTGAGGAGATCATGCGAGCTTTCTGGTATTATCCTGCCCAGGATGCGATCCTCAAGAAACACTTTGCCAATAAGTTCGATTCCTTACCAACTATCAAACAGCTAGAAGGAAATATCTCTGCTCTGCTTCTGAATACATATATGCCTCTGGAAGCTCCTAGACCCATCTCCTTCAATATGATTCCCGTTGGAGGACTTCACATTGAGAAACCGAAGCCTTTGCCTAATGAAATGCAAAAGTTCTTGGATGACGCCAAACACGGAGCTATCTACTTCAGCCTGGGTAAGTTTTGGGATTCATCTCTTTAATTTCAACTAATAAATCGACTATTCCCAATAGGTTCCCAAGTACGCAGCGCAGATCTTCCACCGGAAAAATTGAAGATTTTCCTGGACGTTTTCAGCAGCTTCAAGCAGCGCATCCTGTGGAAGTTTGAGGATGAGAAGATATCCAATCTACCAGCAAATGTGATGGTCCAAAAGTGGATGCCTCAAAACGATATCTTGGCTCATCCGAATGTCAAGGTCTTCATCTCTCATGGGGGGACTTTTTGGCACCCAGGAAGCGGTATACCATGGAGTTCCTGTGCTCGGCATGCCCGTCTATGCGGATCAGTATCTTAACATTAATAAGGGAAAGGAAGCTGGCTTTGCTCTGGGTGTGGATTATCGCACAGTAACAGAGGAGGAACTGAGATACTCCCTCACTGAACTCCTAGAGAATCCGAAGTACAGAGACAACATGAAACGAGCCTCAAAGATCTTCCGGAATCGACCCTTGAATGCCATGGATACGGCCATGTTCTGGATCGATTATGTTATCGAGCATCGTGGAGCACCTCACATGGTATCAGCCGGGTTGGAACTGCCCTGGTACCAGTTCTATCTGCTGGACATCATTGCCATTGCTCTGGCTTTAATACTGTTGCCCATTATTGGACTGTGCTTGATTTTTCGGAAGGGAAAGTCTGTGAAAAGTCCCAAGGTGAAGGCCAAGCGAAACTAAATGAAGACTCAACTCAAAACATTTTATTGATAAACAAATTGTTGACTATTATTAAATAAATTAGTTGTGAATCCAATCATATAATTTTGAACGTAATACAAATTGCTTTTGTTATGTTATGAATTCTCTCAACTCTGAAATATCTGAACTGAACACTGAGATACTGAGATATATGTTAGGGGTACTCATAGTTTCCAAATTGAGGTCTTATCAAAAGCTAGCTTGTGTGAGAGTGTGCGTGTATATGTGTGGGTGTGTGTGTGTTGCGAGAACTCTATTGGCTGATGACCATGGACTTCTTGATCTTCTTCTCCTTCTTCTCATGGGTGATGGTCACTTCCTCTGCGAAACAAGGAAAAGGAAATCATTGATGAATTCATTGATAACTGATTCGATTATATATAGATGTTTACCTTCGAACTTGTGGGGCAACTGCTTGATGGTCTCAATGGTCTTGATGGTCTTCTCGCCAGGCTCAATGATTTCCTCCTCGTATTCCTCAATGATCTCCTCCTCGTCAGTGTCATCGGGATTCGCTTTGGAGCTTGGCACCGGATCGAAGACAGTCTTAACTGCCTTCTTCACGATGCCCTCGGAGGTGACAGTGGTGTAATGATACTCGGTGCCGCCCTCAATCTTGATGGTCTCCACGGTGGTGACATCACCGGGATTTTCCGATGGGACGATCTTCTTAGTGCCCGATTCGGACTTGAGTTTCTTGGTGCTGGTGACGTTCTTATGCTTCTCAGCATCCTTGAGGGTCTTCTTATACTGCCTGATCTCCTCCTCGGTGAGCTCGACCTCCTCCTCCTCATAGACGGTCTTCGAGGTGGTAATTGTCTTGCCCGATGCCAATTCCGTTGAATAGGTGTACTCAACACCACCAGGCACACGCTTGGAGGCCACTGTGGTTGTATCGTTCTGCACAAAGTCAGCTGGTGGTGGTGGTGCCGATGACTTGGCCTTCTTCTTCTTCTTGCCAGCATCACTAGTGCTCTGGGTAACCGCCTTGATGCTCTGCTCCTGCAGTGAATTCTTGCGCACGGTGCGATTGTTCTCGGTGATCTCGATGTTCTGGCTAACGCGACGAGTCTCCTCGATGGTGGTGTCCTCACTATAGTTGGACTGCTGATCATTGGCATTCTGCACAATATTCTTCTGAACCTTGTGCACCACACGGCGGGACGATGACTCCGTGGAGTCGGTGGAATCCACCGAAGATTTGCGTGTTACATTCTTCTTATGCTTGTTCACCGTGGTATTGGTGTTCTCATTGATTTCCGTGGGCACAGAATCGAAGAAGGTCTTGGTCCGCATGCTGCGTGTACCATCCTCATTGACGGTGGTGTACACCTCCTCATAGCCACCCTCGATGGCGCGTGTCAACATTGTGGTTCTCTCATCGATGCGAATCTCCTTGCCCAAACGCTGCTTGATGATCTTCTTGTTCGCCTGCTCCTTGGCCAAATCATCGGCACTGACCGGCTTTGGATCCCAGAAGGTCTTCACCTGAGTCTTCACTGTACCATTCGGTTGCGGTGTGGTGATGATCATCTCATAGCCGCCATCAATCAGCTTGTACTGGGTGCTGGCCCCAGTCGACTTGTCGAACTCAACCTTGCCATCCTCAATGTCAGCGGAAGTCAGCAGCTCTTGAGTGGTTTGAGTGGTTGTGGTGGTTCAGTGGTTGTTGTTGAAATAGAGTGTGCAATATGTGAGTAATTTGTTTGTGTAGCGCAGCTCTTGGACCACTCGAAGAGGTGTCTGCCTGTCTGTTTGTCTGTGTGGCATTTAGCTTAACTACGCATCTTGCAAGCACTTTGTGGCATAACTATTTATAGGGTATTTATTAGCATAATCCTAGCCGCAGGTTTTAATTTCTTTAAAGCATCTTTCATTGCATAAACCTAAGCTTAGTTATTGCAAATTAATTTAATGTTGTTCAATCATTTTTGTTAATTCATTTAGTGCCATATTTCTAGGGTATTTTTTTGCCTAAGTAATTAATTGTTATTATTAATTTTTTCAACAAATTTATAAGGTATATTATTTCATAATTGTAGGTTTAGCTATTGCAAATTACTTTATTTCTTATTGATCAAATTTTAAGGCATATTTAGAGAGTATTTTGTTTGATATTCCTAGGTGCAGTTTTCAATTGTTATTGTTTGTTTGTTAAGCATATTTATAGGGTATATTCGTTGATATTCTTAGGCTAAGTTATTGCAAATTAGTTTTACTTTTTATTTTTCAATTTATAAGCATATTTATAAGGCATATTCTTTGATAGTCCTAGCTTAAGTTATTGCAATTTAATTTAAGTTTTTAAATATTTATATTTGTTATTTAACTTGTCAGCATATTTATAGGGTATTCTCATTCAGATTCCTAGGCTAAGATATTGCAAATTAGTTGCATCTAAGGCGCAGTTGGTATTACGAGAGAATTATTCAATTTTTAAGCAATTTTTTACAGCAATTTGAACAGTTTTATGTTTTCCTTTTATTCTTGTGATTCACTTGTACTTTAAACATGAACTGGCTCTGGCTGAGATTGGGATTCGTTGTGGTTGGACTCCAGTTGCAGCTGCAGTCGCAGCTTGGCCGTCTGCGTTGCCAGTTGGGGCAGGCAGCTGTAGTGCAACAAAAGTTGCAGTAATTGTTATTTGAACTTACGCAACGTCTTCTGACGGCTCGGCTTTGTGGGTGCAACATTGGGAAGAATATGCTGTGGTTGCTGCGGTTGCTGTGGTTGCGTTGATTGCGTCGCCGCCTGGACACGTTGTGGTTTCGTTGTCGTTGTTGCTGTCGTTGTTGTTGCTGTCGTCGTTCTTGTTGCTGTCGTTGTTGCTTGTTGCTGCTCTGACTGAGATTGCTGGGCGTTAGTTGAATGTTTGTTAGTTGCAGCAGCGGGTGGTGCAGGCTCCGTTGCCGCTGGCCGCTTGTTAGTGGTTGCACTTGAGCTTAAACTTGAGCTGGGACTTGAGCTGAGGCTGTGGTTTTTCTTTATAGGCGTGGCGGGCATTTGCTGCAGCAATGTGATTGCAGTTTGTGTTAGCAATGTGTTATCGTTATCGTTATCGTTATCGTTATCAATATCTGGAAAATGCGTTTATGGTAAACGGTTTAACTGGCAAACTGGCAGAACAATTGTAGCATTAGATGATTTCTGATTGAATGATTGATTGTGGCATCCCAACGTGATGATTGGTTTGTTTGATTGATTGATTGATTGATTGATTGATTGATTGATTGATTGATTGATTGATTGATCGAGAGAGAGAGAGAGAGAGGTGCGAGTACGAGAGAGAACTTAAAAATAAACAACTGAAAACAATAAATACAATAAATTATCGTTTCCAAATCAAATGCACAAACTTAAGACTAGAATAAAAATGCACATTTATAACGGTATTTGGATTAATCAAAGAGTTTCTGTGTTGTGTTCTTGAATAAATATTTTTTTAAGACAATATTTCTGTGTAAATTACAACATAAAGTTTAAAATAAAAGAAGAAACGTAAATATATATATTTATATTTGTTTGGATGCTGTGAAAAAAGTTCAACTCAACTTTTGTGAGTGTAAAGGAGGCACACACACACACACACACACACACACACATACACACGCACAGGCAAACATACACACACACTAAGGCACATAAAATTCACACAGCTTTATTATTTTTTTAGTTAGTTTTTTTGTTTTGTTTTATTAATATTTCTATAAAAATATATGTGTATATATTAATTAATGAATTTGGCTTTTGTGGCTAGGGTAGGGGAAGGTGGGAGAGGTGGCAGAGGGCAGAGGGCAGAAGTTTGAAGTAGATTTGATATGAGTTTCATATGCAGATGAGCTGTGAATTCCATGCCACAAATCGCTGCCTCAGCGCAGCTGCAGCTGGAGCCACAATGTGCACAAAATTCAATTAAAATATAATGAAGTGTAAAAGTTTTGTGTCTGAGTCAAGTGCTTGGCAAGTGTATAACATGTGCACACACACACACACACACACATACGACGACGACGACGACGACGTTAGCAACAGCAACGAGTGTAAAAAGTTTAATTTGAAAACTTAATTAAAATCTGTGTGCAATTTTTATGCCACACTCAGCTGTGTGTGTGTGTGTGTGTGTGTGTAGATGTATGTGTGTGTGTGTGTTAATTAAATGTGTTGCATATACATTTATGCTTCTTGACAGCACTTGCTTCTAATTTGTTGCCCATGTTGCAATGATTAATAGAACATCAAGTGTGCGTGTCTGTGTGTGTGTGTAACAAGGTGTCAGGTCAGACTGTGTGTGTGTGTGAGGAGGTGGTAGTGGGTGTGGGGTGGTGTCAACACAATCGACGCTTAACGAACGATTTGTTTTATTTAATTGCTTCTTTTTGTTTTGTGTGTTCTGTGTTTGTTTGTATCTTGTATCTATGAGCTACCAGTTTGATCTTCCTCAGCGCTTGGCTCTGGCTTCGCTTCCAGCGTCTGTGTGATCTTCTTCCAAATGTTATCGAACGAATCGGCGCCCGCATAATCGATCTGTCCCGATTCCCAGCACTGGCGACGCATCAGATTCTCGTAATGCTCCTGCTCGGGGGGTACGTTGAACGCCAATGCGCAGCTGTGACAAGGCGCCGGCAAGGCCAGCCTGAAAGTAGGCAACAGATTGTATAAGCAACACCATTTCGATAGCGATAGCGATAACGATAACACGTATATCTATATATATATATAAGAGTATATACATAAGCATGCAATATGACAACAATTAAAAGTAATTTGTTTAGCTACAAAGTGGGAAACAAAGTGTTAGAATTTGTTGTGTTGTGGTGCAACATGGCGTATGATTAATGTGTGACAAAAGTGCGCTGCATGTGCCGCAAGCTGCCGTTGTCCTTGCGTTAGCCTTATGGCAGATTACTACGAGTATGTTGAGTTGTCTGTGTGTGCGGTTGTTGAGTGTTTGCGTATGAATAACTGCAACGGCAACTGATGACACACACACACACCCACACACACAAACACACACACACCAGGTGCCTCTTGTGGCGAGTTGAAGAGGCGACTTGCAACTAATAAATCAGCAAATGCAGTTAAAGCCAGAGGAGCAACAGCAGCAGCAACAGCAACAGCAGCAGCAGCAGCGGCAGCAACGAGCCACATGGTGGTAATAAGGCAATGACGATAACGATAACGATGACGATGACAATGACAATGACGACGGTGTTGATGATGATGATTGGCAAACAAAGCACAATGACAATGATAAAAACATGTGATAATGGACAAGCAAATGTGCCAACTACACGAGACAACAAAAATAAGACAAAGAGACGCCGCACTTAAGACGCAGGATGAAAGGACACAGGACGAAGACGACTTTTAAAAATGCAGCAGCAGTCTAAAGTATACGATGTACATGACAGAGTGCAACCGAAAACGATGTGAGATTACATTAAATCACCAAACTGAAGGAAGTGGGATGTGGTATTGTGTGGTATTGAGTGTGTTGAGTGGTGCATGTGGTGCATGTGCCTCATGTACGTTTGCCCCATTCGCATTTCGTTTACCTCATCTGCATCGGCAACTTCTGCATCGACTTGACTGTGGTGTAACGTGTTTTCTAACGTATGTTGTACAGTGTGTTGTTGGTGGTTTTGGTGTTGGTGGTGCTGTTCATGTGGTTCATGTTGTTCTTGGTGTTGTTGGTGTTCTTGGTGGGTGGGTTTGGATGATTGCTCAGTTTCATGTACATTGCTATTTACATCTATTGCTATGGAGACTTCATTGGCAGTGGGTGGTAATTGTGGTGAAGATGCTTGTGCTTGTGCTTGTGCTTGTGCTTGTTGTTGTTGTTGTTGTTGCTGTTGTGGTAATGGCATTGTTGTTGCCTGTGCATTTGGTGATGTGGGTCTCGGACTGTCACTTCTGCATGCATCGCTCTGGCTCTCCTCATATGAATTCTCAATCTGGACATTTGCATTTCTTTGGAATTCATTTTCATTTTGATTTTCGCATTCTGGCTCATTCCATTGCCTCTCCTCCTGCTCATAGTAATCTGCCCAAGGATCACGATACTCTCGCACTTCTGGCACATACAGCTGTCGTTGTTGTTGATGTTGTTCATGTTGTTGCTCCAGTTGATGTTGGTAATAACTGTCCGTATCACATTGATATTCATTGTAGCTCGTTGAAGTGATTATGTTTAAGCAAAGACACTGGCATTGAGAGTTTTTGGCATTTAGCATGGCATTTTGATTCGCATGAACAGAAAGCGCATTGTAAGAGTTGAAAATTATAAATAAATTATCAAAAAAAAAAAAAAAAAACAACAAAAAAAACAAAGGAAAACAAAACTTGAAAAAATAATAAATTAAGAGAAAAAATAAAAAGTAAGCGAAAGAGAGAAACAATTGTAAGACAAGTACAAGACTAAAGAAAACAACTGCTAGTTAATAGAGAAGCTGGACTATCATACACTATGTATATGGTTGTATGGTCACCCTAAAACTTGCATTGCAGCTGTTCTCACTCCACTAAAACTATTAGTAGTCTACTCTTAGACAACGGTAGAGCAGCTTGACAACGAATTGTATGCCATAGTTTTTAGTTGCATGGTCACCCTAAAACTTGCAGTGCAGCTGTTCTCACTCCACTAAAACAACTACTACTAGTAGTCTACTCTTAGACAGCGGTAGAGCAGCTTGACAACGAAGTCTATGTCATAGTTTTCATTTGTATGGTCACCCTAAATGGCAGTGCTGCCCATTTGTGTAAACTACTCTTAGCTGCTAAGCTAGACTATGATATGCTGTATGTAATGCATATATAACAATTAATTATAATTACATGGTCACCCTAAAAATGCAGTGCTGCCCATTTCACTCAATTACTCTCAGCTCTCTCACAAGAGAGCAATCTCAAAGAGAGCCAACACATTTATCCTTCGCTAGAGCTCAACTTCAATCAAACAACTGACTTATAGGGAAATTGATATTAAATTGACTTCATTGGCATTTTAATTGGCTTCATTGTGCCGCTAAGTGTTTACAACTACTTTCTTTTACTAATTATTTGTTAAAATAAAAATAAATTAAAAAGCAGAAGACGCCTGAATGAAAAGGCAAACCCAATTTGCAAAACCATTTGGATCATTTCAATATACTTATTGACGGCGGCTAACTAAACATTCCGTTGGCACTCGGCCAAATTGATGCAAAATTGAGAGCAGCACACAGAAAGAAAAACAACAGAGATAGACAAACACAAACACACACACACACAGACACACACACAGATACACAAGGAATAGAACAACAATAAAGCAGACTCCACTGCAAAAATGCCTGTCTAAAGAAAACAAGAGGGAAAAACCGAGAAATGGAGGCCAAATTGGGGCGTGGCTGGCAATTGAGTTCAGCAAACGTAAACTTTAAAATCAAACTAAAAAAACAGAATAGAACCAAATGAAAAAAAAGAAGAAGAAAGAAAAGATAATAAAATAGAAAATTTAAAAATGAAAAGTGAAAAGTGAATAGAGATAGAGATAGAGATAGAGCAAGAGTAAGAGTAAGAGATATAAACTCAATATAAACGAGGTCGTTCATAGATTCATAGATCATTTGCCTTGTTTTGTTTTGGTTATTTACGCTTTTGACGAATGAAATAAATAAATAAATAAATAAATCGATAAACAAATATCGCCAGCCATATGAATAATGTGCATAGTGTGCAAAAAATTATGTATAAATATATTAAAAAAACTGTGCAAACAACGATTGACCTTTGACCGTATCTACAATATTTGATGCGCTGTACAATTGTGCATGTGCTGGCTGCGAATGACAGGATCAGCTTACCTCTTGTGGAACTGCGCTTGCAGGACTATCGCACTTATCACTGGCTGAACTTTCAGGCGTTTGCATTGTTAGCTTTTGCATTGCATTGCGGAGTTACGAATAGATTAACGCAATTACGTAGCATTCAGCATTGAGCAGAGATTGAGTTAAGACAACAATAGAATTTGATTTTGGGTTAGATTTTAGTTGAGGACGAATTCAGAAAACGAAACGAAACAAAAACGAAACTCTCAAGTTGCACTTGATTAACTTGAGACTGAAAGTATGTTGCAGTTATGATTTCATTCATATTTAGCACTTACCATTGTATCGCTAAGCGATTCATGCACACTATCACAGAAGATGTTCCACCAGTGTTGGATAAGGTCCTGGGCATGGGCATAATCGTTGGGCGTGGCAGCGGTTCTCGTTTCCGAATTGAACTGTATCAACCAAGGCTTCAATTTGCCAGCGAAATGCAAAATCTTAATTTTATCTCTGAATCTAAATGAATGAAAGAAATTCGAGTTTTTTTTATAATGAAGTTCCCTTGATAGTGTTGTTGTGCAACACTTACTGTTTGAATGCAGGCAAATAACAGTAGGAAGCATAGGCAGTCACATTATAGACAAAGGGCAAATGCTTCTTAATGTCTGCGGTCGACCAATCGGCAAAATATTGATTCAAGAGTCCTTGATCGCCGCCATCGAAGCTGCCGTTCTTAACGGCAAAGTCTGTGATATTGTTAAAGGTCTCAACGCTGGGTCTGAACACAAACACGCCGGAGTTGAAGCAATCGGGCCAGCTAACATCTGGCGCAGCCGACAGTTCCTCACGTTCGAACAGCTCATCGCAGTTTTTCAGCACCTACAAAAAAGGAAATCGCAAAAGATACAAGATATAAGTTACAAAGATACAAAGATATAGGGAAGCTATAAATGTATAGCATTACTTACCAACGTATCCGCATCGAGGAAGACACACTTCTCGAACTGCACGAGACGCCAGCAGTGGAGCTTTGTGAAGGTGACGCCCAGTTCGGGACGGGAGAGGAGCGCCAAATTGGCGGCATCCTGTGAGTCGAGTACATTAACCTCTTGTACAACATTGTACACGTCCTTCAGTCTATCCCGCATCGCCTCCGACACGGTGGGCGTCACCAGCACCGCCAACTGGTGGGCAGTACCCGCTCGCTTCAGCGAATGTGCCAGCACCAAGGCGCCCAGCGAGTACGTGTCATTTGTGGTCAATGTTACCCAAGCGAACTCTGTGTCGAAGACATTTCAAGTGGAAAGTAAGCAGATCAGTAAAAGGATAAGCATTCAGCATCTAACTGACAGATACAGATACAGAATTATCAATTGAGATATACAGGCACAAAGATACAGATACACAGTTACAGATACAAGTTACAAATGCAGCAGCTTGGCATTAAAGCATGTTTTTTTTTTTCATTCTTTCATTTCAGTTTTCTTTTATTAGTTCGGCAGTCGGAAAAGTGAGAAGAAAAGCAGCGACGAGCAGTTTATGGATTATAAATAAACAGGCAGCAGGAGAATCCATTATATATATTTATATATTTATATATATAATACTTATAGATACACGATCTTGTGGGAGCTGTAGCGTGTGCGATGAGTGTGTGCTTGTGTGTGTGTGTGTGTGTGTGTGCGGCATCTGCGTCAACAGCTTGTGGGCGGGGCACGCGGCGGTCGCATGCAACAGTTTTTGGCAATCTTTCGTACAGTTTTCAGGCCCCATTTGGTCTATTTTCTTGAATTTGCAAAGAAAATTAAAGAAAAGCAGCGCAAAAATAGTGCAAAAAAAAAGATTGCTGAAGCGCATCTGCTTATAAAGCACATTATATTTTGCGTTGTTGGCATTCAAATGGATCAATTATATACTATATATAAAGAACATGAAGTATACATCTATAAAAATCGTAATCAAAATGAATTTTTATTCGCAGAAGCATTAACATTGGCGCTACGCATACTTTGATCTATGGCAAAAGCCATTTATCTTCTTGCTAGAGAATTCCCTGCTTAAGACTATTTATAGATTAAAAATCTATCTATATATATAACATATTTGCCTTGAAAACTTGTGGAGAACTTTTCCAAATTCAAAATAATATTTAATTCTCTATATTAAAATAAATAAAAATAATTTTCAACTTGTTTCCAATTTAAACTTTAGTTTCCTTGCGACTTTTTTAAAGCATTTATTAATTATAAGAGATGAATGTTGATGAATTATGAAGTATGTATATGATTCTGAGTTTTCATTCTCAGCCTTAAATATACAATTTAATTATATACATTACTTAAAAACAATTTAAAATAAATTATAGACATGCACGGTTTAAAAAGAGAGAGAGAGAAAGAGAACAGAAAATATTAAAATAAAATAAAATTCATCATTAGAGTTATTATAGAGAAATTAGAAATTTATTTTCAAATTGATTATAGACAAATTTGTGGCACATTAATGGCTACGATCAGATTCTTTGTACATGTTGCTTGAACTAAACTTTAGTTTTGGGTTAAAAAAATATCAATGATTAGTTCAATTTGTTTGTTTTTGAGGTTCTTGTTGTTTTTTGTTTTTGTTGAATATAAATAATCGCTAAATAATCGTTGGGGTTTATTTAGCATTAGAAAGCGCGTTTTTTAAATCTATATTGAGTACAACAAAAAATAAGATAGAAACAGAAGATGAATTTCAACAACAACTACCTTCTGTGTGTTTGAATGGAAACGGAGGTGCAGCGCAAATAACGGAACAGCAGCTGAATGCATTGGTGACAGCTTCAGACACCATGCGGCAGGTGGCGCTCTCATGTTCTTGGCCACACACTCACACACGCATTATACATACAATGCTCAAAATGTATTTGACGGATTTAATGGGTGTGTGGGTGCAAAATATGCGACTTCTTTTTTTTTTTATATTGTATTGTCAATTCTTTTCGTTGCTTTTCTTTTAAACATTTGTTTTGTGTGTGTGTGTGTGTGTGTGTGTGCAATGAGCTGTTGTGCCTAAAATAAAAATGAAATCATTTACTTGGCGCAACTAGAATGGTTTATAATAACTTCGTGACTTACCGAATGCCAGCACAAAATAACAAAACAACAACAAAATAATAAATTCATGTCACAATAATTAAAACATAAGTAAGAAAATATCCAAAAGAAAAACCGTTTCTCAAGGCAAATGTCATAAATTTTGGATTTAAATTAAATAAACAACACATTTGCGTCTTTCGATATACAAAAACAACTGTTGGAATTGTCAAAATGTCACTAAAACATCACAAAATAAACGTACCGATGTCTTAAAATACAAAATATTGCTTAACTTAGTGCTTAAATAAGGATTTATGGACTTAACTAACTGGAAATTGTTTGCAGTGTAGAAATCAGCTCTTAGCTTAAAACCAAAGCTCGCTCAGCAGCAGGCAGCGCTCTCTTAGCAGCAGTCGAAAACTGAAGCGAAAAGCTCAAAGAGTGGCGACTGCGCAGTGCGAACTGAATGCTCTTTGCTCCTTTCCCCTCACCATGTAACTTTATCAGCTGCGTATGCGGAGAACACAATAAAGCAAGCTGATAAAGCGCGAGCACAAAAGGTCGACAATGGGGTCGGGCCCAAAACAGAAACAGAAAGAAGAAGCTGACACAAAAGCGGTAAATGTTCAATTGATACGATGAACTGTGAATGAAGCAAGCTTTTAAATAGAAACGCCAATACGGGAATGTCAAAGGCAAAAGGTGCAGACAAAGTCCCAGTTGGCATTTGGAGCATGGAAACGGAAACCCGTTTGATGCATCGCTGCCAATGTCAGCATAGCGTGGCAACTGAATGCCACATTTGTTGCAGCCGGCATGTGGCAAAGAGTGGCTAAAAGCAAATGGACGACAACCGGCAAAATCAGCGAATGCAATGCCAACAGCCAAAACGAGTTATACGACGTCAATCTAGAGATCTTTTGCTCCCTCTCTCTCGCTCTGTCTCTCTCTCTCTCTTTTTCTCGCACTCGTGTATGTCTGGCATATGTATGCGTTTTGTGTGTGCCACTAAAAATAGCCAGAAAATGTGAAATGAAATTGTAGCGCGACAAGAAGTGGCTGCTGCATGCAGGCGGCGTATGCGGCATACAGATACGTAGATACGTAGATACTCAGATACATTTTTAGAAATTCAATCACAGAACGCTGCAAGGGAGCAACAACAGCAAATTGTTTTCCCTGGAATAACCCAAGCATATAATTTTCCTTTATGATTTATGCGGGCAACACAAGCACACACACACACACACACACATAGTTACAAAGTATAAATATAAATGCATGTGTATGTGTGTGTGTGTTTTGGCATTTTCCTGAATTAATTTAAATTTTCTGCCATGAACTGTGGGCGTGACAAGCAATCTCTTTGCCAAAAGCAACAATACGTAAAGAAGTTTTTCTTGAATTTTCTTGGAAAATCAAATTGTGAAATTGTTAGCGCCTGTCGTCGGCCATAAACTACATATATCTATGTATGTGTCTGTGTCTGTCTGCTCTATATATGTATATGTCTGCATATATATATATAACTGAATAAGATCTATAAATAGCGCATTTCTACATCTATAACTGTATAATATACCCAATATGAGATTATGCACAGTCGATTCATGCTTGTCAAAACAAGAATAGACGCGTGTGAAAATTATCATTGTATGAAACTGTCATTAGTATGCGGAAATCGTAATCTTGTTGATAAGCGAATGCTGCCTGGCGCTTAATAAGTATAGATGCGCTAGTTACTAGTTAGTTAGATCTATTAGTGGGTCACGACTTGTCACTAATCAATGGACAACAGGACAACAATAACAATAAGAGCAACAGCAACAACAGTGCCTGGCACTGACCTTCACCACGCGCTCTTTATGCTTCCTACAAGTCCAACAAATGCAATAAAGCGCATAACTGTCAAACTCTGCTTGCGTTCGCTCTCCCAAGCCATTCACACTCTCGCTCTATTGCTCTCTTTTCTTTGCTATTTCGCTTTCGGGTAAGCTGGGCTCTCTGTTGGCGTCAAAGCTCACATAACATGCACGTTATCAGTTTGTCAACATTTCGTTTATGGCAAATTCGCGCATATTTTTCATAAACAAACAACTGACTTTTCTAGCGCGCATTGTTTTTGTTTTATTTTAAATAAAAAGAAATCTAAATGCTCTGCATGCACATACACACAGGCGCACACACATGCACCCAGAGAGACATACATACATACATAGACTAAATACACGCACAGGCGGCGACTAGGCAAATGCTATTGAAGGTCAGTAAAGGTCGTCCCCGCAATTTACTAGCCCACAAACACATGTATTTAACGGACCAAATAACAGCAACATATGAAACTTGATTTGCAAATCTGCTGAATGTGTTATGAAATATGAGAATGCAATTTGTTTGCAGCTTTTTAATTTTATTTTTAATTTAATTTTTTCGAATTATTAATTGCGATAATGTTGCAGTCGCTCTTTGAAGGCCCAGCAGTACAACTCTTGGATATAGCCATGCATAATACACACACACTCGCGCACACGCATACGCATACGCAAACACACAGACAGACTTTCATTTATTTATATTTTTTTTTTATCAATATTTTTCTGTGGTCACTTCTTTTGCACGCTTCTTTGGCGGTGGCTGCTGTTTGATTTGTTGAAGTAAAAACTTACTGCTCATTTTGTTTTTGTTTTTTTTTTTTCGTTTGTTTGTTAGTTAATTATTGAATACACTGCGAAAAACACGCGTATCGAGTCCTTCGCGTTTGCTTTGCTTGGCCGGGGATGGACTTGGTCTGTGGTGGTGGGTGGGGCGTGCCCGTTGAGCTTTCACACAGTGACGAGAGCGAGTCTTAAGTTGCCTTGCGGAGGTTTTTGCGTTTGGCTGTTCTGCCTACCACGAGCGACGACGAGAAACTGAATGCCTACGACGATGCGAGCTAATGAAAAGTGCGAACTGACGTCTCTGCCGTGGGCAATAAATGTGGGGGCAGCTGCTTGCGTTGCCGTTGCCGTCGCAGCGCAGTCGCCATCGCAGCGCAGTCGTTAAATTGTCGCCGTAG
Source organism: Drosophila funebris (assembly GCA_018901825.1). NCBI lineage: Eukaryota > Metazoa > Arthropoda > Insecta > Diptera > Drosophilidae > Drosophila > Drosophila funebris. The sequence continues at coordinate 1,317,729 of JAEIFK010000346.1, read as the reverse complement.
CCGCCGCAAGCAGCAACCACAAAACTGTTACGGGAGCTGAGGGCATTGGCAAGTCGACGAGGAAGGCGCCAAAACAGAATTTTGCATTATACTCGCTTCAATTTCATTTCTGTTGTTTCCTTTATCTTCTATTTCAACTGCGTTCGCCGGCATTGACTCTGCACCGGCGCTTGAGGTAGCAAGCAAGAATGAGAGAGAGGGAGAGAGAGAAAAGTGCGAACGTATGCAAAAGTAAAAAGCAAATTCCGATAGCAGCTGCTGCTGCTCTCTCCCTGTCTCTATTTGTTTAAGAGTCAAAGCTTTTAAAGAGCGAGCTTGCAAAAAGCATACCAAATTAAACTTGTTGCATTACTTCTGTTGCAGAAGTTGTAAGAAAAGATAATTTCCAATATAAGATAAGCGCAGCAAAACAATGATATCAAATGCATTACAACAATATTACAGTTTCATACTAGTTTCTTTTTGGCAGGTCAAAACGGCAGGCGTACAAGTTCACACACGTCTACATAACTGTTATTGAAAAACTACCTAAGGAATTCTGAAAGTAGCATAAAATATTACAGCTTAGGTAAATACGAAGTGAACAAGTTGATGCGTGTCAAATATTTGCTTTCCATATTGACAAATGTTAGTATTTAGTATCTGATAATGTGCATTGATTGTTTTCATTCAGTCAATTCCCATTCAGTTCACGAACAGATTCTTTTTGTATTATTACACACATACATCTATTAGAGCACTGTAAGGTGTGGAGCAACTCTGCTAGACGAGGAGCCTAACATAACATCAACATTTTTGATTTAGTCAGCGCGCGCTTTTCAAATTCGTATTTTTTTTTTTTATTTCGCGTTTTTTTCAAAAACTAGCCCCCCCCCTAGAACATTTTTTTTGTACCGTTCGAATCACCCCTTCCAACCGAACAAAATGCACCAAAAAACTCGGAATTTTTGAAAAGGGGCGGGGCAAAAAATCGAGTAACGGAAGTTTTTTTCAGTTTTATTTTGCTGATTTCTTTCTTATTTGTGGACCGATCTTAATGAAACTTTCAGCATAGCCTCTATATAGTATTCTCTATATACGTGCCAAGTTTGCAGTGTCTGCGTTGGCGTGGGCGGTACAAGTTTTGTCTTCAGGCGCGATTTGCGGGCCAGGGGAGTGAGGTACCGCAAATCTAACATACACTCAATCTGGGGGGGTTATTCAGGGAGCTTCATAAAGTGCTGAATCGCAGAAACAGTCCCAAAATTTGTCGGAAAACTTGGAAAACCACGCATACCTCGAAATACTCACACTTAATATTGCATACTTTCACGCTGAAGTAATATTAATATGAATACGATTTAAGTGGGGGAGTGGGGAAGTCGTCTGTCTGGCACTGATTACCAGATCCCCAGGCTTGGGAAGCAACCAACGGAGGTCAACTCATACAGACCAATCAGTCTCCTTCCGGCGTTGGGTAAAATGATGGAGAGAGAGTCATCTTAACCTGGAGTCTCCTTAGTCTTCGTTGTAAGCTGAAGCAGCTATTGACTCCACAACTATTCCAGCTAGTAAGCAGCTTTTTGGCTGACAAATCCTCAGAAAGACTGATATGCGCAAGAGTTCCGCAAGGTAGTGTACTTGGACCAACTTTGTACGCCAAACAATGATCAAATTGATTATCCGAATGGAAATCGGTTAAGAATTGCCAAAGTTATGAGAGTTCAAAGTTTTCCCAAAAGTGTAAAGGGGGTGAGTATAGAAATAATCGATAATTTCCGAAAAAATTAAAATTCCACAAATAAATAAAAATTAAATGCAGAATAAGTTTGTAGGCCAAACAATGATCAAATTGATATTCCGAATGGAAATCGGTTGAGAATTGCCAAAGATAAGAGAGTTAAAAGTTTTCCAAAAAATGAAAATGGGTGAGTATAGAAATTATCGATAATTTCCGAAAAAATTAAAATTCCACAAATAAATAAAAATTAAATGCAGAATAAATTTAGAGGCCAAACAATGATCAAATTGATTATCCGAATGGAAATCGGTTAAGAATTGCCAAAGTTAAGAGAGTTAAAAGTTTTCCCAAAAAATGAAAATGGGTGAGTATAGAAATTATCGATAATTTCCGAAAAAATTAAAATTCCACAAATAAATAAAAATTAAATGCAGAATAAATTTAGAGGCCAAACAATGATCAAATTGATTATCCGAATGGAAATCGGTTAAGAATTGCCAAAGTTAAGAGAGTTAAAAGTTTTCCCAAAAAATGAAAATGGGTGAGTATAGAAATTATCGATAATTTCCGAAAAATTAAAATTCCACAAATAAATAAAAATTAAATGCAGAATAAATTTAGAGGCCAAACAATGATCAAATTGATTATCCGAATGGAAATCGGTTAAGAATTGCCAAAGTTAAGAGAGTTAAAAGTTTTCCCAAAAAATGAAAATGGGTGAGTATAGAAATTATCGATAATTTCCGAAAAAATTAAAATTCCACAAATAAATTAAATTTAAATGCAGAATAAATTTGTAGGCCAAACAATGATCAAATTTATATTCCAAATGGAAATCGGATTTTTATTCATAAAGTTATGAGAGTTCAAAGTTTTCCCAAAAGTGTAAAGGGGTAAGTATGGAAATTATCGATAATTTCCGAAAAAATTAAAATTCCACAAATAAATAAAAATTAAATGCAGAATAAATTTAGAGGCCAAACAATGATCAAATTGATTATCCGAATGGAAATCGGTTAAGAATTGCCAAAGTTAAGAGAGTTAAAAGTTTTCCCAAAAAATGAAAATGGGTGAGTATAGAAATTATCGATAATTTCCGAAAAAATTAAAATTCCACAAATAAATTAAATTTAAATGCAGAATAAATTTGTAGGCCAAACAATGATCAAATTGATATTCCGAATGGAAATCGGTTGAGAATTGCCAAAGATAAGAGAGTTAAAAGTTTTCCAAAAAATGAAAATGGGTGAGTATAGAAATTATCGATAATTTCCGAAAAAATTAAAATTCCACAAATAAATAAAAATTAAATGCAGAATAAATTTAGAGGCCAAACAATGATCAAATTGATTATCCGAATGGAAATCGGTTAAGAAATGCCAAAGTTATGAGAGTTCAAAGTTTTCCCAAAAGTGTAAAGGGGTAAGTATAGAAATAATCGATCATTTCCGAAAAAATTAAAATTCCACAAATAAATAAAAATTAAATGCAGAATAAATTTGTAGGCCAAACAATGATCAAATTGATATTCCGAATGGAAATCGGTTAAGAATTGCCAAAGTTAAGAGAGTTCAAAGTTTTCCCAAAAGTGTAAAGGGGTAAGTATGGAAATTATCGATAATTTCCGAAAAAATTAAAATTCCACAAATAAATAAAAATTAAATGTAGAATAAGTTTAGAGGCCAAACAATGATCAAATTTATATTCCAAATGGAAATCGGATTTTTATTCATAAAGTTATGAGAGTTCAAAGTTTTCCCAAAAGTGTAAAGGGGTAAGTATGGAAATTATCGATAATTTCCGAAAAAATTAAAATTCCACAAATAAATAAAAATTAAATGCAGAATAAATTTAGAGGCCAAACAATGGTCAAATTGATTATCCGAATGGAAATCGCTTAAGAATTGCCAAAGATAAGAGAGTTAAAAGTTTTCCAAAAAATGAAAAGGGGTGAGTATAGAAATAATCGATAATTTCCGAAAAAATTAAAATTCCACAAATAAATAAAAATTAAATGCAGAATAAATTTAGAGGCCAAACAATGATCAAATTTATATTCCAAATGGAAATCGGATTTTTATTCATAAAGTTATGAGAGTTCAAAGTTTTCCCAAAAGTGTAAAGGGGTAAGTATGGAAATTATCGATAATTTCCGAAAAAATTAAAATTCCACAAATAAATAAAAATTAAATGCAGAATAAATTTAGAGGCCAAACAATGATCAAATTGATTATCCGAATGGAAATCGGTTAAGAATTGCCAAAGTTAAGAGAGTTCAAAGTTTTCCCAAAAGTGTAAAGGGGTAAGTATGGAAATTATCGATAATTTCCGAAAAAATTAAAATTCCACAAATAAATAAAAATTAAATGTAGAATAAATTTAGAGGCCAAACAATGATCAAATTTATATTCCAAATGGAAATCGGATTTTTATTCATAAAGTTATGAGAGTTCAAAGTTTTCCCAAAAGTGTAAAGCGGTAAGTATGGAAATTATCGATAATTTTGAAAAAAATTTAATTCCATAAATGAATGAAATTTAAAAGCAGAATAAGTTTGTAGGCCAAACAATGATCAAGTTGATATTCCGAATGAAAATCGGTTGAGAATTGCCAAAGTTAAGAGAGTTCAAAGTTTTCCCAAAAGTGTAAAGGGGTAAGTATGGAAATTATCGATAATTTCCGAAAAAATTAAAATTCCACAAATAAATAAAAATTAAATGCAGAATAAATTTAGAGGCCAAACAATGATCAAATTGATTATCCGAATGGAAATCGGTTGAGAATTGCCAAAGTTAAGAGAGTTCAAAGTTTTCCCAAAAGTGTAAAGGGGTAAGTATGGAAATTATCGATAATTTCCGAAAAAATTAAAATTCCACAAATAAATAAAAATTAAATGCAGAATAAATTTAGAGGCCAAACAATGATCAAATTGATTATCCGAATGGAAATCGGTTGAGAATTGCCAAAGTTAAGAGAGTTCAAAGTTTTCCCAAAAGTGTAAAGGGGTAAGTATGGAAATTATCGATAATTTCCGAAAAAATTAAAATTCCACAAATAAATAAAAATTAAATGCAGAATAAATTTGTAGGCCAAACAATGATCAAATTGATATTCCGAATGGAAATCGGAAACCCAACGCCTGCCAGAAGAATTTCTTAATTTCTTAATTTAAATATGTAAATATCAAAATAATTCAAATAATTCTATGTATTATATGTATAACTATATTATAAGTTAGTCAATGTTTCTATATTAATATATAATTAGGTTAAGCTGCCAAGAAGGTAGTAATGTACTAATTTTAAGCCAACAGTACAAATCTGAAATAAATTGGAACCTATTTAAAAAAAAAAAAAAACTAATCTATTAATATATAAAGAAATATGAAAAAATGTAAAAATTTGTATTTAATATATTTGTCATGTTTGTAAATATTTTGGATGGTTTCTTACTCACTTAGGCTAAGGCACCTTATCGATTGGCTCAAGTTCTACTAACTAAATCTAGTATACATACTTGTGGGAAGAACAATTCTAAAGTTTAACATGAGCAAGGCACTTGCTGATTGTTGTTTCTTTCTTTTTGGTAATCGTTTATGGCAATTTGGTTAAGAGTCTAAGACTAAGTTTAAGTAGAGGCTAATAAATTAGTTGGCTTACTTCAAAAACTACGTGCTATGATAATAGTTATAGTTATAGTTATAGTTATAGCTATAGTTATGGATTCAGGCAGTATCACAGTGCAGGGGCTGATCCTCCAGCCGATGATTGGTCGCATTTCGTGGCGAGATGACAAAATGTTTGCGATTCTGGGCCGCTTGGCTAAGACGGCGGGTCTGACGCTTTTTCCGCCATCTGTGGATGCAATAACAAAAGACTGCAAAGAGATAGATTGAAGAGATTGATGGTTGCATGACACTTGTCAGTTTTACAACTATAATGTAAAAATCTATTTACCTAACAAGACCAAGAGGCTGCCGCCAAAACAGCCAGCGGCAAATAGCCAAAAACTGCGTGTTTCGGCCAACTCAGCGCTGGTCAGGCAACTGTGGAATGTTGGCGAGTCCACGGTGCGATTGTGGTTCAGTGGACACGCGTCGTCGTCTAGCGCCTCTGCACCAATATGGCAATGTAAGAGAGAGGGGAGGGGAGGTGAATAAAAGTTGGTCATGTGCCAAAATTAGCAAAAGGAAAATGAAAAGAAAATGAAAATGAAAAGCAAAGATGTGTTGCACAGCTGCTTGCAACGTGCCACACACACACACTTACTCATGCAAAGAGGCACAAACCGCGCATTGGCGCCCATCGTTCTCAGGTGATTGGTAACTTGTTGGCAGCTGCACGGACTGATCTCAGTCTTGGTCAGATCGATGACTCTCAAATGGCACAGATTCGCCAATTTGTCCACATTGAAGTTGCTCAATGGATTCGACGATGCATTCAATTGCCACAGATCTGCATGATGAGGGAATTCAACAATTATATATTTACAATATCTATTCATAAGTTGTGAATTTGTCAGCACACTCACTTGGCAATATGCCCAGATCGGGTATATCGTTTAGCTCACAATTGGCCACATTGAGGTATTCGAGTGGCGCCTGTATTGGCGTCTCCAGCAGCTCCAGATCATGTGGCAGTTCCCTTAGATCATTGCTGTCAATGTAGAGATTGCGCAGCTTGGGCAGCTGAAACAACTCCATGGGAATTGTGGTTAATCCATTATTCGATAGATCGACTTCCTGTGTATAGCAAAGCGAACTTGGTTAAACCGTTGAAGATAGTGTGTAATTCATTAATTACAACTCGACAACTCGACAACTCGACAGCTCGACAACTCGTCACGTCAATTAGACATTTGTGTGGCTGCCAAGTGGTGACGTCTGTGGTGCTCACCTGCAGTGCGGTGAGTGGTGCAAATGTTCCCAACTCCACCGATAATATCATATTCTCATACAGCAATAGAAACTTCACATCGCTGTATCTACGAAATGAGCCACTTTTTAGCTTCCTAATGCGATTGTACGATAAGTCCAACATCTGGAAATATTACGAGTATTACGAGCAATTCATATATGACTCTCAGTTTTTATACCCTGTTCGTAGTGCCCAAGAAATTTGCCAAGTCACAGCTACTTTAGCTTATAACTAAAATTACTTTCAATTCCTTTGATTTCATGTCGTAATATCTATCTCACTTTTGTTCGGCAAATTCCTCCCCCCTGAGTGGAAAACACTTTCAATTCTAAAGTCATCACTGTGTTAATTGCAGCAATAATTACTTCAGACTTGCTACTAAATTCTATTTGCTGTAATTTATATAAAAAATGCACCCTTAAGTGGGAATTTAGTTTGAACTATGTGCAGATTTAAACAGCTTCAGCGCATTTTTGCCAAAGAAAATTGGCCTAAAGCAGTAAGAATAGTTATAACTGTTGCAGTCTAAAGAAAACTCACCCTTGGGTGGGAAGTGCTTTATATTTCTAGAGCCATAACTGTGTTAGCTTAAGAATTACTTGAATTCTATTTATTTTAAATTTGATATATATAAATAAATACTCCCCCCCTTTAGGAGGAAATGCGAGTGCATATTTCTGCAGTTTAAATGCACTTGCCCAAGAGCTTTGGCGAAAAACAAGAAGATTAGCTATATATTACGCTTAGTTAAAGAAAATACCCCCTGGGTGGTAAGTGGGGAAAGGCCACTCCAAGAGAGGAAAGTGTAGAAAAGGTGTGTTAAGGTAGCAAATTAAAAATGAAGCATCTTCAGTCAACTTTAATGAGCCATTGTATAGCTGAGTTTAGGCAAGCACAGTGGGCATATTTAGCCAAATTGCAGGCACTTTTAAACGCAAGTCAAATGCCACAAGTTGTGAAACTTCTATGCGCAGATACTCGACTCAAAATCTCATGCCACATACACAATTATGTTGAGTTTATTGAGGGAATATTTATGGCGAGCGACAAGTGAACTTCTTTATGCTTTAATTAAGCTCAATTGAGGTTGGCTTGTGTGTGTGTGTATCTGTGTGTGTCTGTTTGGGGTTGCTATAAGCTGGCATTGTTTGCCACAAGCTGTGGCAAGCAGAATATGGTGGGGAGGGGGGTGAGCAGACTGGGTTATGAGACATGAATTCGTTCGACTCAAATTGACCTTATAAGCGCTGTCACCCTCACTATGGGGGGTATGGGTTCGGGGTCTATCCTACATTAGCTAATTGGTTACTCACCTCGACGGAGGTCTTCAGATTCTGTGGCACCTCCTTCAAGTCCATGTCGTGGCATCGTATGCGCATCATCTTCTCAATGCGCCCGTAAGCACAACGCTTCCCCTCATCGAGATTGGCAAAGCCAAAGGCCAACATGGCGTTCACAACGGATATGAAGACAATGTTCAATAGCAGGCAACGCAGCTCCATGCTGTGAATAGAAATACGAATACGAAATACGAATTTAGTGATTAGATTCATTTCAAATGAGGCAAACGGAACTCAGTTCCGTAGACAACAGCAAAACAGCACAACAGCTGATCGATCAGTTGCGAGTTCATAAATCTGCAAGTGAGAAGTTCAAAACGAGCAGCGAGAATTGTTATTTTGTTTATGCAAAATAATAAATAAAACTAAATGTACACACTGTTGAGGAAGAAGAGGGGAAAGCAGAGTGTACACCTGAGCTACAAAAAAAAAAAAAACAATTATTTTCGAATTAACAAATTACAAGATCATTGCCGCGCCATTGAGGATCAATCTCACTCATTACCCCCCACAAAATGTTGGGTCAATGTTGTGGCTTTTTTATTTGTTTCAATTTCAATTCAATTTCAATTCAATTCAAAGCATTCAATCAAGCGCATCCCCCAATGCTGTGAGTGGGCGTGGCCATAGATTGTATTAGTTGTGAACTATGCTAAACTATGGCGTACAATTAAATGACGAATTAAGTGTGCTACGTGGCGTATGAGTGATCTGTGTGTGTGTGTGGATTACGTATACGCCATGTATTGTCGCCTTAATGCCTTCACTCAGTGTCAAGGCGCATTGTGCACCCATCAACCGTTGAGCTTAACAAATCACACTCAGCTCGACTATATAGATACCCCGCAATCAACAAACGATAACAATTTACAACATTGGCAAATATATTTTTAACATGAAATTCATCAACCACCAACAGGTGAAAAACCACCGCACCACTGACTCACCCACTGACATCCAAATTAGAATAGTCTTACTCGTACTTCTTTTCTTTTGTTTCATTCGCTTGCTTTTTTTAAACGTATTTTTTTATCTTATCGTTACGTTCCACAGTTTTATATCTCTTGATTCAACATCAAATAGAACGCACAATAAATCATATAGATACTCGTATTTCTAAGCGATTCTTTTATGGCAATGAAAACGTGTCGAAAACTAAAGAACACTGAAGAACAACACTTCCTGGCAGATCTCAAATATTTATTAATTCGATTTAATGAATTTGATAGCGACGAGAGGAAATCCACTTTTCCCTCATCCCCGATTCGTGCGATTCGATTTGTTTATGCTGCTGTCACGCCCCATTTGAAATGCAATTGGGGAAAGTCATGCGATAGGCAAATGCCGCTCTAGAGGTCGATTCCATATTGTTCTTTCTGAGTATTTTTCAATTCAGCTGGCAAATGTACAATTTGTGAAACAGTTGCGTGATTTCAAAGCTTTGTTTATGACTAACTTGTTATTATTTCATATAAATTCACCAAATATCAGGTAGACAAAGTGCTGACACATCGGAAAGTGGGGGGGTGGAAGGGAAGGTGGATTGTTGTGCTACACCCCTAAAGAAGGTTCACATATTATTGCGACATTCATTTAATTGCATTTCATGCAACGTCTCAAGTTCAGTTAATATACAACAAAAGGTTGCATTGAATGTCCAGCGAAATATGTCAACGTTGTCAACGTTTGTTATACCCTATAAATGGGGTATATTGTTTGTTCCAGTTGGCCAGCATTGAATATGATATATGAGCCAATGACAACGAGGTCTTCGATCTAGATGTAAATCACTTTTGAGTGCCGCAATAAGTCATTTGCCAAGCCATTTCAAGTCTGAACAATAATACATGGCCTTAATGTTGCCCTATAACCGATAAGAGGCAAGTGAGCAAAAGCGCCAACAACAACAACAACAACAGCAACAATAATCTGGCCAAAAAGCAATCAATAATAAATGTGTAAATATATGAAGAAAACCTCTCAGTATTGGCCAACTGCTATAAACTGTTTCGCATTTGGCCAATATGAACATTAAGCAGGAACAGCAAAGTGTTACCATTTTCTGCAGGCAACTTGTCTCATTTGCTTTTGGACTCTGTTCAGAATTTACTTTGCTCCAATTGACAAAGAGTCGAGGAATGTGCACAGACACAGTGCTGTCGATAAGTGTGTGGAGATACGTTTGTGATGATAATGAAAACTAATGCGAGGGCCAATGTTGTTAATGATAATTATAATATTAATGCTAATGCTAATGCAAATGATTATGATATTGCTAAGGAAAATTCTACTCTTAATAATAATGATAATGCTAATGCTAATACAAATGCTAATGTTAATATTAATACTAATGCTAATGCTAATGCTAATGATAATATTAATACTAATGCTAATGCTAATGCTAATGCAAATGATTATGATATTGCTAAGGAAAATTCTAATCTGAATAATAATGATAATGCTAATGCTAATACAAATGCTAATGATAATATTGATGCTAATGCTAATGACCATTACAATAGTATTGTCGATGAACATGATAATGCCAATGCTAATGCTAATAATAACTTTTAATAGAATATTAATGAAAATGCTAATGTTAGTACTAATGATAATACTAATGCAGAGTGTAATAATAATGATAATACATACACTAATGATAATGATATAGTACGTCACACTGCTAATGCGAATAATAACTAAACATGCAAAAATGCTAATGCTAATGCTAATTCCTATGTTAATGACAATGCTAATGACAATAGTAATTAATATAATAATTGAAAACAGCTGAAGGGGTACACCCACTTTCACACCGCACTGTCCTGTGCACCGCTGTGTCATTAGAGATGCCTGCCAGATCGGGGAAATATAATGAAAATGAGGGAAAAACGAAAAGTAAAAACATTGAAGTGATTTCCACACATTGGCCACAGACAGCGACCGCAACAATGAGCTATGGCAATATGGGCTATAAATACTAACTTATATATGCCATATATTTGTTTCAAAAATTTAAATTAAATTTTTGTGCTTCTTCAAAAATGTGAAGCACAAATAAAAAGAACCAAAACAACAACCACAACAGCAACAGCAACAATAACAACAATGAAGAAGACAAGGAACCAACTGCAAACTTATGGCACACACCAAATGTTTTATACATTTTGGGCTTAATAACTTTTTACCCATTCTTTTAATGGCATAATGAAAGATTGAGGGCAGGAGACAAGGGACAAGGGGCAGGGGGGGCATGTTGGCATGTTGTGGCGGCAGCGAAACATTTGTTCGACTTAAATTCAATCGAATTGGCAATAAAAAGGGGCCAAAATGTACAGCTCAAGGGCCATAAAAGAGTTTAGACAGCACCGTCTTCCCTTTATCTGAATGTAGGTGGCATTAAATTAAAAAAAAAAAAAAAAAAAGAACCAAAAATGAAAATGGAAAATGTAAAATGTTCATATGAATTTATTTTCCACTTTGGCCGCATTTTATGCCATATTTATTTATATATTAGGCTCAATCGAAAAGGCAGAAAAAACAATGCACGATGGTCCTCAAACCAAATACAGCTCTACAGATATAGATAGATATATGTATATATATATATATAGCTAGGGGGCGGGGGCGGGGGCTGGGTCTGGGGGTAGATGTGTCAGGCAATAGCTTACAGCCTGGCTAATGATAAATATGCATAAAAATATTATTTATGTTTATATGCGCACAGATGCTAAGCAAGCGATTAGGGGATAAGAAACAAGCGCAGAACAAACACAGCAATACAAAAAAAAAAAAAAAAAACATAGAAATCAAATGAAATGAAATGAAATTTTAAATACTATAAAAAAGAATCTTAAATTTAAGAAAAAACTGTGAAATTAGTTTCAAATATTTTAATAACATTCTAAACATTTGTGAATGGATTTATGTGCTCTGATGATTCCTCTTGTCACACTTTTGTGGGCGTTGGGCGAATGCCTCATGTTGCCTGTGCCCCCACAAACTCAACAGGTGTGTTGAGTGTGTGTGTTTATAAAAGATTTATTTGTATCTTTGGGCTGCTTCTTTTGATAAAGATTTATTTGTTTAGACTGCGTGTGAGTGTGTGTGTGTGTTGAAACAACATGAGGTTCTCTTTTAAGGGGGCCTCACTGTGCCACACAGTTATTACCAGTTTGAAATATTAACTGAATCTTATCTTGAATGCGTCAAGTGGAAGTAAGTGAAGGCTTTATCACACTTTTCATTATTTGTGGGTCTGATTGGCGGGTCCCAAAGGGAGAAACAATGACGAAAATAACATAACAAGTCAATGTTAAGTTAAGAACCAACTGTTATTAATTGAATGCAACAACAACAACAACAAGAACAACAAACAGAATAACAATAACAACTTTAACGCTAGGCAGCCATAATAAAAACGTTGCCCATTTATTTCAATTAAACACAATCAAGAAAACATTTTCCCTCCGAGACTGAAAACAATGAACTTCCAAGTAGAGCACAACAACAACAGCAACAACAACAACAAAATACTGCGACTTCAGCAGTAAATATCTGACCATTTGGACTAATTGAAGAGACCCACAAAAGAGTGAATCAAAAATATACTTTAATGTGTCATAAGCTGAATTATACTACGTATATAAGCTAAGAAACTAGGTAAAAGAGAGGAGAGGGGGTGGCATAAGATGCAAAGATGTGCAAAAACCAAATGAAAGGGAAATGACAATGCTGCAGTCTGGATTACTCATCCATAGTCAAGTGTTCTATTACACTTATATGTAGTGCTTCCCACGCTGTTTTATAGAAGGAAATCAAGAAAAACTAGCCAAATCTATAAAGTATCAGAATTACAGAGTTTGCTAAAATTGCTTTAGTTTTGATAAAGTTATGATAACTCAACTGCTATGAAGAATAATCTGTGTACACGTTTAACCATATCTCACTACGTTTGAGAGCCAAGCCATCATAAGTAGATCTCTCTCAAAGCTGCTTGGGATACATAGCACAGAGACCTGAAGTAATTACGAGTATAAAGATTAAGACTCGTTGCACGATAAGGCCAGGTGGTAACCTTAGAGCTACGAAAGGTAAGTGCACTATTATGTCAATGTCTGCTGCTGCTATTTCAACTTCTTTGCAACTAAAGTTTGGACAAATTAATGAGATTTCCTAAGCTCAACTTACCCCATGGCTTAGCTATGTGTGTATCTCTTATATTACAACAACTTACAGAATATAGTATAATATAATAATATTAATTTGGAATTTCCTTTTGACATTTCCCGCATAGATTTGTTAGTTCATGAACTGTATAAGTCTGTTATATTTTTCACTTTCTGTGCGCGTATTCAGACTCTTCCCTCAATTGAAATCAATTTAACAGTTTTATCTCAATTTGCTGTGAAGCGTGAGGGAGAGGCAGAGAGAGAGAGAGGGGGAAGCGGGCAAGTGAGTCTCACTTTAGTCTGTGACTAAATAAAACTAGATTATGTCGAAACTTAACCTTCCATGCAGCGCATTACACAATCTGCTAGACCTGATAACCCCCTTTTAACCTTGATAACGTTTTTAAAAACAACAGCTATAATATAATATAAACTTACCTTTTAAGTAATCCAAGTTGTGTGATATAATCCCATTTAATGTGCGTTCTGCTTAAGAAAGTGCGTTAATCCTTAGACGCATCTTAAGGTTCTTTTTAACATTTTAACATATTTATTTTAATATCATATTCATTTGGAATATCATATTAAACACTGCACAACATAAATCTTTGTTTCACACACAAATTTCCGTTGAATTTCAATTAACACGATGTCCAGCGACGGTAGACGATCAGTTCAATCAACATATAGTAGCAGAGCAACGAACAACATCGGAACCGTTCCGTTCAATTCAACCGCAGACTGGGAATTGAAGCATTATCGCAGACGACAGCGACGACGACGACGACGACGACGAGCGATCACTCGGTTCGTTTGCCGAAAACATCGAAAAGAACAATGTTGATAAAACAGCGACGATAATGCACACGGCAGGAACAGCGGGAGGAAGGCAGCGAAAGGGTAGTAAGAAGGGAGAGAGAGAGCGATTGCTCAGCGTTGAATGTGAAATTGAAAAACAAACTATATGGAAAATTTAAAGAGAGTTTCGCTTGCACTTTACACATGCACTCACTCTCTTGCGTTGGCTCACGCTCTTTGTCAACGTAATCTATTGTTGTTGTTCTCTCTCTCTCTCTCGCTTCGTAGTAATGTTGTGCCAGGCCGTGATAACCATAGAAACTGATATACAGTTGTATGCACTGACCATTTGCCTGGAATTGAATGAATCAAATATGAATGCTTGTGCCTCTAATTTCGACAGCTTGATATCTATCTGCCACTGCCTCTGGCTCTGCCTCTGTCGCATTCATACAGCTCAATTTCAAATTCAATTAGCTATCAAATGCTAAACAAATCCATCATCAATCGATCGATGACGATCGTCAGTCAACAATATTTTAGCTTTAAATTAAACTCTCACGAATTGTTCAGCTACAACAAAGTGCTTTACATTGCCAACAGCTGTGTGCTGCAGTTACATCAATTACATTTCTTATCAAAATTGTTCCAAATTAAGCAGAAAGTATTTCCAAAGTCTAGACAGTCAAATGCAGACATTCTCAATTTCAGTTTCGCTCGCCGTAAATCCCCTCGCTACCTGAACTCAGGTAACTCAGCAAAATGTTGGTTTAACCACAGGTAAATCCTTTCGATTGTGATTTGATTTATTTATATATATATTTTATTTTTATTTATTTTTTTTTTATTGTTTGTTTACAACATGAAAAAGAAATGGTAGAAAAAATATGACATCGTGTTTCAACGGTTTTCAATATGTAAAACCCATTATTCCATTAGTTTTTAGTCTTTGCTTCAAATATGTTTTTGATTTTTTTTTTTTTTTTTTTTTTCAAAATTAAATTGATATTAGTAATTGAATGTAAGGTGTGTAATTAATAGTACAATAAATGAAAGAAAGCAAAGGTCATTAAATCGTATAAAAAGAGGAATAAGAATGTTAAATAAAAGAGTTCAATTTGAAGAGAAGAGACAAAGTGAAGAATAATCGTAGAAATAAAAACAAAAACATAATAATAATAAATTATACGCTGCTCAACGCTTTTAAACACATTAAGTTGAGAACGTCTTTGATTATGTAAAATTGCTTTAAATGTGTGTGTGTGTGTGTGTGTGTGTGTGATGTGTGTGTGTTATAATTGAGCAATTACTCGTCCACTGCCTTTTTATTTTAATTTAATTAACACTTTTCGTTAGTTTAGATTTGCATCTAAAATATTTCACAAATTTTTTTTTTTTATTGCATTTCTTTCGTTTGTTTATGCAATTTTTTTTTGGTTTTGTTTGTTTTTCGTTTTTTTTTGTTCGTTTTTCTTTTGTTTTTAAAAATGTATTCGTTTTTTTTGCGTTTTTCCTTTTTGTTTTCCATTCAATTAATTTGATTAATTAATTACAAATTATAAAAAATAATGAGCTTTCATTTAGGTTTTCCATGAAAAATCAATGAAGCTTCTGGCCTTTGCAGCAAAAGTAAAAATCATGAGCTTTTCTTTCAGTTTCCATCTTCCGATCTTGCTTTCGTTTTGAATAAGTTTAACTTGTTCAACTAAATTAGGTAATACAACGGTTATTTTAGCCAAACTAATCACAATCTTTTTGCATTTCAATATTGCAAGCATTCTTGAGTGTGTGTGTGTGTGTGTGTATAAAGGTGTAGGCATGTGTGTATGTGTGTGTGTGTATTTATGGATGCTTATAGCAATCTCATTTCTAATGTATGCCTCTCGTTTGACATGTGACGGCTTCTCTTGACGGATTTTGTTGGGGATTCTCTAGGGTTGCTCTACGGTTTCTCCTGCATTCGCAGTTTCTCGCTAATGTTCGTGTTCTGGTAGAAGAGACGGACAACGTGCGTGTCTTTCTCATCCTTTTTGGCCAGAATCTCCAGCTGGAATGTCTCCGAGAAGCGTGTATCAATAAACGCACCCAATGCGGCCACATCGCATTTGGCAATCGTGGCGCTCTCCAGCTCACAGTGTTTACTGTAACGCGGCGCCTTGGCCAACTCCTCGGGCAGCTGACGGAACTGATCGGTGACGGCATTGTTGCCAAAATCTATGAAATGCACCTCACACTTGTTGTCATCCAGCAGCTTGACAATTTCCGCACGATAGAAGACCTCATCCTCGGGAAACTTGGCCACACAGATGGCGCCCACCTGCAGCTCACTGAAGACCTCAAAATTCTGCTCAGCATCGAGCATCTTATCGGTCATTTGCTCCAGCGCAGGGACATCCTGTTCCATTTGCACATAGAAGGACTTGGCATTGTCGAACTGCACAATAATGCAATTGTGGAGTTCCACTTCCAGCGGCTTCTGGACACCGGCCACGGCGTTGGCCAACTCCTGGGCAAAGTCCTTGTAGTTGATGCGCAACTGTATGGTCTGCAACGTGCTCTGATCTTCATTGAGGTCTCCAACTATTTCGTAGACCTCGCCAAAGTGTTGCTCCAGCAGCACAGCAAATGCATCATTTGTGATATTCTCTGGTATCTCATTGAGTTGACAGTGCAATGCCAGCGGTGGTATTTGCCAGATCTCTTCGGGCAAATTGTACAACTGCTGGCTGACAATTGTGTTGCCATAGTCAATGAGGAATACCTCGTAGCCCTTGTCCTCGGCCAGCACGGCATTGATGCAGCAGCGATAGTAGCAATCATCCTCTTGGGAATAACAGACACCGTTCAATTTCTCACTGGGACTCGGCAGCTTCTCCAACTGTCCGCTTGAATGGCTGCTCTGCAGTGTCTTCACAATGAGATCGAGGTCAGCGGATCTCTTCTTGAGCTGCACATAGAAGCTGTTGGGTGAATCGCCATGCGAAATGATGCATTCATTGGCACTAGGCTTATCCTGTTCCTTGGGTTTAAGCAGCTCCGCCTCCAGCAGCTTCTGGAGTTGCTCGTGTATGTTCAGAGCATGCTTATCCATTGTCTTCAACTTGACCACAGGTGGTTGAGCTGTCTTGTTGACAAACTCCACGGCAACCTCGCCGCTGCAACTGTCGATGAGGGCGTCCAGCGCCTCGCGTGATTCCTTCGGATATTTGATAAAATTCGCACAAGATTCCAAAGCATGTAGCTCCGCCAGCGGCTTCAGTTGCGCCAACTCGCCAGGCAACTCAAATAGTTTATCCACAAGAGCCTGATTGCCATAATCAATGAAGAGGACACGATACTGCAGCGATTGCTTGGCCGGCAGCTGCTCCAGAATGCGTGCACGATAGAACTCGTTGTCATCGGCGAATTGGGCCACAAATAGTTCACCCACCTGGGCAATGCCCTTGATGGGCTGCAGATTGGCGTTCTCACCATTAAGCTGCTCACTCGTGCTGTCCACAAGCGTATTGTTGGCTTCCAGTTGCAGATAGAAGCTCATGGGACTGTTCACATGTGTGACAATGGCCATAACAGTGGTTGAGCTAACTTCGGACTCAACATTTGGCTCCACAACAGTTTCTGGTTGCGGCTTGGGTTGTTTCTGTGTGCAAAGTGGCAGCAATTGATCCAATACATTGTCCTCATCCAGCAGCAGGTGTATGGTGACATGCTCCAGTCCAGGTTGAAGCAACTGTGTGGTAAAGACCAATTCACCCTCGCCTGTTAATTCGGCGAACTTTGCCTCCGCCTCCTTGGACCAATCCATATAATCCTCTGGCAATTGGAGCGCGCATCTCTTGGACAGACTTGGCACACTTGCAATCTGGGCCGAGAGCAACAGACACTTGGCTGTGGTCGATGTGTTGCCATAATCAATGAAACGCACCTCATACCGAGCATCGGGCAACTGACGCAACAACTCAGCACGATAGAAGAGTCCATCGTCATCGAACAGAGCCGCCACAATGGTGCTCTTCTCAAAGCGTTGCAATGGCTCTAACTGCTGCTCCGCATCCCCCAGATACAGTTCTATAAGCTCCAAAGCCTTGGAATCACTCTCCAGTTGAATGTAAAAGTCACTTATGCTGTTCACATGCGAGATGTAACAGCTGCTACCGCTGCTGACGTAATCCAAGGGCTTGGCATAACCATCGGCTATCAGTTTCTTGGCCACGTCCACGCCCTCAATGTACAGATTGACATAGCTGCTGGTGTGACAATCGCCCCGTGTCAAATATTCATAGTGTAATATCTTCTCATAGGAATCATTGAAGATCCCATTGGCTGCATCGGCCCAGTCCAGTTTGCCATTGGGTGCAATGGGCAGGGCGAAGGGCAGACAGAATGGTTCCATTTGTGAGCACATGCTCTGCTTAATCTCCTTCGCATCCGAGACACAATCGGTGTTGCCAAAGTCTATAAACTGCAGCACCATCAGCTCGGCATCGATTATCTTGGCACGATACCATGACTTGTCCATGGAGTACATTGAGATGCAGTCGGCGCCATTGACAATCTCCATGAGTTGCGGCAGCGAAGGCGACACAATCTGTAGGTTCTCTGTTAGACGCTTTAGTTTGGGCAATGCATCCATGGGATGCACATAGAAATGGGCTGGATTATCGCAATGACTGAGCACAGCTGTCTCCATATCCTTGTACGGATCGGGCACAGGCACGGGCACAACTGGAGCAACAGCAGCTGCAACAATTGGCGCAGGTGTCACTTCAATGGGTTCCTCACTAACAGCAGCTGGAATAGGAGCAGGCTGTGGCTCCGTCGGCTGCTCAACGGCAGCTGCCACAGGAGCAGCGACTTCCTTAGCTTCTGCGGTTCGTTTGGGTTCAGCAACTGCAACAGGAGCAACTGTCTTCTCCACAACTGCGGGTGGAGCAACTTGTTCGGTTTGTTTCTGACGTTGTTTCGATTCCTTGGGCTCCTTCGGCTCTTGCTGTTGCTTCTTCGACTTGGGCGAGCTGTTCAGCGAGTTTGATTTGCCAGCTTGCTTGCGTTGCTGCAGCTCCTCATCATCATCGGTGGTGAGATCAACGCACTCAATATACTCGTAGATGTGAGGCTTCTCCTTGTCCAGTTGCTTGCGCATATAATCAATATCTCGGCCAGCAATGAGCTTCTCTGACTTCAACATATCCACAACGTTCTCCTTGCCATTGGAGAGCATCACATCGGCAATGAGATGACTACGACGCGTCTCAAGGGGTTTAACAATGACCAACTGCTCATCCAGGAGCTTGGCGAGGCGTGTCTTCAACTTCTCATCGTTGTGAATGCGACCAAATGGCAAATTAATCTCAACTGCATAACAACTGCGATTCACATAGAATTTCTCCTCCAGCTGCTTTAGTTGCTCACGTGGCAACTGCTCCGAGTTGCCGTAGTCCAAGTAGAACACATCCATACGCGCTCCCTTGGCATCCTTGGCCAGAATGCGTGCTCGATACCAATTGCCGTCAGTGCTTAATGCTGCACAGATTTGATCCTTGTCAAATTTGCGCAGTTGTTTGCCTACAATGGAAGATGAATCTCTTAATCTTGTGTGAGTTCTTCATATACTACAATCATTGCTTACCCTTCTTGGTATAGAACTCATACATATCATCCAGCAGCTGCTTCATGGCTGCCTCCTCAACGCTGGGTTGCACAAAGATGCGATAGGACTTTGCCGTGTAGACGACACGAGCCTTGAAGTTGTTCACCAAAATGGGATAACCACAGATGAAGGCGCTGCGATCCTCCTTGAGCAGCGGCATAACAGGACGCAAATGAATGCTACATGGATACATTAGAGTATACATTAGTCTATTGTCTTCTAAGTAAATGATTGATAGACACTCACATGTTGTTCTCGCAGACATGTTTGATGTTTAGAGCATAAGATTTGCCCTCGTAGTGTTCCTTGAAGGGCTTGGCCAGCTCCTTGTTGGACTTGACGAACTTGGCATCATCGTAGCTGCACAGGAAGTTCACATCGCGACAGCTCTCGAGTTGTATCTTAAAGTTGGTCATGTCCCGTATGGAAGTGAACTTGCCACGCACCTGTTGACCAGCCAAGAGACTAACACGCACCTCTGTGTAATAGGATAAGAGATTAGTCGAGTGTTCTGCATAGTATCAAAGATGTTAGTTGGACTCACGCTCTGCCACCTCAGTAAGGAACTGGGCATTAATAAGTGTATCCCGCAAGGAGGCGCCATTCACCAGCATCTTAACTATGTACGTATTATTGTTATTCAATTGTTGCTTGGAGCTGAATTCACATTCAACTTTGGCATTGGCGGGCACAAACTTCTCCATGCGATCCACAATATACAAATGATCATAGTTGGTGACAATGCGATCGAAACTGCAACGTTGTGCTAAGCATGGTGGCTCCGCAAACCGTTGCTCCACTTGCCACACATCCTCCGAGGTGACTGTCAGCAGATTTCCCGTGTCCACACAGAAGATGCGATACTTGCGGAGCATATGATTGCAGGCAACGACTGTGCCACGCAATATGGCATTATCCTTGCGCTGTCGCACCACCACGCTGGAGTTCACCTTCAGTTGAAGCGGCTGATGGGGTTTCTGGCGATAGAACTGTCTCATCTCGCGCAGCAGATTATCGTATTTGGCAGCAAGGCTCTTTGGCACAACGTAGAACTGGAATGGCGATACCCACCAGGAGAGGCTGGCTGCCTCCTTGCTGGGTGTCTTAATATCGTGCACACCATAGAGTTTGTCAAGCGGCACATATTTCTCTGGCACAGCCACAGATTGGGATTTGGGAGATGCCGTCTCAACGCTGGACGCAACATCGCTTTCCACGCCGCTGGAACGCTTCGAGCTGCTGACTGTGCCATCCAGCGTGGACTTTTGTCTTTGTGGCTTCTGTGCAAAGCCTTGTGGTGCATTCTGAGAGCGTTGATTCGTTACGTTGCGTTGTGACTGCTGTTGATCCTTGCGCGGTGATTGACTATTGCTAAAGCGACTGCAATGGAATGGGAATATGATAACAAATCTCTAATGCTTTGCTTAACTCACTCACGTATTCTTGTTCGCCTCCTGCTTGCCATTTTGCAGACGCGGTGATTCCGTTCGATTGCGTCCATTCTGTCGATTTCCCTTGCGTGGCGAACTCATGCCGCTGGTGTAGCTGCTCGTGCTGTGGCTCTCGAAGCTATCCAGGTTAATATCGCGACTGCGTCTAACCAAATTGTTGTCCTGCGTGTTGCGACCCTGATGCAGTGAACGCTTCGAGCTGCTCTGCTGTGACTGCGTATCCTTGGAACTTGCCGAGGCGGAACTGTGCTTGTCCCAGTCATTGGCATTGATATTGACATGCTTGGTGCGTGCCTGCTTCTGCAATTGTATGCGATCCTCACTCTCCACGGTGGTCGAGTTGAGCACTTCGCCCTTTTCCAGCTGTTGGGGTATCACATCGGAGGCCATGGACTCGGCACGCGTAACACTGGCATTGAATTGACCCTTCTCCAGGGATAGATATTGCTCGAATGGCATGGACAGTTTGTACAGTTTCTTCATCACATTTAGGTTCTTGGCGAGCAGATTGACCACATTGAGCCCGTCGGGTTCAATGCGAAAGACGCGCACGCTGAACGTGCGTCGTCTGATGTTCGATTCCTCGGCGAGCATCTCGAATTGATCGGTAATCTTGTCCTGGCTCAGTTCGCTGTTCTCGAAACCCTTCAGACAGCACTTGATCGCCTGGCGGGGCATCGTCAGATGCTTCTCGGCAATGATGCCAATCAAATGACGCTTCACATGCTGCTCGTAGCCAAAGTCAACATGTCGCACAATGATTGTGGCATCATCCACACGCAACAGCTCGGCCCTGTACCACTCCCGGTCACACTTGACCACACAGGGCGCACCCAGGACAAGCTGTTCGGGCACCATTTGATTGGTATTGTAGTAGGCAAACATCTCATCCATTAGCTGCTCAAACTGCTTGATGTTGTTCACCTTCTGTACATAAAAGTTGCTCGGCGAATCAATGTAACGTATTTCGACGGCATCATCGTTCTGCAATTGCTCCGCCTTGTCATAAGCCTGCCGAGAATTCTTCAACTTCTTGAGCACCTCCAGCATGCTGTTCCCCTGCAATTGACGAATGTTTTTAATAGTTAAATGTAACATCTATTGGATAAGTTACTTACATTATGTAGCAGCTGGCAGGTTTGCATGGAACCGACGCTCTCTGGTGCCTGCACCGTCAGCTGGAAGTTGATATACAATGCCGAGTTCTTAAAGATGCGCTTCATGCTCTCATCGAGAGCACCCAGCTCCTTGGCGCCCGCCAGCGCAAAGCGAAAGGCAAACGGTTTGATTTGCAACAGCTCCTGTGGTATCTGATAGAGATCTGTTAGTGAGACCATCTCCGAGTTGCCATAATCCACATAGACAACCCGATAGCGTTGACCATAGACAGCGCTAACTAAGGCACGATAGCAGTTGCCATCTTCGGAGAAGCGTGCCACACAAGCAGTGCCCACACCCGGATACTGGCTGAGTGTCTGCAGACGCATATGCTCAATCTGTCCCATCATGGCATTCAAATCATTTGTGGCACTCTTCAGTTGCACCCAAAACAAATGCGGGCCATTCTCCACAAAGCTCACATACACATCATAGGTTAAACCCACTGTCAGACTGGTGGTGCGAAATGCCGGAATGACGGGCTGCAGTTGTTGTTGTTGCTGCTGCTGCTGTTGTTGCTGCTTCTGAGCGGCAATTGCTGGTGGTTGCGCCATTGCATAACGTGCGGGCGCATAGCTTAATGATGGCTGCTTTGGTAACTGGACCAGCGGCGGTTGCATTGGATTATTGAGACGCACATTGTAGTACATATTCAATGGCCTGGGACTCGATTTGGGTGTGAAGACATTGTGCGTGGGCAACAGCCCCGACGATGCATCGGAAGATTGGTAATTGGCACGTTGTTGATTAAATTGATGGCCCGCAACATAGACAGGCTTCTGAGCATTAGCCAGGTGTCCAGTTGTCTGGACTGTGGCCGGCATCACATTCGTCTGCAAATCGAAAAGAGATTAGGAACATTTTCTGTTGAGATTTGAATAAGAAGATGTTTACCAAATTGGCCAAAGGTGTTGGCAACTGCAACTGCGGTTGCGACTGTGGTTGCAACTGTGTTTGTTGCTTGGGCGGTGTAAATTCGTTGACCGCCGTGGCTGTCGCTTTCAGCGATCGTGGTGGCGTCGCATTGAGCGTGCGATGCACGTCCAGGCGTGCGGCAAGCGAATAACGTGCCGCAATCTGTTCCCGTGCCAAATCTGTGGGCGTCTTGGGGGAGTTGCCTGTGCTTTGTACATTATTGTTATTATACTCAATAACTGGCGACTGTGGCGCCACCTTCCACAGTTTCTTGCAATGCTCCATCATCAGATCATGGGCAATAGGTGCCCCAATTTGTTTCTGTTGCACAAGATACTCATTAAGTTCGAAATCCTTCCAGCGTACGCTGGCAAACTTTTGGCCACATATCTGTGTGGCATCCACCTCAATGCTGACCACATGATTGCCAATCAGCTGATTGACGGCATCCAGCTCGGTCTTATCCCATTCCGAGCAAATGCCAAGCACAATATATTGCGTGCACAAGACTGGCACATTCTGGAGCAGCTGCGGTTGTTTTGAGAAGAGCAGCTGCATGGAAAGCACACAAAAGATATCACGATTATATATGTATGACACATGATATGACTATGGAATTTGTAATATTTGATATTTGTTACTCACATCATGACTGCTCACATTTCGCTTGTAACCGTAATCAAGAAACTCAATCTCGACACGCATCTGGGTGCGATTGCTCAAATGCTTGTCATCAATGCCAGCGCTAAGGACGCGTGTCCTCATGTATTCCACATCGCCGGGAGCAGCGCCTTTTGTGCGCTTGAGTACACAGAATGTGCCAGGAGTGAGTAGCGCCTGTTGGCGTTCATTTGACCAGCTCGGGTCTATGGCAAAGCACGTTGGCAGCAGCGTCTCAATGCGCTTGCTAACCAAAAAGGCCGCATCCCGATTGGCCTGACCATATATCTTCAGGTAAGGTCCAACATGATCCAAATGCGTGATATACAAATCGACGCTGGATGCGCCGCTAATGTTCATTGGCGGCTTGCCGTTCATATTATATATTGTATTATCGCTGCAAAAGGAAAGGTAAACACATTATATATAAATATACATATAATAAATAAACATCAATTGATATGCGAGGCACAAACAAAGCTGCAATTTCTATAATCGAAACCTTAAAATTCAGCAAACTTCGGCTTCGATTTCACTGCAAAACTAAACACACACACGCACACGTACACATATATATGTGAAACAGATAACCGTTAATAGTCGAGCATCATTGTCCACTTAATGCGCACGTTGGCAACTCTATGCTAAATGCATGAGAAATAACTGTAAACATGGCCCGTTTCCTGCAATATTCTACGCGAACCGCGCACATATGTTCGCATTTGTGTGTGTGTCTGTGTCAACGTATTATTTCGTTTGCCACACATACATAATTGTGCTCTGTTCTTTAGTCTAAAAAGACAGTAATTAACAAATTCCAAACTACTTACGTTGTCGTCGTCGTTGTCCAAAGCGAAACTCGGAAAAACCGCCCGTGCCTCTTTACGCCCCTTGTGCATCAATGTACCCACAGTCGCCAAGCGCCCAGCCAATTGGTTATTTTGTTGCTCTGGTCGCGCTTTGCTCTTCTGTATTATACAAATTCTTTTTCCGTTTTTATGCTGATTTCAGCTGCGTGGCTTATGAAATGGACGGCGATCTGGCTTTGGCACACTTTTATATTAGGTGTAGTATGTTAAACGAGCGTTTTTCCTCGATGGCTGTCAGCAGATGTGATGTTACTTTGTGGATTGTGTGTAGAAAGTCTTTGAGAGTGATTAGAAATCGTTGAGTTTCAGTCTTTTCAGTTTGTTTTTTGTAGTCCTCAAAAAAGGCTTGCGTTGCAAGCGCAACCCAGCTTCGACGTGTTGCAGTAGTTGTAGTTATATCATAAAGCAATTCATCAATGCGAAATAGATTTAATTCGAAAAATTACTTGCCCACCCAGTAACTTCAGCCCGAGACAACGACGACACGACTATCGACAATATGCTAAATCGATTGCACGATAGATCCAACGACAGTGTGACCACATTCGTAACCGTAACACAAGAGTCGCAATGTTAACTTAACATGAGCCATTTGCGTTAGCAGTGGGTGCCTACTGCCGGAGTCTGTTAAATTCATAAATTTGAAATTCACACAGCGCGAATTATATTTTAATTGTAATTGAATAAAACACATACTTAAGTTTTTTAGTGGTATGTATGTACGAATAGCCAAGCCATTTTAATTTCTTTAAGTTTGATTACAGATTACAGTTTACAATTACAACTAAATTGATTGCATTTATTAAATGTTGGTTTACACATGTGTATATATATATATTTAGCTAAGAATCTCTTTAAAATTCGATTAATAAGAATTACATATATATATATTTACATATATGTATGTATACATAATAATAGATATATATTTATCGTTTTACTTTCAGATCCATTAATAAGGCGCATTCCAAAGTTGTTCTTTATATCCGAACTCAATCTAGAATCTATATGTAATTAGAGAGAATAAGATATTTGAGATACAATGCTCGATCGATAGGAGAATTGCTAATCGAGTTATAATTAAAGTATTGCAATCAAATTCAATTACAGCCAAATACAATTAACTCAACAATTAAATTGCAAAAATGTGTAAGCCGAAGCAACGATTATAATGTTTATAATTAAAAAATATGCAGCTAGTATAAATGATTGGGAATTGGGGATGGTAAGAGGGTGGAAGTGTGGTGTGATGGGGTCAGTAGGGTGGTGGAAAGGGAGGTATGGAACGGCAAATTAACACATGCACCAATATACAGCTGATTTGCCAGAATGCATTATAATTAATAAACATATACACATATACACATATAAATATATATATATATGTGTATATATATGTATAATATGTATTGACAGTTCTCCAAAAAACGTTTTCACTATTTGTTTAACAACTAAATACTACATTAAGCTTTAATATCTAACCAAAACCCAGCAGCCCGTGGCATCGTCGCGTCTATAATATCGGGGTCGATTATCCCTGAAGACGGTGACAGCGGGAAACTGGTTCTCCTGTATGAATCTGATGGTGGCACGCATCTGAACGACAAGAGATTGATTGATTAAGAATAAGACCAAGAAGAGAGTCTTTAGTACGCACCTGTGGGGCAAAATGCGGCGGCTCCACGTCGGGGCTGGAGGACAAATGCTGCAGCAGAAACTCATCTGTCTGTGACAGCCACAAGTCGGCGCCACGCAATGGATCATAATTGAATGGCCCAATCCTCAGCATGCCCAGCGTGGAGTCATATACATCCAACACCTGTTGAACGATACAAACATGTTAAGCTAAAGAGAATCTTCTTGCATTTGATGAACCTACCGTTTGGGCGCCCATAAAGATGCGCGCATCGCGCAGTTGTCGATCTGGTCCTCGGTCCGGGAATGAGGCCGGAAAGATCTCGCCAGTCTTGATGTTGACGCCGACACCATAAATGATCGGACAGTTGATCTCACCTCGCAGCATTGTGTTCAACTCGCCCACGCAAGCCTGCGTCAAGTCAATCTCGAGGTGATGCTTGTGGAATGATTCTGTAATTGAAAATGAGGTTTAATCCCAGAGTCCTTAACCTGTTGTATGATTAAGACCCACGCATAATGCTATAGAAGACATCCTCGCCATAGCCCTGCGGATCTCGATAGCCACCAATCAGCTGCAATTCGATGCGTCCTTCCGGATAACCAAGCGCCAATTCCTGCACACGGGAAACCATTGTACAGACAGCTTCATCCACGCCGCTGCCATCGAAATGTCCCAGGGCCACAGCACCAGAGCCTGCATTGGGTTGGGGAAAGCTTAGAATTTAATAAGCAATAATGAAGCCAATTTACGACTCACCCGAGTGCCGGACAACAACAATAATACAGGTGGTGGCATCATCAGCGCCAATTATGTTGATATTCTTGTCGTGCGGCGCGGCGGCAGCCAGCTCCCGTTGTCCCACATAGAGGAGACCCACAGGACCCATCGATTTGGCCTGTATGGAATGCAGCTGCTGTGCATAATCTCTATAGACGGGATGCTGCAGGAACAAACTGTTTGTGTCCATCGGGCAATCGTCCTGCAGGACGCCATTCAATACGAGCACCATACTTGATTCCGGGTCTAGTTAACGTCTCTTGACTTCACAATTCCTTCACAGCCTCCACAAGAGCTTCAATTTCAATTACGTTGAGTTGTTGTTGTTGTTGTTCTCGTTGTCGTTATCGTTGTTGCCCCTTAAGACGAGTAGCAGCAGCAGCAGAAGCAGCAGCCAGCTGCAAGTTGAAGAAGTGAGAAAGAATATTCCATTATTTGACTTGCAACCAGAAGCATAAAAATCAATTTACGATGCAACCAAAGATTTGCATACACGATAATAATTTGCCAACACAACTTGAAGGGCGTTCCTTCTTACCAAACAGACTCCTCCTCTTCCCCCTTTCCCCCTTTTTTTTACTCGTAAATTTGCTAACCCTTTTCGCAAAATGCTAAATAAAAATGTCATACCTTCTCAGCTGCAGGCGTATCGTATACAAAAAAAAAACCTTTATATATATTTATAGTTTATGATCGAAATTGGTTCCGTTTGTCTGACTGAAGACTGTAGACTGTTAACTGGGGACAGAGGCGTCTCTCAATGGGGGGCGTCGAAGCACGAGCTCGTCGTGCTCTTGTGGTGGCTTGTGTGTGTGTGTGTAAATCTAATAATAACAATTTTGAGGCCACTTTTGGGTCATCAATTAGCTGCTGTTGGTGTTGATGTTGCCTTATAGAGATGGCGTCAATTGATGCCACACCAAAAGTCACAAATGTCACACGAAAGTTAATAACAATTAACTGACAACAACAACGACACCACACAAGGCACAATATGAAATTAACGAGCGAACTGTAGGAGAAGCTCTCAATAATTTAATAAAAAAGTCATTAAAGACATGCTTCAGCTTCAGGCATATATAACTTAGAAGTCTATTAGAAGCTGCATAAGTTTCGGTGACAACTCTGTAATATTTCACATATTTACTTCACAATTGTTTAAAGATTAAGATTATGGCAAGAAAATAAAGTTAAAAACTACTTTTTCAGTGTAAATCCATTGAGAATTGTTAAATTTAGCCAAGTAAAAGGAATTAACAGTGTAAAGTTATAGTTAATAGAACAGAAAACTGTTGTGATGCTAACTAACATAGAACATTTAGCATTGCTGTTAACTAATAGTTTCCAATTAGAATATAACAAAGACAATTTAACATTGCTGTTAATACAAAGCAGCTGTTACTTAATATATCGAGATAAATATCGCTGTTAAACTTTGTTGCAGATCATGTAATTCAAAAAATTATAAAATCAAAAAATTATAAAAAATCAACGACATATCACTGGTAATGTTGCGAACACCCTGTGCTAGCCAAGTCAACTAGCTGACAATTGAGTCAAGTCGTAAACTCAGGCGCGCTGTGTGTGTAATTGAATTACATATTTACCTACAGCCTCTGCCTAGTTTCAATTAAGTAAAATAAAGATGAGTTAAAGTTCAAGTACACTCGCTCACACACATAGTATGAGTGTGTGCAATAAACAACAACGACAACATTAGTGAATAAAGTGAATGCGACTGATTCATTGTGTGTGCCATTCGTGAATATGGGCAACAATTGTTCAAGCTAATTCCTGTTTACAACTCCTTCAGAACAAAACAAACGAAAAGGGAGGGGGGAAACTGTGGCAAGCGTACGCCCACAAAAGCTAGAAATTGGCCTACAATAACAACACTATTAACTTAGCTAAAGCAAAACAATGCGAATAAATAACTTAAAAAAAAAAAAAAATAAAAACTTAAAGCAACGACAAAAGAAAATCCAAGTGAGGCAACGTCTGACTTTTTTTTTTTGGGGGCAGCAATGTTGTTGCCGGTGCTGTTGCACGTTCCTGTGGCTCAAGCTTGTTGCATTATGCATTGTTGTTGCAATTGTTATGCTCTGCTGTTGCTGCTGGGTTATGTGTCTTGGCTGGAAGCAATTTAGCCGCGATCATGCATGAATCTTGATTAGATATTCAACGAGAAATAATTTGAAAATGATGACAGTTCGCGATAGGCGCAACAAACGAAAAGGATCGAACGGAGAACTGGAACCAGAACTTGAACTAGAGCTGGAACTAGTGTTTAGACTCCCTTTAGCTTTTGTACTACATATATATATATACATGTATATATATATAGAGAGAGAGAGAGATATTCATGCTCTTACTTGTATTTTAGCTAGCATAGCTTCGATACTCTCTTTCTTTCTCTGTTTGTCTCTCTCTCTCTCTCTCTCTCTCTCTCTCTCTCTCTCTCTCTCTCTGTCTCACTTTTCTCAACTCTTAACTGGGCTAGCTGAGGCAACTGTTTCGACTGATAAGCAATCAATTTGAAGGCCTGAATGGCAATCGTAGTCTCAGCCAGGCTCGCTAACTGCTGAACGGGCGGTCTGGCAGTCAGTTCGTGCTGCAGCTTTCCACATCCAAGATTCAATTCATTTGATATGGCAACGTTGCCCCGCTGATGAGAGATGCACCAAATGGTGACTACCACATCACGGCCAACCAAATAATAAAGCATTACATTCAGTCACGGGATAAGTTGGATAATCGAGTTTATCGTAGCAGGTATTACGAATAAAATTAGTAAACTTAATTATTGAATTAATATAGATATATATATAGTTTAAGTTGGCAAAGAGTTTGGGCATTAATCGTTTAAATCTATCGATTATATTAGTATATTAAAACAGGAACTTATCGAAATTTTATTAGCTTTCATTTGAGTTAAAGAAATATATTGCAAGTGGATTCAGTTATAAATAAGATGCTCTCTCTATATATATAAGTTAATTTATAGTTTTCTATTTTGTAATAACTAAGTTAATAGGTAAGGGAATCGCTTAGAAAGCCTTCAAAATACATTGATCTACTGTATTAAATTTAAACAACATTTGAAATTATATACTAAATAAACAAAAGAATGGAATATCTGAAGATCTGTGTTTAATTCTTATATATTACGATAGGAATTAAACGATATTCCTACCAGTAACTTCAGAAGAACATTTATAATATTTTAAGTATTATTAAAGCAGGACAAACCCAAGAAAACTTTGACATAATCATAATAATCACAATGATTACAATTAAGGAATAGAAATAATTATATTATCTAGTTTCAAAAGCCGACGGAAATTGTTCAAACTTTCAAGTGAACAAAAATATGGAAAATGCTTTCAAAAAGTATTATACACATTCCCCATCCGGCCTAAATTGCTGCAAACTCTAAAAACTTATTTTGTCTATACTTTGATTGAAACTGACTTCAAATCACAAGTTTCTTTCGGCCCGTTTGGCAGCTACATATAATCACAGCTTGTGGCTGGCATGCGGTTAGCTATAGGCCAGTTGGACTGTCAACGGGCTTCACTTCGGGCTCAATTCTAGGCAAATAAATCAAAAGAGAATCTGCTGCAGGCACAAGCAAACAACAATGGCTTAGACAATGGCCCACTTGAAATACTGGGAAATCATGGGGCAAGATGCGAGGTACGTGGTGCGAGCGAAAGCCCAAATTCAAGTGAACTGCAATGCCAAATGATTGAATGTCAGTTGTAACAACAACAACAACGACTACAACAACTTGGCCATAAGCATCAGAAACGTTTCAATTTATTACGCGTGCGACGACGAGTCTATTACGATGACGATAGGCGACTCCAGGGTCTGGGTTTTGATTGACGGTTGCTCTGTCGGTCGATTGGCCCGCTCTGAGTTTATAACAATCACAAATTATGGGTTGTAGCGTTGAGAAAATGATCTTGTAGATTTAACACTGATAGCAAGCAAGCGTTGCACCACAACAACAACAACGGCAACAACAACACAGCAAGAACGACAACCAATCGAAACAGGTTCCCATTTTAGCATTCTTGCATCGGCCGCCACTTGGCCAAAATGATTGATTGCTGCTTTGACGACTGTGCGGCAGTTACCTGCCAACTGCCAACTGACAACTTGTAGCTTGCAGCTCGCAGCTCGCAAACTTGCAGCTTGCAACTGACAACTGACAACTGGCCGCACTTGCAGCTAGACTTGAATGGATCATCTGTTCTTTGTGCCGCCTCTCGGTCGTTCGGTTGTTTGCGCTAAAGTAATTTACACCAGTCTCGACATTCAGCTCGACTGCTGCCGTTGGCCAAAACCAGCCGTCATGTCGTACACCTAACTAACTGCCCCCTCAACACTACCGCACCCCGTGCCTGGCTGTGCCCCATTGTCCGGGGCAACATGCGCGCTGCACATTTCAAATTCTTTATGGTCCCTTACACGACAATTGTCAACAAGCGCGTACAAATTTCCAGTGACCGGTTCTCTGTTTCGTTCAGTGCTAACTCCTGCCGCTGCTGCTACTCCTTCTTCTTTCACTCGCCCTCCACCTACTCCTCATGCCCTCTGTCTTTCTACTGTGTCTCTCCTTAGCCTGCTTCTGCTGAGATCTTCAGCGGAAATTTCGCCATACGGTGTCGGTGGGCGGTTGGTTTCTGCTTGAAAATGAAGAAATTGAAGACAACAACAACAGCAAATTTCGCACATGTGATGCGACAGAGAGGGAGAGAGAAGGAAGGAGAGAGAGAGAGAGAGAGATTGCGACTGCAGCAGCGAGGGCTGTATGAGTTATTTGATTTGATTAACTTCCATAACTGATATACGATAAATTGATTTCAAGTGTCAGCTTACATTTATACACATATATATATATATTCCTGATCAGCACAAGCTGCTGTCTATATTTCAGATATTATGTATACTAAAGTCTATCTGAAACTAAGACATATCACAGATATACAGACAGTAAAGTAACTGCAAGTTGTCGAGAGTTCAACATCTCTTCAAATTGATAAGAGATTATAAGAGTAGATATAACATAAAAGATATAGATAGAGTTCTATAAATGATGTGATATATGAGCATTCAAATGTTATTTATGCAATATTAAAGTTAGTTTATGTGGAAAGATGATGCCTGACTGGATGAGTAGAGTTATGATCAGTTACGATCAGTTGTCTAGTGATAATAGAGAATAATTGAGACGCCCCTTAAAAAAAAAAGCACTAAAGAAAACTAAGAGCGGAGAGTGAGAATGTCAGTTGGGGGAGAGATAGGGAGAGAATGAATGAAAGAGAGAGAGAGGGAGTGATAGAGGGAGGGAGACAGAGCTGAAAGAGTCTAAAGTAAAGGCTGTTTCCGGGTTCGTGATATTCGTTTTGTCCTCCTTCTGCGACGTTGTTGCTGTTGTTGCATTTTAGTGTTGTTGTTACTGTTGTCAGTTGCTGTTGTTGTCAGTCGTTGTTGTTGTCAGTTACAGTTGCTGCTGTTGTCAGTTGCTGTTGCCGTTGCTGTTGTTACTGCGGCTGCTGCAGCAGTTGTTGTCGTTGTTGTCATTGTTTTGTACACATTTCATGGCCATAAAAATGTCTTACGGGAAATTGTGAAAAACTTGAAGAGTTTTCCAAAGCGTTTCGAAATGCATTTCATTGCTTGTTTAATCGCCATAAAAAAACAGCAAGAAGAAGAAGACAATAACAATACTCCTACTCCTTATAAACAAAAGCTGCGACGCAAGCCAACGACTGACAATTTAATTTGACCAACTCTGGGGTGTATGGAGTGTGGTTTAGCTTGGCCTCCAGGAGCAGAAGGAGGTATTGCCTTTTGGCCAATCGAACAAGAAGAAGAAGAAGTTAAACGTGACTGCCAATTGACTTCCATTCAATTTCGCGATGGCACGCAAATATCGTGAGTCTCAACTGCATTTCTTTGGCTACCTTCCTAACTTTTTTTTTTTCTTATTTGAACAACAACAGAAAAATCATATAAAAAAAAAAAACAAGGAAAAAAACGAAAGTTTTACCTTCGTGTCTTTGGAGTTGAACAAATTTTTGGCTTTGGTTTTTTTAACCATAACAAGAAATTGAAATTGTAGTTGACATTTTAAGCGCATGTTTTCTGTTTCTCATGTCATCCTGAAACC
This sequence comes from Drosophila funebris, assembly GCA_018901825.1. Classification (NCBI taxonomy): domain Eukaryota; kingdom Metazoa; phylum Arthropoda; class Insecta; order Diptera; family Drosophilidae; genus Drosophila; species Drosophila funebris. The sequence continues at coordinate 1,284,484 of JAEIFK010000346.1, read as the reverse complement.
AAAACATCTCCTACTCTGATTGCTTACTCTACAACTTGATAGAGAGCACCTCTTTGCATTTTATAATTAAAACTACGTTCTGGCGAGTCTCTCTTGTTGAATAGCTCTAATTAGAATCGACCATCGTGCAATTCTAATGCTCACCCGCAGCTCAATGAGCTCCAATTCAATGCCCAATGATTGATGATCTTGCGTTGAGTTGGACGGAGTTGAACAGATGAACAGATGAAGGAGATGAAGTGTTCATTATACTGTCATCACCCGGTACAATTGTGCAAAATGAGCGCAAGTTGTGCTAACAATTGGTAACTAGAACAGCTTCCATTAAGTTCTTCTTTCTTTCTGTTCACAGGTAGTTAAAGCCGCAACTATTAGACAAATAAAAAGTATTTCTAAGAATTTTATAATTTTATCTGCTGTTAAATAAAGTTATTTTGCCAAAGTTTATTATGATAGATAATATTCTATGCTAATTCAAGATATTCTTTATTTTATTTATAACTTTTAGTTGTTGTCTAACTGATGTTATTCAAATAATATTTAAGCTTTAAGCTCAGAAAAGTAAATAAAGAAAGCTAAACGATTTCTTTAATTTATAGATATTAAACTAGCTCATAGAGTCTCTGAGATCTAGGTGTTCATAAGGACGTCTCGACTGTTCATGCTGATCAAGAATATATATACTTTATAGGGTCAGAGATGATTCCTTCTGCCTGTTACGCACATTTCGCTTCTGACAAACTTAATAGACTATGTAATTTTAGTACAGAGTCTAATTATATATCATTTGAAATGTAGTGTATAAAAACTAAAGAAACAACTCATTATATAAAACTAAATTATTTCTATAGCTTCTAAATATCAAATTAGACACTTTGAACTTGCGCTGAGTTTCAAAGTCTGAAAAATTATCTAAGATGCGATCTAAGGCAGTTCAAATATGTATCTCATCTATAGTTTATGCATAAGCAAATATCTCTAAATGCTTCTTTATATATTTATACTTATATTTATATATTCCAACACAGATATTTAGAGATGACACTTGAACAAGCATTTTGAGTCTATAAATGGCATTTTAAGTATTTGTTTGTAGTTGTTGTTTTCTTAGTTTGCTGAATTTGATTTCGCAAGCTTCCTGCTAAAAAAGGAAATGCGCTTTTACTGTGTGAATTTCACAAGCTTAAGCACACACACACACACACACACACACACACACACACACACACACAAACACACACGCAAGTAGCTGCATATGCAAATACCCAGAAAAGTAAAGGTTTGGATACAGTAAAAACGCGCTAAGTATGTATACGTACATACGCTTAAATCAGCGATCGCGCGACTTTATAGTTGTTGTTGTTGTTGTTTGTAGCGAGTCTCTGCTAAGTTTATGGCTGCTTATGCAAATGCAAATGCGACTGCGACTTGTAGCTGTGTGTGTGCTTGTGTATGTGTGTCTGTGTCTGTGTCTATGTGTGTAGAGTGTGCGTAAAAACGTTTTGCGCCTTTTGTTCACATGGTCGACGGTCGCTTGCTTCTTGTTTGTTGTTGCTGCTGCTGTTGTTTCTGGGTTGTTGTTGTTGCCTGCCTGCTGCCGATTCCAAAAGCGTTCGCTGCTGTCATGTCCAGTAATTAGCATAGCACAGAGTCGCATTTGTTTTCGTTGTTGCCGCTTGACAACTGCGGCGCTTTGTTTGTCTGTCCTCTCCTACTTGCCTAACACCTTCCCTTCCACCCTCCTTACTGCAGCTCCTCGTCGTTGCGTCGCGTGGGTTGCTGCTGCAGTTCTTCCCATCAAATAATGCCGCAGCTGTTGATCAAAGTGCAAACACACAGAAGAACCCTCAACTGACATACGATTTAGGCAAAGCTGTCAGCAATGCTGTATCAGCAGCTTATGCATACGATCAGCTGATGAAATATTCAATTTGAATAGCCCAAGTTCGTAAAACCTTTAGTTTCATATTTCAGAACCCTTAAGAGACATACGATTTAACGGAAACTTGCAGCATAAAAAGCTGAACAGCTTAGTAGAGCGATTAGCTGAAAAATGTATGACTCCAATGCGTAGCACCCATAGTAGCCAATACAAGAACCCTAAAGAGACTATGGATTCAGCGTAAACTTGCAGCTGAGTTGTATTAATACATCACAAGCAGATACAGCTCAGCAATTATAAAGATTTAATGAAGCAGCTCTGTAGAACCTAGAGTTACGGTTCTAAGAACCCTTTCAAGACATGCGATTGAGCGGAAACTTGCAGCAAATGAATATTAATAGTTTACAAGCGAGATGAGCTGACAATTGTTAACATTTGTTTGCATTAAGCATTATAAAGAGAACATTTCTAATGAATATAACTTAAGGTGAGACTTTTCATATATATGTGGTATTTCGCCAAGCCAATTTGTTGCTGATTTTTTAGTTGGATTTGTCTGATGCGCCGCCAGCAATGAAAATTCGCCATGTTAAACGTGGGCTCATTTCAGTTTTTATGGCCAAGACATCAAACACACACAGGGAGAGCGAAAGAGATAGAGAGAGGGAGAGAGGGAGTGCAACGACAATATCCACTAGCGATCGGCTGGCATTTACAACATGCCTACAACGTGGTAATGGCAACCAGAGACGCTGCCACTGCCACAGCAACAACAGCAACAACAACAAGAGTGTGTGGCGTCTTGGAATACCAAATTTTATAGCGGTACACTGTAAAATATTTACCATCGCTGGCACAGCAACAACAACAACAAGAAGAACAACAACAGCAAAAGCTGCAGCTTCAGTTGTTGCTACGTGCGGGGGCGCAGGTTTGTTTTTATAGCCGCCCAAGTTTCACTCTATAGTAGAATCCGCCTCACCATATACCAACTGCCTCCCACCCCTCCCACCCTCACATCCTCAATCCCCTCCATGCGGCACTATAATTTATAACAACTGCTAAAGGCGCTCCACGAATCCAAGCTCCAAAACTGAAAAACTGAAAAACTGCGCATGAATTGGTAACTCCAATGTCTTCTTGCTTCTCATACGCGCTGCGTTTTCATCCTTTGTGGCTGAAAATTGCAGCGCATTGTTTGGTTTTCCCACTTTTGTATACTCTAATCGAACGAATGCCATCACTAACACATCAAGATTGAGATGCAGAGCAAGGATGGAAGCGGGCCTAAAGATATAAACAGAATGAAGATCTACTTTTAACCATGTGTGAGTAGAAGAAGTAGAAGTAAAGTCTGCTTAAGTTTAATCTGTAAATTAAACTGTTTGAATACAGAGCAACTAAACTAAACTTGAGAACTAATTAAAAGGTAAGTTGTATACTTTAAAATGTGCTTAAATTCTTTCTGTAGTTCATTTCGTTTACTAAATCGAAGACTCTGAGCTGTGAGTTGACAAAACTATTTAAATAATATTAATACTAAATATTATAAATAATAAATTAATTAATTATAACTTAAAGAATTGAAATAATTTGGCAATCTTTAGATCTTCTATCTTGTGAAAGATAATATAATAAATGTAATAAAAGTAAAATAATCTTAAAGAAAGAGAAACAAAGCGGGAAAAGAGGAGAGAGAGAGAGAGAGAGAGAGAGAGAGAGAGAGAAAGATAGAAAGGAAGGAAAGATGAGCTAGAGATAAAGGCAATAGAGAAAGATATAGAGCTGGAAGAAGACAGGGTAAAGTCTTTTACAAATAGAAAAAATATATATAGAAATAAATAAACAAATAAAATTAACATAAATAAGTTAAATTAAAATAAGTATTTCTATTAAATTAATATAAATTAAATTATATAAATTAATAAATTATAATAAATAAATAATCTAATAAAAAAACTATAATAAAATCAATCAACAAAAAAGAGAATAGAAATATCTAATAATAACTAAAGAAAGGGCAACACAAATTCGTTGCTTTCAAGTTAAAATCATAGCTTTTGTTTGTGGCCCTCTTCTGTGCTGTGTTGTGCTGTGTTGTGCTGTGTTGTGGAGTGGAGTGGAGTGGAGTAGAGTCGAGTGGCAGGCACGCCTCTATCTGCAATGTGCGATCTATTGCGACGGGCGCTTTCCTTTGAGCGGGACGGCCATCTAATGTTGCTGGCGTATAGAGTTAGGGGGAAGGCATAGGACAAAGGGGGGATGGGTGGGTGACTGTGCTCGGCAAGAGGCGTTGGGATAGAAGGCAAGCGTACTGTGTTTCACCTGAGATTGATAGCAGTTGACGTCTGTGGCTTGTGGATTTGGATTTAGAGATTTGAGGGCATTTTGGGTGCACTGACAAAAGCGAACGAATGCTGGCTATGAACTATGAATACTATGAATACTGTCTGAATACGTTTCATTATGCGCCAGGTGAAATATGGTTGGCTGCTACATTTGATCTGAATAGCGAGTGGCGAGTACAACAGGTTTATTTTATTTTTCAATCCCAAGACGGAACGGAGCTGCTCTCGTCTCTTGATTTATAGGAAGCGATTGTGCGTTTTTGCAAATTACGACAACGATGTCTGCAAGTCATAAGCGAGTACTCGTTATTATTATTAATACCTGAACGCAACAACAACAACAGCAACATCATCATCAGCAACCCACTCTTTACATCGCTCCCCATCTCTAGACTTGATTGAATCTTTTATGTGTGGATTTAGAAGGAGCGTTGAAATTAAATATTTATTAAATTGTCGACAGCAGACAATGGCATATAAATCAGCTTAAAAACTATTCAATGAATATTCCAATCAACGGACAACAACATGCGGCAAGGCAAGGATGTGTGTTGTGTGTACCTTGTGGCAGAGTGGCAGAGTGGCAGCTAAGCTGCTCAGCTTTATGGCTAACATTTGACCTTAAGGAAATTAAATTTCATCTCAGTTAGTTTTGAATAGAAAGAAAAACATAATAAATATTGTGAGTGAAGTGTTAGAAGTGCAGTTAAAGGATTTAATTAAATCAATTAAATATATAATAACATTTATTTAATTAAATTAATAAATAATTGAAGCGATGTTTAAGCTGAACAAAGGACTAGACATTGCCTCAACTTGAGTGGCGGCAGCAGCTTGTGTCCTTCGCTCCCTAAGGCATTGCTGAGGCCTTCGGACAATGGCCTCGGGTTACATTGACCAATTTAAGCTGTGAGCCAAATTTACTTTTGAAAATTACAAATTGAGGTGCAGTTTGTATGTGTGTGTGTGTGTGTGTGTGTGTGTGTGGGTGTGTGAGTGTGCGAGCTTGTCTAGGTTGTCAGCTTGAATGGGGTTGCAAGTTAGTTTAATTAATTCGACATCGAAAACTGTAAACATGGCACAACGACAACAATCTGCAGTTTGACAGTTTACCTAAAAGAGGTGTAGGCACTTGTCGTCAGTCACTTGAGCAGGACAGCAAATGAATGAACACACACACACACACACACACACACACACACACACATATATGATACCCCTCCCCACTCTCCACTCACACAAAGAAAAGAAAACAAGTCCATAAACAAAGCACAGAAAAAGCCAAGCAAAGAACTTTGACTCCACTGAACTCGCTCTCAAAGCTGACTTGAAGATGCTTCAATTAGCACTTTGGACACAGATATTAGTAGGAAAAACAGTTACATACTCCTCATTTCTCCCTCTCACCTAAAACACAGAGAAAACTAAGCCCTAAGTTGGAGCTGCTGGACCATAAAAGATCTTGGAAATATGTAGACTAAAGTAAAAACTAATTACGCGCAGTCATAAAATGATCTTAACAACCAAATAAACTGCTTTCTGTTGTTCACCTTTAATGGAGTTTAAGCTGCAAGATCTCTTCATATATATATATATATATATATATATATATTTATATGTATATATATATATATGTAGACTGACTCATCTATTAAACCCAACGAGTATTCTAGGCTTGCCTATACCTAAGCCTTATCAATCAAATACTTTATATACAATATATATTGTGACTCTCATATTCCAGCTTATTTCCAATGAAATCGCCACTTTCTCGACTGATAAACCACATTGATTATGCGTCTATTATATATTTGGTAACAAAAATAAACATTGCTGATAGAGAATATTCAAAATATTGCAAAATTGTTGCTCAAATAATATTAATTCCCAACTGAGCTGATTAAACTTATGGGGCAATGCAATGTCTACATTCAAATGTAGGCTTTGAGTTAGAGAAAGCTGATGCCAGAGAAGTTGGAGATAGAGAAGTTTTTAGTTAACAAAAGTTCACTTAAGCAACTACAGTTCAACTTAGTATAATTTGGAGAAAATAGAAGAGAAGTTAGGGTATGACTTGAGAAAAGTTAAGTTAACAGAACTTAAAGTGAAAAGATAAGACTAGAATTAGAGAAGTTAGAGCTGAAGAAGCAAGTATTAGAGAAAAACGAAAGAATCCAATGAAAGAAACAGTAGAGAAGTTTGGCATACAGAAAAATGAGATAGAATCACCTATTTCACATAAAGAGGAGAAATAAAACCTGAATTAGAGAAGTTAGAAATCGAGAAGAACGATTAAGAGATTAGGAAAACAAATGAAAGAAGAGAAGCGAAGTATAGTGCAAAAATAATTGTTGTTGTTATAAGAGCAACATTAAATGAAAGAAGTGTTAGAGAAGTTTGAGACACACACAAAAAGAAAGGAAAGAAGTTTGCCTATAATATTTTTAGAATAAAGTCGAAAATAATGTTTAAATTAGAGAAATTAGAGCTTGAATTGAATGAATAACAGCAAAGTTAAACGAAAGAAGAGTTAGAGAAGTTTCTGTTTATATTTAGAATAACTCAGATAACTACAAATTCACAGAAGTAGCAAAGAATTTATTAGAAATGTAATACAATTATTATTTCTGATAATTGAATTACCAACATAAACAAGTTTCAGAGCGATCCATTGACTTAATACAAAGAAAGCAGTTTAAACATGATGATCTTAACTCAAATTTCAGTTTATTTATAAGTTTGCTATGTTTGTATATAAACGATGAAGTTGCCAAAGTGATGCTTGACTGTTCAACGGACTGGACATGTGCATTATCCACATAATGCGTCTCATATTAATTTCAGCTAGAGAATATTGATCATAGGGATGCCTAGCGAAGTGGTTTGATTGATCGCCCGACGAGTGTCCATCGATTTCGAGTGGATCGGGATCGGGATTGGGGCGAAATAAATTGTTGCTACACGTATAAGACATCGTGTACGACAAGTTAAGACAACGATCTGTGCGCCTCCGACAGATCCGACTGGCCACAACAGCATCACAACCTGCATCATGTGGCGCGCTGCATGAGAAGAACAGGAATGGCAACGACAACGGCAACAGCAACGGGCAAAGGCAACGCCAAGAGATGGATAGATACGAGATACGAGGAGACTCTCTCTCTCTCTCGATGTGGACTCTTGTGTGTGCGTGGACATTATTGCGCAGTGTCTATATCATTAATTAATTTAATCACTTGTACATGATTTCGTTGTAGCTCTTGTGGCAGCGCATTATTAATTTGACGTTGCAAGCGATTCCTTGGCGATTGGGAAAGCCCCAGCTAAATTGTAATCTCATAATACAAATATTCGAATTGAAAATAGTATCTTCTACCCCAAGTAAGTGTTATGCCTAAGGCGATCAGATTTCTAAATGGCACCAATATGAAATCTATCCCTTATCAGTGCCGAAGCCTGATTTAAATTCTATTCAAATATTTTTTATGATCTCTCTCTCTCTCTCTATCTTTCTGTGTGTGTGTGTGTGTGGCGATAAGAAGTCTTAGTTTTCATAAGCTGAAATCAGATCACAATATGCGTTTCGAGTCTACAAAAATAGAAGACAATTTCCTTCATTTATTTTCGGGTTAGAATTCTTCTGTTATCTGCAAAGCATACAATAAATGTTGAGTTCTTAACTTACGTTTTGATTTCTTTTGCGTTTGTCTCTCTTTTATGTGTTTTTCTTCTTCTTGCTTTTCTTTGGGAATATTTTGGCTCATTTATCGCTAAGCTGCATCTGTTTCTTTTTTTTTTTTTTTTTTTTTTTTGAATTCGCACACAAAAATTCACTGGGAAACCGTCGGCTATTTTATTTCTTGCATGCACTGAGAGACGCACTGATATTTATGGGGAAATGGGATTTGTCAGGCAGCGGCAGCAGGCAGCAACAACAACCAACATTAACAGCAACTAAACTGCACTGCACAATCCGCGAGGCGCGCTCAACGTTGGGGGCTTCAAAACCGGACTGAGGCAAACGACAAACCGTTTGCGACTGCGACTGCGACAGAGGCTGAGACTGTGGCTGTGGCTGTGACAATGGCTGTGACTGAAACAGCGACTAAAACAGAGGCCGAGACTTAAGCTCAAGTCCAACTCGAGCGAATAAAAGAGCAGCGTCAGCGTCGGCGCCAGCGACAGCGCCGCGTGCGCCCCAGTCAACTGGTCAGACAGAGAGCGCATGCTTGCTCTGCCGCCGGCAATATTGAGCAAGCAACTCCATACACAGCGCCTCTATACGGTTGCTCTCGCGTGCTCTCTCCAAAAATACGCTCTCTCCCACACACACTGGCTTAGGTACAGAGTGTGCTCCTCTTTGCTTTGACTGAAACTGGTGCGTATATCTGTTGCTGTCGCACACCAATACACGCTCACTGCCGGTCGGCAAAGTTGAACATGCAAATAATATAACAACAACCTCAAAATCGAAAAGGCAACGGAGAATGATCGATACTAGATAATGTATATGTAGATTATGAATTGAATGAAACGTAGCTCCTAGATGCTTTATATTAACAACAGCTTTAGCTATATAATATAATAGTATTAATGTATTATTACATTGTATATGCATATGAACAGCAGAGATGCCGTTTTCTAAAGTATCTGCAGTGTTCCCACATTGCTGCAGTGCGTATATGGCGCATGCTTATGTACATTCTTCCATCTGACACAGCACAAGCTGATTAAACCCCTTCAATGCATTATTACGAATGCAGGGTATATAATATCTCTTTATCTCGATCCATTCGAACACTTACGCAGCCTTCCAGGCAACCTCCTCTAGCAGACTGAGCGCAGACTGGGAGGTAGCCTGCAGCATGAAGCACTATTGCATGTGCGAAAGAGATGGCATGTGCTCTTATCAGCTGAGTGAACTGAATTGAGTGAAAATTGTAACGAGTGGCAACTGATAGCAGAAGAGTTGAGTGAAGTTACTTCAGGTTTTATTATTTTATTTGATTTTATTTTAACTTAATTTCATTAGATGCTGGTGCAGTGTTGTTGCTGCCTGTTATTGTTGTTGTTGTTGTAATTGTTGTTGTGTGGTTGTGTGCGGTCATTCGTTTATGTATTCTGTGGTCCAGTTTTGAGGGTTGCATTTGGCCAGCAGCTACGTTGGCCACTCGATGAGCTCTAATTGGTCAGCAGCAAGCGCTTTATGTAAGCAACTGAGGGCCACTTAAAACCATCGAGCCCCTATTTGAATGGATATTTAACAAAGGGGCATCATAAATTCATATTCAATCGATATTACATGGTTAGAGCACTGCTAGAGAGAGTAAGAGGAACTAACAGCAAGTCTAACTAAACTAAATGCTAACAATTATATGAATCTATTTAAACAACTTTTAAGTTGCGTTTTTATGTTGCAATTAACTCAATTCGTTTTATTTGAAATGTGTTTATGCATTATTTATTAGAAACAAGTTAGTTCCATATTAAGTTCTATATAATAAACAAATATTTAAGACACAATTCGTTTCACATAAAATCTATGAGACGTATTCATAACTTATTAATGAGTGTGATTCATTGCACGTTTCATTAGCAAGTTTATTAGTGATTAATGAACAAGCTCAAAGCTGAGCAAAGTAGTTCCGTTGTGTGTAGAAAATTTAATGAGTATTATTAGAGAATTCTGTATTAATTATTCAGTTAGAGAAACAGTAAACTCAAATTAATAAATAATAAAAATAAAAATTACAATTATCTCAGAAGCTCTAGAGTAACTATAAGTATTAACGTAAAATTAAAAATTCTTAAATAGCTTTAAAATCAGTCTTAATAGAGTAAGCTGTTTAGCTATATTATTGCCAGTTTCAGTTTCAAACAAGAGACTCAAGTCTTCCTTTCTCTATATAGGAATATTAAGTATACGCAATGAATTGTCTGCATAAGCTTATGCTAAAGCTGTATTAGCGCAACAAACCAATCAATGATTGCCACCTGAATAAGTTGCCACAAATGGGTGAAAGAACAAGCAACCCCTTGCCCCCTCCCCAACACACACTCAAAGTATGCACATACCAACAAACTGACCAAAGCCAAATTACGCACCGCTGTGAGATTGTAATCTAAGAAGATTTCAACTCGTTATTGGAGCAGGGATTTAATTAGACAAATGTGCGCAATTTGTAATGTCATTTTTCAAATGGCGACCAACTTGGAGAAAAGCCGAGTGTAAACTTTTATTTTGGTGTTGAAAATGCAAAGCGAGGAAGCGAGAGAGAGGGACAGAGAGGGAGAGAGAGAGAGAGAGAGAGTTAGATAAACTATAAGGAAAATAGGAAAATGTGAAAATATGTGCAAATGTGCACCATGTGGACACTGGTCATTATTTTTGTTTGGGGCAGGTACCAGTTACCACAAAGCTAAGAGTTTGGCAACCAATGCTAACTAAGTGTGTGTGTGTGTGTGTGTGTGTGTGTCAGCAGGCGGTCCATGTCGAGCATGTCCAACGTTGGCGCGCGTCGACGACGACGACGACGACAAAAAATGAGATTTGCTGACCAATGGTCATTAAAGCACATTTACAATGGCCAAAGCCCAGTCGAGGCATGCAGCCAAATGAGGCAGCCCGGAGGCAAAAAACTTGGCACGCTGCATGCAAAATGGCTCAAGAGACAAGCGATCAAATCGATGCCGAAATTAATTTATCTTCAAACTACCAAATTTGACAAATTGCAAATGTATTTGAAATTGACTGCAACAGCAGCAGCAGCAGCAGCAGTAGAAGTTGCAGCAACAGCAACAGCAGAGGCAGAGGCAGATAGGGAGGCCGGGTTGAAGCGTGAGGCGACACCAATTAATCTTATCAAGCTGTGAACTTTTGCGTAGATTTGCCATGCCACAATTGTCTAGGCATTGCAGCAGTTGAATGTAAATTCAAGTTAGGGGAAGGCAAGCAAAGGGGCAAGGGAAGCGAGGGTAGCTTGCATGACGGGCTGATTGCGCTAATTGGTCGCGTATGATGAGCGCGTGATATGGTAGCTCTGCGAACGAGATGATGTCGTTGCTGCCACAAGATGACAAGATTTTGCATTCATTCATAAAAGTTGTATACAACATTTAACTCGTTCAATGAGGCAGACAACAACGATGCTGACCGGAAGTTCTTATTCTTCTGATTACAAATTGCTCATCTTATAGCTAAGTATGTGTGTGTGTGTGTGCGGGTGGGTGTGTGTGTGTGCGGGTGTGTGTGCGGATGTCTATTAGAGATGGGTGACGATCTGTTGTTCACTAAGTCTGCATATAGAGCGTGTAAAATCTTTAAGAATATAAATATTTTTTTTATACTTTTATTAATATTTATATGTAATTATTTTAGTGTTATATTATTAAATTCTTTTATTATTACTTATTATTATTTTATTATCATAATATAATATAGTTTACTAATTAGTTTATACATCTTTTGCTCATAATTAAATATTTTTCTGTATTTTAATAAACTTTTTTAGAAAATATATTAAATTTATTTATATAATAAACATGAAAATGTAGGAAAAAAACAAATTAATAATAAATACAAATTTATATGCGCTATTTTGAATTGTTTGTTATATTTAGTTTGCTTTATTTAATACTATATTACTACTTATACTATACTAATTATAATGCTACTACTATTTTTACTACTACTACCTCTTTTACTGCTAATAAACCTTTCACTACTACTACTACTTTATTAATATATTAAAGAAAACTTAATACAAAAAGACGTCTTAATATCTTATTTAATAATGTTTGTTGCATTTTAATTAAATATAACTAAGTAAATTGTTGTTAAGTATTAAATATGGTATTTAAAAAGTACTAAGAACAAGAAGGCAGCATGAAATAGTCTAAAAAGTAGTTTTATTTAAGGTTGCTTGCAATCAGCAGGCTAAACATAACAGTGAGCGCTGCCTATGATGATTAGCTGCCATCGCTAGTGAATGTGCGTGTCTGTGTGTGTATGTGTGTGTGTGTGTGTATGCTCTGCGGCTTGTCAAGTTCAAAAGTGTTAATTGAGGCAAAGTAGAGTTTTGTCACAGCCGCAGCGTTTCCGCTTTTTTGTAGCTGTGCCACAGCTGCTGCTGCTGCTGTTGTTGCGGTTGCAATCGCAGTCTCAACTTGGAGTCCGAAGGTTGACTTTGCTACAGTTGTTGTTGTTGTTGCTGTAGTTGTTGCATTTGGTTGCTGCCACATTCATTCAGCTGAGAGTTCAGAGTTCAAATGCAGGCAAAAATATGTAAATGCAGAGGGCGCTTGCGTGTCGGGTCTGCAAAGGGGTTCGGTTCAGTTCGGTTCGGTTCTAACCGATTTAACCATTACACAGTAACAACAACATCAATTTCGGGCCACTGGGAACGGGTCACGAGGTGTCAGAGTCGAGCTGGAGGGACGCGCTGCCAGTGGGGGAAGAGGTGGAGGCGCAAGCGCAGGCGCAGACTAAACGCTTGTTAAAGGGCGCGCTCGAAATTGTTACTGTTGTTGCTCTTACTGTTGTTGTTGTTGTTGTTGTGTGGTTCGTGGCAACCGCAAAAACAAATCAACCGTCAGGCGTCAGACGTGAAGCTGTCGGAGCACAAACACACACACACACACACACACACACACACACACACACAGACACCCATAGTTACACCAGAGCGGGTCTGAAATCGAGGTAAATTCGATTTGCAATTTTCTTCGAGTTGAGTAAACAATTTTGAATGAAATGCAAGTGGCAAGGAGTCTGCAGTTGCAGTTGCAAGTGCGGAGTTGAAGCTGCTTGATTTGCAATTTCATGGCAGCCACAATTTGCACCTCATCATCTCTGGGGCAGCATCTCACGGGTGATGATCTTTTTTCGAATCGTTCAATCAGCGTCTCGGCCAAAAGGTTGCCATCAACATTTTGGCTGTGGCACGTGCAACATGGGCAGCGGCAGCGGCAGCGGCAGCCTGAGAATGTCCCAAATAGTTAAGGCTCAATTTCTCTATCAGGCCAAGACAAGACGCTCAACTATGCGCTATCTGTACGTGTGCATACCAGAAAGTTGGCAACAACAAGTTGCAGCAAAATGGGAAAATATTTTTGATTGTTTGTTGCTTAGAACGTTAGATAAATAATGCATATCTCACGCACTCGAACCTCGAACGCTGAACCCACACAATATCATTGGGCACTGTGGTCAAGCGTTTTTGTGGCCGTTTAATGAAGGCCCAGATACCATGATAGCATGGCTATAATAAGCAGCGGCAACAATGGCCCAACTGCAATTCGTTGGCCTGGCCAATTTATGGCTTAAGCCTGGCTGCGTGTCTTCAATCGCTAGCGGGGCTCACCAAACTCTATCCAAGTTCCTGCAAGCTCTTCAAGTTCCTCAGTTTTCGATTTGGCGCGATTGCGGGCCGTTTGCTGTTCGCCGTTCGATTTAATTTAGCAGCCGCTGGAGCCACACAAAAGATTCATTAAGTTTTTTTTTTTTTTTTTTTTTTTGCTTTGGGGTAAGATTTTCTCTATTTACTTTTCCCAAGATCAACTTGCCTTTTGCGCCAATTTGGCTGCCCGTCTCCGCCTCTGCCACTGCTGCAATTGTAGCCTTCGGTTGTTTGTTTCTTACCGTTACCGTTGTTCCTTCGCTAGACTTCGAATGCTTTTGGCCACGGCGCAACGAAATTGAAAATGGATTCATTAAATTGGAAATGCTTGCTTTTCTTTTTGAGTTTACGAATTTGGCCCACATCGCTTGCCTCCCTCATTAGCCCATTAAGGGGCGCCCTTTTGTGTTAATTAACAACGCATTACAAATTACATTGCTGCTGCTGTTGCCCAATAAATTCGATAATGAGCTGCGTGCTCATGCTGCATGCAACAGACGCTAACGTTGACGCCGACGCTGGCGCAACTGTCGACTGTCGTTAAGGCAGCCGTAAATTATCAAAAGATGACCAACCCCCGCATTTAACATACCATCAGTTATTCCTTTTACGATGTTAACTGAACCACACACTTATCATTTATTACTCATGCATACGTTAAGCAGCTTAGTACTGTATTGACTCTTACAACAAAAACAAAATGCAGCTGCAGCAGTTTTGTTATTGTTTGTTTTTTTGATCTTGAATTGCGCACATTGCTCACCTGCGTTTTAGCATATCACTAGTAAATTCTAATGTAGTTGCATTCACACTTTAAGCACTGATTAACACTGGAATTTTAAGCTCATAATTACTGTGTTTTGGCTAATTTTTATTTGTTAGCTTCAATATATCACGTTAAATAGTCCAGTCCGGTACAATGTGACCGCACAGCAATAAATTTCAAACAGCTGATTGTCACTCACAAGCAATATCGATGGCTGTCGCCGATAGCTTAACAGCTCACGCGACTCAAAATTGCGTTAACATAAATGTTAACTTGCTGTTGGCAGACTTTATCGATAAATCAAATTTAAAACTATAAATTTTACTTTTCATGTGAAGTTAATTCGAAACATATGCTTATATATTTGATTTGAATAGATAGCAATAAATAATAACAACATCTTTATAACTTAAAAGCGGCCATATAAAGTGGCGACATTGGTGAATGTAGTACTGCCGTTATGGATTATCGACTGCTCAAAAATATGATTCCTACATGGCCTGCACCAACATCAGCAGATCTTCCTTCAAGAAGTTGACATCCACAGCTACTGGTGTTGGTATTGCCGGCACGGCGAAAAGTAGTAGGACATTTGGAATGAGTCTGCAAGTATAAATATATATATAGATTTTGTAAATAGAAATCAATATTATGTTAAGCATAATTACGCACTTGCAGTCGTATAATGTCTTTTCCATGTCTTCCTCATTGAATTTGCCCTCGCTGCTGGCCACCAAATTAAACTCAAGCGATTCATCTGCCAAGCAAGATTGCACAAATTCAAAAACATCGGATATCTTCTCATACACGTTGAAAGTGCCCTGAAAGTAACAAGCATAAGTTAAGAAACTTCAGGTGTTTAACTAGATCAGTCACCTGTATGTAGAGACCATTAGGAAACTTGACCCTGATCAATGAGTAGCGATACATGCGCAAATTACGCTGCTCTTCGCGATCTCGCATAGCTTTTGTCTTCAGCATTTGGGAGCTTTCAATTGCCTCCGCACGCAGCTGTTGTTCCCGCTTAATCTCTTCCGGTGAGATGCGATAGAAATCGTCTGGCAAGACAACACGACGTGCCTGCGATGGCAGCAGCACTTTAATATTGCGATCAAGCTCAAGTTGTATGGGCTCCGAATTCTTGAGAGCCTCCACAATCATGGCCAGGTCAAGACCCTCTTCAGTTTGCTCATTGGTCCACAGTAGGAAAGGCTCATCGTCCATCTGTACTTCGCTAAAGCCAGCTGCATAGAGCACATCCAAGGCGCCATCCACATAACGCACCTTATCACTGAAGATCTTATTGGACATGCGTATTTTGCAGAACTTCTCCTCGTTGGGATTCTTGATGATGTTCTCCAGATATTTAATCAACGTGGCTATGCAATCATCAGCCTTCTCCTTCACATTGCAATTCTGTATGATTAAACAGGCGGTCAAGCCGCGTTCGGTTTCCAGTTGCTGATAGAGAAACTCCTTGATCCTTATCTTCCAATCCTTCTTTGACAAAATCTCCTCGCCGATAAGCGGACAACGAAAGAAGACGCCCTGACAGGCTAGATTCTTGTTCTCGACACTTGAACTTGAACTGCCGCTTGGCACAGAACTAACCGAGCTGCCGGTGTTGGCCAATTCATCCTTTTGGCGACGCTCTGCTTCCAGTTCTCGCTTGGCCTGTGCCTTGATAGCAGCCAGTGACGTGTTGAAGTCACGTGAATCCTTCTTATCAATGCGCGACAAGGCAGCATTTGCAGCTGCACGTGCCTCGTTGCTCAGCTCATTGCGCTTGGGCGGCACATACACATCCAGCTTGCGACGCGAGCTGGTTGTCGGTGCCTCCTGCTTAGGAGCATTCAACTTGTGACCTTCACCCATGCCGCCACCAATTCTTAGCTGTAAGCCATACAATAAATATAGATCATTGTTGTGTAAACATGTTGACAGTGGGGATTACCTTGAAAGCTGCCTCCTCCTTCTTCTTGGAAAAGAATCGCTTGATTTTGGACATGTTGACAATGGTTTAGATTCTAGGTGAATGCTCCTTGGGCAATTTCAATTTGGCCACAGATAATTTAAGCTCTTCAATTTCCTTTAAAGTACCTGAAACGTGGTTTTTACCAATACCATTACGATTTGTTAAAACATCATATTATAAATATTATTATAATATATGTTTGTGTGAGATTCTCTCTCTCTCTCTCTCTCCGTCTCCACTTACTTGGCCTGACAAACTTCTCGGTGATCACTTGACCGTAGACGCCCCACGACCATGCAATGAGACCGGCCGTACCAAGTAGCAACACCAGCAGTACTTGCAACAGCGTCGCCTGCAATGGGGTAAACTCAACGGGACTCTGCCAACGCCAGTCGCCAGTGAACGTATCGAATTCGGTTCTCAGGTACACGACAGCTTTCAGAGCGACGCCAGCAAAGTGTTCAACTTGTTGGGCGAAGGTCTGTAGGGTCGAGTTGAGGGACTGTAGATAAAACTCGATACTCATTGGCAACACTTCTGACAAAATTTTGTTAACGTGTATTGGAATTCTTTGCTTTATTGCGCTTTGTTTACTTTGTACGCATTTTACGAAAAAAAATGACTCGCAGCTGTCTTAGGTTGGCTCAATAACTAGTCGATATACTCGATTGCACCATAGGCCGATAAGAATGTTAAGCTCCAAAGGGCACTGTTAACGTGGCAAAAGCAAGCAGTCGATAAATTTGCGCGGCAATTGTATTGCGCAATTTAAATTTACCTTTCTCTTTGCATATGAACAACATATTTTGGATAAATAATAACCCTAAGGCGTGACCCCATTTGCGTGCAGTGATTTTAGGGCAGCACATCCTCTCATAAATTATTATGTGGCTGACCTTAAAACCAAGCTGGACAAGCAGTTTAATCTGCTTGCGTAATTGTTGCCCAGCGAGACACGCCCCATTATTGATGCACCTGTGGCATTCTGACAGCAGCAAGGATGTTGCTGTGGTGTGCGCTGGTGTGCCTGTGGCATGTTTCAGCATAATTGAATGATTTTCGATCATTTCGGCAAGTGCTCTCCGTTTTGCTTCCTGCAATTTTGGGTGATTTGCACGCATGAACATATCATAATTTTTGCAGCTGTTTGATTGATTTGAAGCTGTTGCATCCTTGCAACATGTTTATCGCAAGCGATTTGTACTTTGTGCCGATCACCTTTTATTATTATTATTTTTTTCCTTTGTACACGCTCTACCGCCTTGGCGCTGGGTGGGTTCAACAGCCCAGCAGCAAAAATGCCGAAACATGAGGCATAGAGAGAAATCTTTCAGACGTTGGTGTGGCAGAGGCAAAGAGCAAAGCAGCGTGCAGCTTATGGCTTCCGTATGCCTCACTCGCTCCAGTGACTACGACGCAGCCAAGAGACCAAGACTCCCAAGACATTCAAGACCTCTTAGTTGTTGTTCTTGTTGTTGTTGTTGTTTTCATTTCATACTTTTCGCAATAACAACAAAGACACAGCGAAACAGATACAGATACAGCTAACAGCTAACAGCTAGAGCTAGAGCTAGAGCTACAGATACGAGCACAAAGTCTAATTCTATTTTGCTGCCTCATTTTTCTCGGTTTTCTCAGTCCACTGAGACAAGAAACTGCAAGAATGTCGACGACTTATAATTCGAGCAGCGTGTAAGATTTTCTACACTGTTTGCTTCGTTGGTTTTAGGTCTAAAGCCGTCTGTGGCAATCAGCGAGCCGCGTACTCAGATCATAATTATGGTATCACCATCAAGTGGGCAGGGGGAGACAGTAGACACCCAGCTTGGGCCATTATATTCATCACAATCACGCGATATATATATATATATATATTCTCTGTACTCTGTACTGTACACACTGTGGCACTTTTTTGCGCAATTAACATTCCTTAAATGTCTCGCAAAGTCCAGTCTTCAATCTGCAGTCTCCAGTCTTCAGTCTTCAGTCTCGAGTCTCCCCCAAGTATGCCAGGCGCATGCGTCGCCTGCGTCGAATGCATTTGCAATTGTTGTTATCATCGTGTCTGACTCGCCATGCGCCGAACCAGAAAAACTAGTTTCGATTGCAGTTTTTAAGTTTTTCGCATATTTGTGAATTTAACGCTCGTCTTGGGAAAGCCAGTAAAAGCCCGTAACGAAATGTTGCCACTTTTTTTCTTTGCATTTGCTTTCCCACTGTTTTCACCAAATGCAACGTGCAACGTGCAACGTGCAGCGACGCGTGTTGCACTTTTGGCAAAACTCACAAACTGGTTGCGCTTATTTATGGCCAACATTGCCATGACTTTGTTGTTGCCAAACCAAAGTCAAGGCTGGCCAAACGATTGTAGCTCTCTTTCTCTTTCTTTCTCCCTTTCTCTCTTTCTTTCTTTACTCGTTCGTTTGAGTTTTTTTTTTTTTTTTTTTTGTTGCTTTTCTTTCGTTTTGTAGCAATTCAAGTCAATTCAATTGATATTTCGTCGCTTGTCCTCCGCGCCAGTCGACTCATTAAAATTTATGCGCAGGAAACGGAAGCCCCGCAGACGCTGTTGCAGTTGCAGCCGCAGACAAGACGCAGACACAGCACTCGCTCTTGTCTATGTATTCCTTGCCACATTCGTTGCAAGGCGGCCGTCGGCATGACAAAAGCGGCAACAAACCCAAACAGGCCAAGAAGTGTCACTCAAATTGCCAGCGATTCAACCACAAAAAAAAAAAAAACTGAAAGTGTTGACACGCCCACACAGTAAACATGCAACAACAACAACTGCATAAGCAACAACAACAATGTTGCCTCGTTCCTTACAAGGGCGTAAATGTGCATAAATATTTATTTATGTATTTATTTCTTATTTATGCAGCTTTATAAAAGGAATAAGCAATTAATTAAATATTTATGTCTTATTTATTCACAACATATAAATATAAATTCATTAACGGTATAAATAGTTAATAAATATTTAATAATAATTAATTAATAATAATAATTAATAGTTGTAAATATTTAACAAAATAATAAAAACTACTTTAATTTGTTAAAAAATATAAAATTTAAATATAAAAGCAATTTGAAAATATAAATTATATTAAATAAATATTTTACACGTATTTTAATAAATTAACTATATAAATATTTGATATAAAAGAAATAATTGATTCAAATAATATTATTATATATAAACAATATTTAAAATATTATTAAATGCAATATTTAATAATATTTAACATCTAATAACAATAATTTTAATTTTTTTTAAAACTTTTTGACTGAGAAACTACAAATTTGCAAGAGAAAAGTAATATTAAAGAAATATATTACATAAATATAAATATATTAATATATATTGTATAAATATAAATATATTTAAAAGAATATTTTATATATATTACTATATTATATTATATTAATTTATTTAAAATTTATTGACTTAAAAACTTTAATATTGATATTAAAAGCAAGCTAAAATAAATACAATTAAGTAAATATTGCAAATGTTACTTGAATACATATTTAATGAATTAATATTATGTTTAAAGTAATTTAATAAATGTAATGTCTAAAATAAAATGATTTCTTTCAATTAAATTAAAGCAGAAAATGAGTTTTTTTCAGAAATTTATGGTTTGATCAGCGTATTTAAATAATTAATTATTTAAATATTATTTTAAATAATCAATTCTATATTTAAAGATACATAAAAATAAGAATTATTATTAAGACAATCAGAAAAAAATTACAATCTAAATGTTATAACTAAAATAAATAGAAAAACTAAGTTTAAAGCCGAAAAAAAGACAATAAATGATAAATGATGATAACTATACGAATGTCACTAAAGAATGTTTATCAATAAAGTACGCAGACTGTTTGATTGGTATAATTTGGAGTGTGAGAAGCATATTTACTGAGTAGCAACTACTTAAGCAGCTCTTAAAGCAGCTGTCAATGAAAGCAAACAACTCTAATGCCACGAAAGATGCATTTCACACACATGTTATTGTAGTATGATAAGCAACGAAGCTCAGCCACCAAAATGAAACAATGCAGTGCCATCGAAGAGGGGAGAGGCAGAAGGAAGGGAAGAAGGGGATGCATGCAGATGGAGATGGAGAAGAAGAAGAAGGCGGCACTTTACACTTGACTACGTCAAGCCACAAAGACTTTTGTTCCCATGAACTTCAGCTTATGTGAAGCAATCAGTTCAGTTTATATGCATAATACACTCGTCACACTTGCTCACTCGCTCGCTCTCTCTCTCTCTCTTTTTCTCTCTCTCTCTCTCTTTCACTCTCTGTCACTTCACTTGCTGCACTGCTTTGTCTTTTGCCCTCGCATTTTCTTGTCGCATTTCACACAGCTTTTGGCTTTTTCCCTTCTCATGGCAATCTGGTTCTGCTCAGCGTGGGCGTGAGAAACCCACTGAACTTCAAGTGCTGTGGAGGGCAAATGTGACTCCATCTAATGCGACCGGAAGTCGCCAATGTTAGACAGCCCTACCCCCCCTCCCCCCTCCACCATTCCCCTCTCACAACACTTTACTGCTCTATTCATTGGGTGGTCGCATTTGAGAAGAAATGAAAATATTATACTTAATTCGGGGTCTACAATTTAGCAGGCGACCGCTGTGGACCGCCTAAGGTTAAGCAGCATTTTGGTGGAATGGAAATGTATATCGTTAATCGTTAATCGTCAATCGCTAATCGCTAATCGCGTCACCTGCAGGGCTATGAACTCAAATTGTAGCCTAGTGCTAATGATATGCCTGTGACTTGGGGGGGAATTTATGTTTATGGCATCCGCTCGACTGAGTCATCAAATGGAAGACATTGATAGCATCTATTGTGTCGTGGGCTGTCGCCTTCTTGACCATGGCTTAGACACATAACCAATTCATATGTTAATCACTCGGTTTGTTCAACATTTGCCCAAAGTACACACACACACACACATAAATAAACAAAACGAACAAACGAAGTGAACAAGTGGCACCAAAGGGGCAGCTTCCACATTGTGTGTGGCAGCAGAAGAACTGTTTGAGGATGAAAATGAGGATGATTGGAAGAGTTTTCAGTGTTTTCAGTTTTCATATTTGTTGATTCATTTCATTTGTTTATCCCATTCAATTCAGTCAGCGAGTTCGTGGGAATTATTGCGCTCATCCGTTTGCGGCTGCCAATGAACTAATTAAAAGAAAAAAAAAGAAGAGTCTAAAGTTTTTCCCCCCCGCCGCTCTACACCCTCTGCTTGTGCCACGTTTAGCGTCTGCACTTTGGGCAATCCCTTACCCTTTTCCCTGCTCCCCCTTTCTCTCACGCTGAGAAGAAAGCGCTTAACAAGCAGCTCCAGCCACTTGAAGCCACAGTTCAGTTTTTAGTTAAGTCATTTCCTATCAATTTCAAGCGAACATCAGCCGGAAAAGCGAGCGAGGGTTAAACCCATTTTCAACTACTCGTAAATTGGCAAAATCTGTTGGAGAGCTTAACAATGGATCGACGGAGCACAGAGCACAGAGCACAGAGTTCAGATCTGTTCTGTTAACGCTGACGATTCGACGGAACCGTCACTCGCTGCTTCCACTTCCGTTTTGTTATGTTGGCTTTTCGCTGCTTCTGCTTCTGCTTCTGTTTCTGCTTTTGTTTTTGTTTTCTTTTTTATTGTTTTCGCACCTCGTCCGCCTTCCTTCCGCCTTCCACTTTCCGCTTTCCGCCTTCCGTCGCGTATTCGGTCGTCATTGCTGCCGGCGGATATTCTACTTTACATAAGCGGCATTTCCTTCAATGTTTCCCGGTCTTTATTCGACGTTTGCTAAGCGCATTTGCAGCGCCACACAGATTACAAATTGATTGATCGATTGTTTGATTGATTGACTTATAAATGCACATTACACATTCGTTTGCTGTGTGCCGACAGTAAATCAAGTCTGTATGGTTCATTTTTAGAGTCCTTTACAAGGCAGCAACTGATTGATCAACTGATTGAGTGACTGATGCAGCCAAGGTTTAAGTATGAATGCTATTGTCACTAGTAGCCAGTAAAATGTTATTTCGCTATTCTCAGCGCATTTGCTGGTAACAAATGCATTGATCAATCAGTTATTTTGCATTTGATTGATCAAATGATTGATTAACAGACTTATAAAAGCAGCCAGTTTATATTTAAAATACTATTAGATAAGTTCGTAGTATTACGGAAACCTTGGCGCATTTGTAGTTTACAAAAAGATGATTGAGAACTTGATTGATTGCTTGATTGAAAGACTGACGAAAGCACATTTTACATGTGTTAGCTGCTGCAATATTAAGTTAACCTCAATTGCTGTTTCGTTGAGTTAACAAGTTGATTGATCAACTGATTGATTGATTGAAAAGATCACACATCATGAGCTCTTCTGACAATCCTTATTAATCACATAAGCACTGACGCATATGGAAATCAAGCAGAAACCAAATAGCAGCTTGTCCTCTGCAACAAATGAGAGCAATGATTGATTGATTGATTGCTATGACTGAAACGCAATTACTTACGAAAGGATAGAGCATATTGATTGGAAATTGACATTTGTAGCTCACTCTCATAGCTCTTAACAATGCGATCGTATTTCGACTGCAGCAAATCCAATCTCTCCTCCGTCGACATTAACAAATCGTCCTCCTCGTCGTCATCATGCAAATAGTGATCATCTGGTTCCTGATCATTCTTGTAAATCATCTTCAACTTTAGCTGATGTTTTGCCTTTTTGTTTTGCGCACTTTTGGCAGTCAGCGAGTGGTGCGAAGTCTTCTTGGCATGTTGTGCTTTCAATGCTTTTCTAGGCGGCATTGGCAGTTCCTCCTCCTCCTCGTCGTCGTCATCATCATACAAATAATCATCCTGTTGCTGCTGAGTCTTCTTTAGCTTCAGCTCCCGCTGCTGTTCTTTGGTCTGTACATTGACCTTTGAGTGGCAATAAAGCAACTGGGCCTCCTCTACTTTAGGCGAGATGGACTCATTGAGCGTCTGGCCGATAGCCTCCTCAATGGCCAGCTCAGTGGTGCATGTTGGATTAAACACACTTGGCGCTAGTTTGGCCAAGCAGGACATATAAATGGCACTTGCCGATTTATAGATATTCACGGGACTGATGCTGAAAACGGCGAAAAGTTCAGATGATGATGAGAGTAAGGGAGAGACAAGATACAGCTGTTCGTTACGCACCTATTGAAGAAGTTGCTAGTTCGATGCATTTTGAATTTCAATTTTAAAATAACCAAAAAGTCTAAAACATATAAAATAAAATTGATAAAATGGTTAATAAAATTCAATAAAAACAAATAAAATTTCATATAATTTAAAGTTTATTTGATTGTAATTCAAACATTGAGTTCGATTTCATGGCCAGCTGATGGATTGATAATGAAATATGAAATTTGGGTTGTTTATGCAACTGCAACGGCAACGGCAACGGCAACGGCAACTGCGTCAGCTGGCTGGCTGTGGCATGTGGCACGCTCGTTGTGGCGTCTTCTGAGTGTTGTTGTTGTTCTTGATGTTTGTTGTTGGCCATCACATCTGTTTCATATTACAAGGTAGCTGCCAAAGGTACAAGGTAAATTGCCATGTTGCGGTGGCTGTTGCTCTTGTTGTTGCTGTTGTTGCTGTTGCTGTTGCTGTTGTTGCTAGTGGCCCATTTGTCTCACTTCCTTTTTACCTTTGAGTCGGCACAAACAACATCCCGGATGCTCAACTAAAGAGAAAGAGAAACACAGTAAGATACAAAGAGATATATAGAGAGAGAGAGAGAGAGAGGGGGAGATCGAGAATTAAAAACAGACAAATTCATAAAACTGCACTAAATGCAAAGTTCCAAAGTTACAACAGCAGCGACAATGAGCCACATGGTGTGGCATGAGAGGCATACTACATACAGCATACAGGAAGACACACACATCATACACACACACACACACACACGCACACACGCACACAGCATACATCTGTATCTGTGGCTGTTCATTCATAGAAAAACCAAACGAAACGAGCGGATGCACGGGCGGATGAAGCGCTTGAATCAGCAGCTACCTCTCTTTCACTCTTCCCCTTCCACTCTCTTCTCAACCGCCGCTCTCTCTCTATCTCTCTCTTTCTCTTGCTCCCCAGCTATTGTCTGTTCTGGTTCTATTTGGCTACCGCTGTTGATTATCGTTATTTGTTATTGCTGTTGTCATAATTGTTCAACTATTATTTGCAAAAAACACAAAAAAAAACTATAAAAAAGAGGTTGATAGCGCAATTAAACGTTTCCCATATAATGGAAACCTTTCCAACACTCTGGCAACCGTTCCAGTTAGGGTTTATCTGGTTTACAAAACGCTTTGCTAACCTTTCTCGTAAACTAGTCCTACATATCCTACTTCTGTTTATCCCTTATTAAGGAGTATATATTTCCAATGACCTGGAAGCCTTTCCATGTCAGTGGAAGTCTTTCCAATTTATTGAAAGGCATTGTCATCAACAGATTGTACTACCTTTCACATATAATGTATATCCTTCCAGCTTTTCCATTACATTGGAAGGCTTTCCATTAAACTGGAAACCATTCCAATGCACTGGAAGGCTTTCCATTCCAATGCACTGGAAGGCTTTCCATTAAACTGGAATCCTTTCCAATACACTGGAAGGCTTTCCATTAAACTGGAAACCGTTCCAACAGACTGGAAGGCTTTCTCATCAACATACTTTCTATCTACCCTTCAAATATAAAGTATCTATTTCCCTAATACTGAGCTGGAAACCTTTCCAACAGACTGGAAGGCTTTCTGCATCAAATCGTACTCGAATTAGTTCTACACTACGAATATCTGCCTTTGCCCATCTTTCAATTGATTGGCTCAGACATAAATCACATGAATGCTCTATAAATAAACACCATGGGTGATCTACCGCCGCGCGTATATAAATCTAAACAAAATGTTAACATCAACTTCTTGCCAACAATAACAACGAGTTTATTGCACTTCATTCAGGCCGTCACTCGAGTGCTTCGCAGTCTCTTAGAGCATTTCACGTTTAACCTTAATGATGTGTTAATTGGGCAACGAATTTACGTTGTCAATGGGTCGCTGCTCCCCCTCTCACTCTCTCTCTCTCTCTCTCACTCTCTCACTCACTCCGTCTTTCGCTGTCTTTCACAGACTTAGTACAAAATTGTGAAAGACATAAACAGCACATAAAACACAAACTAAAGACCACAACTTGTACCCATTCATTCAAATTGCTTAGAAAGTGGCCCAAGATAATGCACTTCAAATGATAGACGTATAAATGAAGTTGTAGTTGATCTTGAAATCTAAAGAGAGAGTCTAAGTTATCAGTGTGCATAAATAGGTTGAGGCATTTTATCTTTTATCTGCTTCTTATATTAATAACTGTCAATATTTGCAATGCTCTGACATTCTTTCATGGAAATATCTATCTACACTTGAACTCTGCGATATCTTCAAGTATTCACAATCAGTTAAGTCTTCTTTAAACGTCTTCTTGTTATTAATACAGACAACAGTTGCAGTTATAAATAGTTGAGCGAGTCTGAGGATCAGTTCAGATAATAATTTCTTTTTATTATCAGCTTATATCACAATTAATTGCTCAGTTGCTCTTGTAGATAGCACATTTCTCTGTTGAAAGTGCTTCCTATAAGTCTATAAGATTAAAACACTGAAGATCAGCTGTACTGCCAGCGTATTTCTCAAGCATAATCAGTTAATATAATCCCTGAAGATCAGTTTGTTTATCTCTCTGCCTCTCTCATTAATATGATCAAGGCTTGTAAAACTCTTCTGTAAATTTATGAGCTTGCCAACATCGCTCAACCCAATTCACTCAAGAAAAACTACATTTATTGATTTCAATTTCATAAAATTTCATTTTATATTTTCATTAGATGGAACTTAAATGTCTAATAGGACAGCATTTGAAGACAACCCGCCTCGCAGAACAATGGCTGGGTATTACTTCGACCACTTAAGCAAATAAGCAAATGCATTAGGGCTAAGACTTAAGACTAGGAGCACTAGCGACTATTTACAGCTAAGACAACTAACTATATATGTATGTGTATATGAAGCATATATGCTATATATATATATATATTCTATATCCTATATATACTATGTATATGTACAACCTGATTAGAGGTGTTAGTGTCAGTGAACTAAGAGAGCAGGGACATGGCGCGAGCGAGGCGCACACGGAAATCACGATAGAGCATCTTGCCGCCAACGGGCACACGACACAGATACATGTCGAGACTCATCAGGCAGAGGGCCTTGCCATTCATGGGGAACTTCTGTGGCAGCTCGGGCGTCACCTCAAGGCCCTCGGAGACGGCCATGCTGATCAGCCATTTCCAGACATCGGCACGTGTCCAGTCACGGGGATCGATGGGTAAACCATCTGAGCCTATTGGTTGATGATGATGATGCAGGTTCGTGTTGGCAATGCTATTGTTGTTGTTGCTGTTATTGTTGTTGTTGTCATCACTGAGCAGTGTAACACCGCCGCGACATTTGTCCAGCATTTGATAGGGATGATGACGCTTCATCGCAGCCGCTGCACTGCTCGCCCACAGCTGCTGCAGTTGCTCCTGGCCAGCATTGACCTGCGACAGATCTAATGGCGGCACGCGTCCGGCGTATTTCGGGTAACTGGCCTCCACTTGCATTGTAAACACACACTCACAACAGTTGCTGCAATGAAAGATAGAAATGCCGCTGATTAATGGAAGTGACTCATTAGCAAAGGGGGGATGTATATATGTAAGTATTTGTATATATATGTATATATATATATGCATGTGTGTGTGTTTGTGTGTTTTTATGGGCAGAACTCAAGTGGCGGAAATGCTTTCACAACCGGACAATTGTTTAATCGCGTCAACGGCAACAATAATACGCATTCGCCACATTGTACGTGCAATTTGATTTGTCTTTAATCAAACAAAGAGCATTATAACTTTGTCACCAGCTTCGTCGACCAGTTAGATGGTGAGTCAGTTTTTAAAGTATGGTGAAATCGCTACAAATATCAATTAGAAATATCAATTCGATTATTTATATTTTATTTATTTAATATAATTTATTTTCTATCTGCAGAGTTCAACATAATTAGGTTATGTTAAATTAACTAGTGCTGTTATGCATAACACAGCTGTTAGACTATCGATCAATTGAATAACTGCTGCAGTTATGTTAACTGATCTCATAACAGTGCTCCTACACTTAACACTGCTGTTAACACCATGAATCAACCTGATAAACATGTCATGTTAACTTAACAGCTATGTTAGAGTATTGAAGCTTCGCTGTGTCTCTGAATTGACGCTGCTCATTGCTGTTGCTGTTGCTGTTTCTGTTTTGAATGATATTTTTTTGTTATTGTAGCGCAAAATTAAATCTGACCTTGTTGGCATCGAAATATATGGGACGGACGTACGGTTGCGATGGGGCGGAGTCGCACGCGAAAGGAAGCGCTGAATAATCATTGCGCTGCTTGTCATATCGATAACAACAAGAACAGCAGCAGCAGCGGCAGCAACAACAACAACAGCAGACGAGTGTCAGCCGTGGCAACGTTTGAATAAATGGCCCACATTTGGTTTGCTGACTGTCTAAATGCTGATGTGTTGATACTACAGTGGTTGGTGGATGGTTTAGTGGTTCAATGGTTCGGTGGCTTAATCGTTTGCTGGCTGACACCAAAAAAGGCAAGCGCCAAACCGGAATGCCATCGATTACGATAACAATCAGAATCGGCGAGCGGAAACAATTAGCAAAGCGGGCGGCGACGGCGAATTTGGCGAGCAAAACAAAAGCAAAAAACTAAAGAAAAATAATAAAAAAAAGAAGCAAAACGCTCTCAGCAGGGGCAATGCGAATGGAAATACAAATGAAAATGGCAAAAAAAATAAATGACAAGCAAAACATCCGCCAGACCAGAAAGGTAGAAACAAAGCAAAGCAAATGCTGAAGTTGAAACCGTAGTGTTGTGTGTGTGTGGCGAAGGTGTGAAGCGAACGGAAGCCGCGGGGGCAACCGCTGTGATTTCATTACACACACACACACACACACACAGTCATCCATATGCAGAGGGGAACCCTTGTACCCTTGTGTTGGCCCATTTGTCATTTGTGGCTGTGTTAATAGTTTTCCGGAACGCGTTTCAAGTGCTTCCCGTCGAAAGGAAGTGCGTAAAACCGAAAGCCCAGAATCTGCCACAAGGAGTTCACATCGGGTTTTTGCTGGGGCAGCACAATTTAATTGTAGTACAAATATATATTTCAGTTTCCCACGAATCCCATGACGCGTAAACAAATCAAATGAATCCACAAATATGAAAACTTTAAACCTTTCTTCTTCTTTCTTGTCGTCTTCGTTGGGTTGTCCCATTGCCACACACAAAGCCACTTGTTGTGGGTCCCCTGGAGGCTGTGGCATTTACATATGAATTGGACAGCTATACAGAACAAGTTGTACCCAAAACAAAAAAAGAAAGGTAACCCACGTCCAAATAAAAGCTATTAGTATGTCTGTCCGTTGACTTTTACCTGGGCTGTGCAGTCAGTGCAGCGGATGCCATAAATAATGCAGCCAAGTTTGACAAAAGTCATTTGAATTTCGATAAACATTTCAAATGCTATTAAACTTTGTGTGTGGTTCGTTCTGAGCATCTATCGATGTTATAATCGATAAACCTAACAAGTTCAAATGCAGCTTCCGCCCACAGATGCCTCTCAGCTTTCTCACGTTCACGGACGAGCGTGTGAAACGTTGCCAATTGCTGTTGGTGGCAAGGTACACATTAAGGGGCAAGCTTAAGTGCAACAACACAGTGAGCACCATCCAATTGGCTGTGCAAGTCAGCCATCAATTAAGCAAATGTTGTTGATGTCAATCGACTCGTGCAACACATGTCGTCTGCGCTTCCGCTGTGACAAACAAGGGCAACATCCAAACAGCTGTAATCATTAACCCACACACACACACACACACACTCCACCATCCCCTCCATCTAACCATCTGATTGATTCGTGTTTCGTATTTTGTCAACTGCCAACAGTGACGCGACCTAACAATCGGCACGCGTCTTGGCCCAGGGTCGCGGTCTGGGAGTGCTGACGTTAACAGAGTGCCTCTGACTGCATAGGAAATGCTTTTGCTGTGGCAAGAACTATTTGCAGTTGAGTGTGAGTGTGAGTGTGAGTATGAGTGTTCTGTTGTGTCGGCGTCAATGACAGGAAGTCTGTGCAATGTGCGCATATCCGTCTCCGCCCGCGCACAGGATGCACAAAAGGAAACTATGACAAATACAGAAACACACAGACACACACACACACACACACACACACACACACACACACACATACATACAGAGAGAGAGAGAGCTACAACAACTTGCAGATACGTATACAATTGCGGCAGTTTTAATTACGTTGACGTCTGCACTTTGCACTGTCGCCTGTTGTTGTTGCTGTTGCTGCTGTTGTTGCTACTTAGTGGTAGCTACTATATAAACACACACATACACTTGCTTATGCTTCTTCAAGTGCACAGACAGCAGCAACAACAACAACAACAACAGCAACGAGCAACAACATGAACAGAAAACGACGAAACGTAAAATCGTAATTTGAAGTTCGTAAAAATGACGCGTTTCCTGTCATTTGGCGAGCACTTTAAGTGCGTAATTTGCTCCCCACACTCACACACACACACATAGACACACACTCACACACATATATATATAAGTATATGTTGTGTGTATTTGTCTGTTGACGCCTCCTATCTTTATCTGCAGGTCGCTTCCGTTTTTTGAAGAACTCATCTACCGCGAACTTTGCAAACGGCATCTTAAACTTTGCTCAATTTCGCCGTCAGATTTGTTATACCCTGTAAGCAGCGTTGTATGGCAACTAAGTTAATTTTGTAACACTCTGGAAATTTACTATATTCATTGATTTGACTAATTTAGCCAAGCATAAAGCGAATGGACTTGCTTAATATGTAATTACAGGGTATAACCAGCATAAAAATGTTCTATTATCAAAAGCTAAAAGCTTTTCGCTCACTGGAAAACTTCTGCAATAGCACTCAAGTCGTTTAAAGCTTTTTACATTTTTACAGGGTATCTCTAAGTCTAGCATACCTCCTTAATTTGCTCTTATAGTTACTGTACTGCTACTTGCAAACTAACAGACTTCTCCAGCTAAGTAAAAAGCAGACTGTCTATCTTTTAAATGTTTTACAGGGTATGTGAAAGTACAACAGTCTTATAACTTATATGTCTTTACTTCTGTTTCCTTTTCTACCATAACCGTATTGCTATTACGATTCATTCAATCCCAGCTTAGCTTATTTATATTTAACTACAGGGTATCTCAACGTCTAAGCAACTGCGCTCAGCAAATAGCTGACATGTTTATTTGTTTGGTTTACACATGAAATGCTTGGACAAAGAAAACAAAAGCGAAAACTATGTAAATTTTGCGAGCTGCCATTAATTTGATTACAATTTGAGGCAACTCACGTATCTCACGGATACGTAAATGTATCTCATAGATACACTTGCTGCTGCTTGCTAAATTATGCGCTTCCTCCTAAGTAAATTTCGCTTTGTTGTTGCTTTGAATTGAGTTCAATTTCCAGCTGAAGAGTTTTGCCAGAGAAATGTTTTAGCTTGCGATTCACTCGACCGCAAAAAAAGGGACCAAGAGCCACGCCCAATACGCCCACAAGGTCTGCTAAGTTTACCAAAGTTAAATAATTAATTGAATTTGTTAAGATTTTGTGGATTTCATGGCTGCAATTCAAGGCAAACAATAAACTTGTTCATTCAATAACAAATATTTCACAGAATGCAAACAACAACAGCAACAACAATAATAACAACAACAGCAGCAAAAACAACAACAATAACAACAATAACAGACTGAGGCAGACGACAGATGATAATCGACTGAAAATTGTTAAAAATAAACATTTTGCAACAACAACAAACCGGATTCCCATATGTCGTGTAGTGTGTGTGTGTGTAGTATGAGTGTGTTGTGTGTGTGTGTTGTGTGTGTGTGTTGTGTGTGTTGTGCTGATATTACAAATCATGTAACGCTGTCGCTGGCAACTTGCAACGGCGTCTGCCTGACGTCTGCAAAAGCCAGAGGCAGATGAGCGTGTAAAGCGGGGCGAGTGCAAAGGGGGGCGGCTGTCAGAGCAGCAGGAGTGAGAGGAGGCTGAGTAGGAGAAGGAGGTGTAGTAGTTGGCTGCTTGGAACTGTAGCTCATAGCATTCCCATTCATCATTTCATGAGGGCGGCACACACAGTTGATGGACGGATGTGTGACGACTTTTCCTCGTTTTAAAAATAAAACAAATGGCGCCAAATGCATTTCCCTCTCCCTCTCCCTCTCTCTCTCTCTCTGTCTCACTCTCTTACTATTGCTGCCTCTCTGGCAGAGGGGTGTGTGTAAATATTTAGTTGGAAATTAAATAAAAATGCAGTGGCAAATGCATTTGATGAACATCATGAACATCTTCTTGCTGTTGCTGTTGTTGTTGATCGCATCGTCGGGAGTCTGCAGTTTGATGGAATCAGGCACTGTCGTTTCACGCCCCACACGTGTCGCCACCAATGATGCATGCCCCCGACACGCGCCATGCGGCACCACACAGCCGCAACTAAATAAGCTGCCTTTGCCCCGCTGACAACAGCAAACAGCAGCAGCAACACCTCAATCTTCTATGCTCCATCTTAGAGACAGACGTGGCATGCATATAAATCACAAGGAGACTGCAAATATTTCACATATATTTGCTTTGATTTAATTTAATCATTTGCAACGCATTACAGTGCCTAATCATTAGAGTAAACTCTGCTAATCTGCGCCTACAGTAGAGACACGCTTGTGACTCTTCACTTGGCACTACAATTACTTAAAGTTCTTTACATAAATATAGACAATAATTTAATATATTGCCGAATTATGCTAAATTTGATATACGTTAGTTATAGCTGAGTATGACTGTATATGTTTATTTCAATTTAGTTTGCTAATGTTTATAGAAATAATTCAGATAAAGTTCTTTCTTAGACAGAAATATGAGTTTTTGTGCAAATATGCCAGAGCATACAGTAGAGACTCGTTTGTGACTGCTCATATTACGCTATAGTTTGATGATCTTCTAAGATATACAGTCTGGACGAAGAGATAAAGTTGCTTATAAAAAGATAAACAGAAATCTGAGTAATTGTCGTAATATGCAAGAGCAAACAACAGAGACTTGTGCGTTATAGCGAGTTACTACTGTACATTTGAGTTTGCTTAATCAATATTTTTGCAGAAATTCAATGCTAGTTCGTTATAATAGACTTTAATGCAACAAGAAAACCAATTTTCGTTTGTAGAAAGGTGCGTTATAGCAAGGTGCTACTGTAGCATATTCAAACTAATATAATATTGTAAATTCCCATACTAAATATTGTGTATAAGTCTTTAATGTGAGTTTGTTGCCATATGCATTACTCCGACTTGTGCTTTATAGCTTGTTATGACTGTAGTGGGCTCAACACGACGTGTCACGACTGTAGTTTAGTGCCAGCTCTAATTTATACACAAATCAAAGTCGCTGCGAGCAGGAAACTGACGCGACTCCGGCGAACTCTTATCAGAAGTGTCTAAGCAAATAGTAGACAACATTGGGCATGTTCCCTCTCTCTCTCGCTCTCTCTCTCTCTCTCGCACTCGTCTGCCTGCCGCTGCCTCTGCTTGGCCAGCACCTAGACATATCATAGTTATATCATCGAACTGCAGTTAAAGCATGTGAAACGATACGTCAGATGTTTGTTATTTCCTTTAGTGGGTCACTAACTGAGCTGCATGAATCAGCAGGGCAGAGAGAGGGAGAGAGGGAGAGAGGTAGAGAGGGAGAGAGGTAGACTGAGACAGAATTAATTAAGAATTTTTATATTTTGCCGCTTTTGTTGCTGTTGTTAGTGTTGTCGTGCTGCCAGGTGCGTTTTATATGTGCGACAGCAGCTGCAATGCGAGATTACAGACAAAAGGCCAGAGGTAGCAGAGGTATCAGCGGTACCAGAGGCTCCTGAGGTTCCCCAGATCCCAGAGGTGCTCTCAGTCTCAACTTTGGCCACATCCTTTTGCGCATGCGCGCGCATTCACAAAATGCGGGCAGCAACAAAACAGGGAAACAAACGCCGAAAATGCATTTCTCTCTCTCTCTCTCTCTCTCTGTCTCTCTTTCTCTTTTCAGCTGCCTTCTCTATCCGCTTGACTGGCTTAGCTTCTACTTTATGCAGTTGTGGCTCTGTTTCTCTTTCTGTTCTGTTTCTTTTGCCGCATTTTGCAGCTGCCGTCTTGGCATTTCGAGTGTCGCTTTGTTATTTGTGGTTACACTGCTGTGTTCTCTTCCTCCTCCCCTCCCCTCATACTCATTCAGCCACAATTGTTGCCAGTTATAGTCTTGACAATTCTGTTGTTAGTTTTTCATAAGCAAAAACCTCTTAACTCGGTCATGGCGATTGCACATTGAGTCTACAGCCGCAATTTGCCGTTTTGAAAGGGCTAGAGAATTGATTATCAGACCTTTTGTATCTTTGTATCTTTTAGATACAAAAGCCATAGCTAATTTAAGTAAAACTTTGTTTGATCTTTCAATTGAGTAAACCTTTTAATGCGTTTAATATAACTTGGCTGTGAGTTAGAAATTTTGGAAAAGTTGATTGTTATAGAGGAAAATAAGTCTTTCCTTATTATTGCTGATCAGCTACCTATAAGTAGCTAAAATAAATAGATAATTATATAGTTAATGAGAAATTATACTTAATATTAAGCATTTACTTTCTATATATATCGAATATACAATATATATTTTTAACTCATTTCTGCACTTATAGTTATTAAAAATCAACTTCAATCTCTTAGCAAAAGCCTCATAACTATTAACTTTCCTTACATATTCCAAAAACATAGTTTGAAGCCAATTTCAATGCCAATTCAAGGTCTCTTAGTATAAATCATGCTACTTTATCTATAGCTTAAATTCATTTATTGAAATCTCTTAAAATCTGCTTAGACTTACTCAAGGTCCATAACTGCTATATCATCATCATATGCCTCAACTAACGATTGCCTTTCAATTTTTACAATGTTATATTTGCTTTGATCGTTAAAGTTTTCGTTTATGTTAATTTGAATGAGCTTTGAGTGTATAGATGGTATATCTACATATACATACACATATACAAAATTACGAAGCACCTTTTAGAGGTCAATTAGCAAGTCACAACAACAATAACAACGAAAAAAAGAAGACGAAAACGAAACACGGCACAAGGCAAAAGAGAAAAAAAAAGAAAAAAAAAGACAACAACTATTGAGATTGAGCGCATTCTTCAACATGTCAAACAACGTGTAAAACGCACAACAACAACGACAACAAACATAATTATGTTCATAATATTTAAGCATATTGTTAACTCGCTTGTTGTTGTTGTTGTTGTTGTTGTTAATGAAACCTTCGACTCTCTCACCGCCTTGAGCCGTTATTTGGGTACTTACCTAGTCTTAGCTTAATCCAAAATTCTGCGTCACTTTTGTGAACTTTTTGCTGCTGCTCAAATCGGCGACGACATCCGTTTGTATATATATATAATATATATATATATTTATTTATTCGTTTAGCTT
Organism: Drosophila funebris; assembly: GCA_018901825.1. Classification (NCBI taxonomy): domain Eukaryota; kingdom Metazoa; phylum Arthropoda; class Insecta; order Diptera; family Drosophilidae; genus Drosophila; species Drosophila funebris. Next base: position 1,249,364 of record JAEIFK010000346.1, on the reverse strand, counting down.
GATTTTGTTTATAAATTTCTTTTCTCTTTGTTTTTTGTTTATGGAACTTCCTGCGTTGCAATTTTGCTTTTGCTTTTCTCTTTTCGTATTTTTTTTTGTTGTTGCGAAAAATAGAAATTGCACTTGGTGTCGTTTCGCTTTCGCTTAGCTTTTAGTCTCGTTTCTCTTTCTAACACACACGCACGCGTTCGCTCTCCCTCTCCCTGTATATGTTACTCTATCTCAATTTGCATCTGTAGTTTTTTCGCAACTGCACAGTGGGTGGATGGGGCGGCGTTTGCATGTTACACCGCATACACTATGCGGTTTTTGTTTTGCACAATTTTTTTTACTTTTCTATATTGCTTGGCGTTGTGTTTCGAAAGTTTCTAGTTGTTGTTGGTTTTGTATTATTTTTTTTCAAATTGTTGCAGCTTTATTTTTGTATTCAGCTTCAAGTTTCTTTAGTTTTTCACTTAACACACACAAAATGTTGCTGTTGTTGTTGGTTGGCTAAATTCCAGTTTGCAGCTGCAATTCGCTTTGTTATTCTTCTTGTTGTTGTTGTTGTTCCTTACGAAAATCTCACACAATTTGTAACTGTATTCGTAGCTGCGCTCAACTGCCTCGACGTTCTATGCACGCGCAGTTCACGTTCTCAACTGATTGCGATCGTTGCCGCGCATCGAGTTTTGTTGCCTCTGTCGCAACGAACGGAGCTCTCGCTCCCTCTCCCTCTCTCACGCTTAGCCGTTATGTTTGCTCTCTGCTGCTTACGCTCATTTCTGCTTACTCTCTAACTTTAATTCTCGCTCTGCGCTGCTCTCTATGTTACACTGTGCTTAAATGAAGAGTAATTTCAGTTCGATTTTAGTTTTAGCGTTGCAATTTATAATATATTCGTATTTATTTAATTATATATTTATTATTATTATATCATTATTTATTGTCTTATTTTAAAATGTATTTTAAAATATTATTTATTATATTTGTTAATTACTTTTTAATATTTTGAATTCATATTTCGTATTATTTATGAAATTTAAGTTAACAACTTTAACTAATATATATAAATATTAATCTTGCTTATTTATATAAATTTTTCCATTTTCTATATCAATTATAATTATATTTTACTAATGTTCTTTTATTTCTCGCAGTGTGCAGCTGTTAATGCTATTTCTAGAGCGCTATGCTGACAGCAATGGGCACATTTTTAGATCTTCTTTTGTGTAATAAATAAAAGAAAAGAAATCATTTTTAATCTTTTAGACTTAGCATTGTTAAAAGCGCCTTAAAATCGAGGTACATTTTCTAGAATATATTTAAAAATAGGGAAAATTAGAGAAGATATTGTGGCTGATAGCAACTGTTTATTATTAATGTAAAAATCTACTTCTATGTATTAAATATGCGTGTTTGATAGAGATGTTTCATTTGAATCTATTATAAATTGACATTTTCCTTTCTTTTCCTATTTCCTCGATGTCAATTAATCAACTTGCAGTTGATTTTCATTGCAAACAACATGTGTACATATTAATAAACCATTTATTGGGCATTGTCAACCATTTCGGTGGCAATCACGTGCTGAGTGTATCTGTGTGTGTGCTGACTAATTGCACCCCTCCTAGACGGCAGTGTAATTACAGGAAATCCTTTTTCCTTTTGGCTTGAGTTGCTGAAAGCAATGCTTAAATTTGAATTTGTATTTGAATTGTAAATTCGAATTAACATTCGATGTTTGCGCTGCATTGGCGACTTCCTTTTCAAACTGACAGAACAGCAGGATCATATATTTGACTCGAGTTCGGTTTAGCTGATCCTGCAGCATATGTTAGGGTGGGCATATATATACAGAGGACCATATGTTGAAGTGCCTTGAATCCTTTCAATCGTTTTAATAGACAAGCGTGAAGTGGAGTTGTACTCGAGTTACGCAGCCAGTTCGATGGAAGGACAAGCCCCCCAGACGTTGCAACACGAGGCACGCTTATGCAGCCGCAGGTCGTGCGTCCTGTACGATGAGTTCAAATTGCAGCAGCAGCTGCTGCTGTCTGTTGGCCGTGGAAAATTCAGGGAAAAAATTATCTAAGGCAATTGCTATTGCTATAGGTTTTTCACTTAACGTTGCACCTTTGTCTGTATCTATATCTGTATCTGTAGCTGCCGTCTGCTATTCGGTTTCGTCCTGCCGCCCGTCTGCTTTGATGCCTGCTCGCGTTTCGCAGAGCGAGAGACAGTGGGAGCGAGGCAGAGAGAGAGAGAGAGAGGAAGAGCACTACTACATCTAATGGCTTCTTTATCAGTCACATCGATCACTGGCCAAATAAATTAAGTGCTTTAATTGGCCGCCTAATTGATAACGGCGTCTCCTGGCCTAATGTATGCCTGCAGCTGAACCATGACCATGACTACTCCTCTTCCTCTTCTTCAGCTCAGCCATGTCCTTAAGCCCACTGAGCCGATTTAGCTGCAAAAACACACATCCTGCCGTTGCCACTGTTGATGCCAAAATGTAGCTACAGTTAATCCTCCTGTCTGGCATCCTGTGCTGTTCATCAGGCAGCTGCATTGCCCATTGTTTGGCCCACGAGGAATGCACAATAAATGTAAATTCCTCACACATGATAAGCATCAACATCGACAGGAAGCCAGCGCTACAGTCTTGGCCAAAACCGTAAAAGAAAAGGATGTTTGCTTAGGCTCAATTGGCAGACAACATTCAATATCTAATTTTGCTGCCCCGTACGTGACTCTATGTATGCTTTGTGCGTTAATAATTCAACATTTGCATACCCTGTACTTGGAACGTCTGCTGTTAGAGCGTATGCGTTGCTAAGCTATGCATATTCTATTAAATATATAACTCTCTCTATGTATAGCTCTATTTCGTTTTGTTTACAGGGTATCTGCACAGTCAACTATTGTTCTTTGTTAATTACTAATTATCTCTATAGTTTTTCTTATTTTCAGCTATTTATTTACTCTGTTAAATTTACCCTTTTAAATACTTAACTCCCTTTACAGGGTATCTGCCCAGTCAATGACTCTCTATTATGCTTTAGTAGTTTTTTAACTTACCTTGCTTAATTGCAAGCCTTTCTTTAGTCAATTTTATGCTGCCTTTCTTACTATCCAGCACTTCTTACAGGGTATCAGCTTGGTCAGTTACTCTCTTCCATTCGTTCTTGATTTTCTTACTTGTTTTCCTTATTTTCAACTATTTGCTTAGCCTGTTTACTTTCAATTACGACGTGTCAGGCACAGGTAAACTTTCTGTGTCCACGCATAATTCAAGAACGCCAAAGGAAACAAACGCTTGGCACGATCCTCCTTCTCTTCCTCTTCCTGCAATCGATGTAGGGAAATTCCAAATTATTTCCGAGACTCACAACTATCTATCTGGGCAGCTGGCTGCAAGCATTGTTGCTTCTGCTGTTTGGGGGCGTGTGCCGCCGCCAAATATAGCTCGAGGCATTAGAAAATCGTAGGGGAAGACGCAGCTAATCAAATGTTATCATAAGTACCAGATAGGGAGGCTATATATAGAGATATATGGGCGAGTATAGACTGCAGAGCAGACTAAACGATTTATGTTGGAAGAGCCACCCTACTAAGCCGTCAGACAGTCATTAAAACCAATACGGAAAATATACAGAAAATTTTATGAGCTCAAAACTAACGGGAAGAAAGCTGAGGAAAATCCCTGAAAAACTCCAAGCATATTATCCTAGGCAGACTACGTTTTTATTGGCACTCTTGCCGCAACGATAAATCAATAAACATGTGTGTCATAAAGAATTTCAGCGTTTTCTTGAAATACCAAAAATATTTATGAGAGTACGAACGAGAGAGAAAGAGAGAGAGGGAAGTTCCTAGAGTTGCGGTAATTTGTTAGTTCATCATAAATCGTTGACTGGCATCGTCTGTCATTTCGTGATGGCAGCTGACGCTTTGGCCTGATGCCTCATAAAAATGATCATTAACACCAATTCTTGTGGAGCTCCAAACTCCCCAGTAGATTCCTTACCCCCCTCCCTCTCTCTCTCTCTCTCTCTCACTCTGTAGCCCACACTACACACGACGGTAGCGTTAAACTTGTAAATGTTTAAATCAATCGCTCGACAACGCAACGAACTAACCGTAAAAAATAAAAAAAAGCGATCATAAAAGCAAAACAGAACAGATTCTAAAAGACATTGAAATGCCACACAAAACGAGAGAGAGAGAGAGAGAGAGAGAGCTACAAAGAGAGAAGGAGATACAATGGGAAACAAGCCGCACAGACTTCCGCTTTCATTTCATAAATTCGGATTAAGGCATTTTCAAATGATAACAATGAAAAACGTAAAATAAAGAATGCAGTGTGGAAATGTGCCGTGAATCTGATTAACGGCAAACTACAACAAAGACAACAACAACAATAAAGATGACAACAACTCGGAAATGTGTCACGTAAATGGTTTGTTACCCAAGTAAACCCACAACAAGCCCAAAGAACAATCACAATGACTACAACAAGAAGAAGAAGAAGAAGAAGAACAACAACAACAACAACAACAAACCAAAGTAAAGTAAAGCTCACAAATTGCTGTAAGCATCTGAATGTAACTGAGGATCCCATTGTTTGGCAATTGAGGTAAAGGTAGCCCCCATGTAAAGACGAAATCTTTTAAGTTTATCAAGTTACAAAAATTATGCGATCTTAAGTTGCGGAAGTCTCTGTCAAAAGATATTAACCAAAAGATATTATATGCATATGTATCTCTATATTGGATGTGGGCAGATGGACTTAACGAGGTTACTTTATGGGGCTTAGTTAGTTATTATACTAATTTAGTTGAGTTAAATAAATAAATCAACGAATAAATAGATTAATAAAAATAGGTAAGTAAAAATAATAAATACATAAATAAATAAATAAATAAATAAATAAATAAATAAATAAATAAATAAATAAATAAATAAATAAATAAATAAATAAATAAATAAATAAATAAATAAATAAATAAATAAATAAATAAATAAATAAATAAATAAATAAATAAATAAATACATAAATACATAAATACATAAATAAATAAATAAATAAATAACTAAATAAATAAATAAATAAATAAATAAATAAATAAATAAATAAATAAATAAATAAATAACTAAATAAATAAATAAATAAATAAATAAATAAATAAATACCTAAATAAATAAATAAATAACTTAATAAATAAATAAATACATAAATAAATATATGAATTAAAAAAATAAGTAAATAAATAAATGAATACATAAATAAATACATAAATAAATTAATTTATTAGATAAATAAAAATAAATAGATAAACAAATTATTTTTGTTATTCATTATTCAGTAAATTAATTAATTAATAAAGCAATAAATAAAAAAATAAGCAAATAGATAAATAATTTAGTAAATAAATTAACACATATTAAAGTAAATTAAAAATATATATAAGTACAATAGTTGACCAACTATTGAAGTTATTATGCTTCCATAAAGATCTCTAGCATATAGATCTATAGTATTGTGGACTAGTTAAGATATACAATCTCTGTTTCTCCACAATAGTTAAAAGAATTCTAAGCTCTTAGTTTAATTTGATGCCCATTCTGGATTCGATATTTTCATTCATTCACATAAGGTACAATACCTGCAGTGGAATTGCGAATAAGAAATGAATGGTATTCATAAAATACTATTTCTCTAGTTTCCGATGTCCAACTGATTTCCTATGCTCAACAAATAGATTTACAATCGTTCTAGACAAGATCTCGCACGTTTTGCCAACATTTGATCAAATTTAGAAGTTGAACAATTGCACATCCTGCACAAATGCATCCTGTATTGCTAACAGCACATGGGCTTAAGCCAGGACAGCAGGACAACAAGACAGGACGTGTCGTGGTCGGGGTCATATCATCTGTTGCTGCATCGGAAATTTTACGAATGATGAGCGGAAACGCTCAAAAGGCGCGTACTTTGTACACAAACAGAGAATCGAATAACAGAGAGAGAGGGAGGCGGACAGAGAGATACCGAAACAGAGAGAGTAAGAGAGAGAGGGTGTTTGTAATGAGAAATGTTGTTGGCAAACAACAAAAACAAGGAAAAGGATGTCCTGCTGCCACATTTAGCGGCAAGTGAGGAAAACTGCCTTGTTGCTGTTGCAATTAACATTTTTTTTTCTTCTCCGCTCGCTCGCAGCAGGACATGTGGCAAAGGAGGCAATTAAATGCTCATGCTCATGCTCCTGCTCATGCTCAGCCTACGCAGTGTGAAATGCGTCGCAGGAAGCTGATGTCGCGCCCCATTGTATGATCACGTAGCGCAGGCGAATGCATCCCAGCCAGCGAAACAGGTAGGAAACTCTCTTCACTGGTGATTACTGGTGATTAGTGACTTTGTGCCTGGCCGAGGATTTGGGCAGTAGGAGACGAGGTAGCCCTGTGGCGTTAATTGTTTTGTTGTCTTGTTTGATTTGCGCCGCTCAGCAGTTAATCTGGGCCAACGGAAGTCGAGCAGGAAAAGCGGAAACGGAAGTGCAAGTACCAACATAAAATCCCAAATCTAAAATCCTTTTTGTTACCAGTTTATTTTGTTGTAATTTGTGCCAGAAGAGAATTGTGTCGAATTGTCACGGAAATTTTGTTTGAAACGCTATAAACCACCAGGCGCCTGACCACAATTAGGCATTATATGACCGCATACTATACAGATAGATATATACACATATATATATATATATACTTATGATCCATATAATGCCTAATTGACAGAGGTCAACGCCAAAACTGACAGTTGCTTGCACATGAACATCTAGACGATGGCACTGAGTTGGGCATCTGCTGCTGCTGCTGCTGAAATTTTGGCTGCAGTTCCTCCGCTCGTTGCACCTCGTGTAGGGTTACTCCCGCCGCGGTGCGCACAAGGCTGCGACGCACAAAGTCACCATTGCGATAGAGCATATAGTTGGACGGATGTAGAAATGCGCCGGGTCGGAAGTGGGCAATGGGCTGGATATTTTCTTTTGTTGCTGCTAGTGTTGGTCTAGCCAGGCGACCACAGTTCAAGCAGCCTAGGCAGCCCATCTGACAGGTTTGGGGGCAATGAGCACGAATCGCTTGATCACCAGCGCCGACATTGCAATCCATCTGCTTGAACCTGGCACAGCCAGTGAGATTGTCCTGCCGGCCTCCGCCCGAGCATCTAGCATAGTTGCCACTTTGACCTACACCTCCGGCATTCCTAGCGGACGAGCAGGAAGCTCGGCAGTTATCGAAGCAGGCGCTGGATATAAACTGGCATGGTTGCAAGTGTTGTGGCTGTGGCAGAAAGAACTTTGCCTCGTCATTCGGCTTGTCAGCTTTTTTATTCTGCTTTTTTTTCCTTCCATTCTCTTCCTTTGCTGCCCCCTTGTTCCTTTCTTTGGACTCCTGACTGTGTGTGTCTTTTGACTGACCTTTCGCCTTGTCTTTGGACTTTGATGGAAAACTGTTGCGTTGCTTGATTTTGTTTCTGCCTTGATCTAAAGTTGAGGATGTTTGTTGCTGAACTGAAGTTGTTGAAATTGTAGTAGAAGTCTTCAATCCCGCATTGGATTTGCCTTTATTTCGTGCTTTCTTGACATCTTCCTTGGAAGTCTTGGACACGTTATCCCTACTTGATGCCAGCGAATTGTGCTTTACAAATATCTCAAGTGCCTGGGCCAATAACATTGGTAGCTTCAGTGCATTCTCGAATCCTGTGCGACAAGCCGGACAATTGCAAGTGCAGTTACATGTAAGAGCTGCACTTGATTAGTTTGAGATTAGCAGGATCATCGGAGGGCAGAATTAACGAGTTACTTACGATTAGTTTGTTCCGCAAACGAAGCTGCTTCCGCTGAATTGTCATTAGGCAGCTGAACTCTAGTAGGATTGCTGTCAATGTTTTTGTTGTAGTTGTAGGTGTTGTTGTAGTTAGGTGGGGGATTCACAAAGGGTTGCGGCTGCTGCAGGGTTGCATTGTTCTGCTGACAGCTGACAGTTAAGGCTGCGGTCAGCTGATCTATCAAATTGTTATTGTTGCAATCCTGCAGCACAATAATGCTAAAGGGTTGTATCGGTGTGGGTTTTTCGCGCTCCAACCCTTCTCTCTCTACTTGCTGCAGTGGCTGTGATTGCTGATTCGCCGTGACTCCCTGCCGAGGAGGCAGTTCTTGCTGCTGAATCCCCTGCTCACTTCTCTGTTGTTGCTGCCAGCCCTGCTGCTGCCTTCCCTGCTGCTGCCATCCCTGCTCCTGCCTCTGCTTTTCCGGCTGCCGCCATTCCTGCTCCTGCCTCTTCTGCTGCTGCCTTCCTTGCAGCTGCCATCCCTGCTCTTGCCTGAGCTGTTCCTGCTGCATTCCCTGCTGCTGCCATCCCTGCTCTTGCTGATGTGTCTGTTGCTGCTGTTGCCTTCCCTGTAACAGCCTTTGCAGGTCCTGTCTGTCCAGGTCCAGCTTCTGCATTTCCCGCTCCTTCTGTTGCCTTTGCCCTCCGCAGTTACAGCAACATCTTGGCGACTGTCTCTCGGAGGCACCCGTTAGCCGCTGTCCTGGTCTCGTTGCTTGCTGTCTCTTGAAGTTCGCCAATGCACCTTGCAGCCTGGCATTGCATGCCACACAAATGTTCTTGTTATTATTTATCCGTAAGATCTTGTTCTCTCCGCAAACTGTGCAAGGTTTACAGTTGTTGCCTAAATAGCGCAGCAACTCCGGTTTCTTGCTGGCAGTTAGCGGCAAGTTCATCTTCCGATTGACACTCTGCGGATGCTTGCCAAGCACAAAGCGATTCGTCACGCTAGGAGTGCTGACTTTTTGCGTAACCGGAACTTCCGCAATGACAACTGGTCTCGATTTTATCTTAGGAGACTGCCTTCTTTTACGCTTGGGGAATCTGTCAAGCTGGCTGGGATTGTTGACCATTTGGCAATCATTGGAGTTCATACAGTGGCTTATAATTTTTCGAATTCCGAAACGTGTCATACTAAAAATATTGATAGTGTTTGTGTCATTTTTGACAGACTAAGCTCCAAATGTCCTTGGCTTGCCATTGAGCAACCAATTGGGACAGTACTTCCGCCAGCTCCAGCTGTGTCGATAATGTGGCAGCATTGATGGGCCCATTTCCACAATGGGATTAACTCCAGCGAAGCCATTCATCTTGCTCATGCACATCCATTTGTTGGGCACTATGAAACTGGAGCCCTTTGTTACTGATCTCTTCAAGATCTGCTGTTGTACTCCATTCGGGGCAATCATGATAAGAGAACCATGTGAACGTGGAGAGTTTTGAACTGCTGGTTCATTTGGCATCTTTGGGCGTATGCTCAGAAAGCTGCCCCGATAGAACTGATGATTGCCGTGCTCGTTTACCGCCTTGGGTTGATCCACGTCTGACCTTGAAAACTGTGGCCTATCGCGTATTTCCTCATATTGTTCATCTGCTTGAATCGGAGCTCTTTCAGCTTCTTGAACTCTGTGTGGGAAACTATGAGCTGGATGTCTTCCTGCTTCCTGCAATATGTTCTGGGCAGTCCTTGTATGCCCTTGTGATGGACTTTGAGACGAAGATCGTCCTGCATCCTGTGCTCTCTGGGGCGAGTAGTCTTCTTCTGGATGCACTGGAGGCTTTGCTGCTGCATTCTGTGCTCTAATTGACATAGACCTCCTATCAGTTTGCCCACGGGATGGGGTTTGAACTGGGGGGTCTCTCCACCTCCGACACTCTGTTGGATACGGGTCTAGACGTCGCCTGTGCAGTGTTTTGTTGCCTTGCCATCTGTGGAGTTGGTCCAGCACTTTGTGTTCTCTTTGGCACAGAATGGGATACTTCCTCAGTCACCTGGACAGGTCGAGTCCGTGATGAGGATGGAGCTTGATATCGTTGAGGAAGATCACGTCGAGCTGTGGACTGCGATGATCGAGTGCCACCATGGGATGGTGTAGAAGCTTGTGTCTGATGGGATCGATCACGTCTTGTTTCCGAGTTTCTTCGAGGCGTAGTCCTCGCAGTTGCCAGACTATTGATACTATTTACACGTTGATTGTCTCTATGTCGGGATTTAATTACCCTTGTAGTTGCTGGAGTCAGTTTTCCCCCACGACAACGAGTGTGAACTGTACACGGATTAAGTTTCGGTATTCGTCGATGCATATTGAGTCTCGTTAGGGTTGGTAACGGTATCATCTGAGAGATATAGATATAAATATATATAGATATATATGGATATATATATAGACATAATTACATTATAGCCAGATCCCATTAACGTTTTGGAACATCGATCGCGAGCCTTGGGGTTTAAAGGTCCGACTATCTTGCTACTTCGTTCTTTGATCTGTCGACCTTCGTTTATATTTTGAGCCTGGGAATTATAGAATCGTATGTGAAGCGGATAAGCTATCTTTTCGGACGTTTCAGGAAAAAGCGCTTACATTAAAGGCGGGACCTACATGCCTATTGCTGACATGAGCCTTTATCCTGCGTCGAGATCTGCTTATGGAGGTCACCGGCTTAATATTAAACTGCAAAGGAATGTGGATGAGTAAGAGAGCGATCAAGGAGAGCAGCTGCTTACCCCCGAGGAGGAGCGTCCTCTTCTGGCTTCTGTGGGGCGTTTCTTCTTTGCCGGACAGCTTGTGGGAGCAAAGCAACTTGGGGGCACGTAGCAAGTGCGATCGACTTGAGAAGACCGCTGTTGCAACTGTGGAATGCCAAGGCTTCTTCTAGATGGAGCCTTTTTGGGCCTACTCTTTGGTTTAGTGGAACGCTGGGATTTCCGGGGAGGATTTGGGGCGGCAGGTGTCTGCCTCGTGGGGCAGCAATAACTTTGACATTCCACCTTGCGTTCATTCAACGTCTCGTTGGAGTAGATCGGAGGCTTAGGCTGCTTGGGGCACGGATTGATCTTGACACTACAGCTGGAAACGGTTAAGGGATTCCTCGTAAAGAGGCCACTGTTCCGCTTATCCTCCATATAGTCCGAGGGAGAGCTATTCATACAATACTCCCTAGTCTCTCTTGGTGGTGGCGGCAAGGAGCTCGATTTGCCTTTGGCTCGACTTGAGGTTCCACACTCACAAGAGATCCGTGTTCTTGAAGTATTGTCTTTGTACGCCGGACACGCAGTTGGCACATTAGTATTAGAAGCTGAGCGTATCATACATCTGGACTTAATCACCAAGGGATTGCGACAAATCGGTTGCTTGAACTCCTTGTACTCGATATAGTCTGAATTGCACTTGGATGCGGCATAACCTTGTTGCCTTGACTTGACGGAGTTGCATGTGCGACAACATGGCGATCCATTTGTACGAGGATTGGCAAGCGGTGGAGAGTTGCAAGAACATTCAGCCTGCATCTGGGGTTCTGTTTCACGATATGAATCACGGCGTGCCTTGGAACGTGAATCGCTACGAGGTTTCGGTAGAACTTGTAAACAGTATTCGCATCGAGGCTTTGGTGGGGCACAAGGTACGGAGCAAGACTGCCCACGAGATTGTCGACCAGATTCTCTACGAGAATTAGGCGGTGGAGCGCAACAAGATTGACAGGAGGGTTGCGGACGTGGCTTCGCTAGAGGTGCACCACAGGATTCACAAGAAACTTTCCGACGTGGTTTCGGCGGAGGCGGTGCATCGTAATAGGTAATACTTGAATTCCTTGGAGCCATTTGCGGCCGATGTATGCGCGATTCCTGGCGCGGTTTGCGTGTGTCGCAAGAATCGCAGCAACCACGACCAGATGCTTGTCGAGGCACGGGTTGCAATCCCATTGCGGGATTCGGACTAAACTGATGCTGATTATTTCGGCAAAAATCACTCTTTCCCACAAGTTTGAATGTATCGAAGACACCTCGCTTGCGTGGGGTTTGTGGCAATCTTTCTGGCGGACTTCTGTGACTTTTGTGACTGCCTGTCACAATATCGACTGCATACTCTTGGTCATTTTGCGAAAATTGAGCTCCTTCCTCAACGCTCGACTGACCCCTTGTCCTACCCCTATACTCCATTGCAGTAGCTGTCTCTTAAGATGTTTTGGAGGTTACATTATCTGGTAAATGTGTAAGTGTAGCCAAATTACATAGATATAGTTGTAAAATTAACTACTAAATACTTTGGAATTTAGTGTAATTAAAAAGGCCAACTTGGATTAGAAAACTTAAACTTTATTTCTGCAATGAATTTATGACAAATTTGTATAGGAACATGGCTTGCAAATAAACGCAGATCATGGTTAAAGTTCTAGAAACTACAACTTTAACTAGGATCTGTTATTATTTGCATGCCATTGCATGAATGGAAGGTGGAGTCACGACTAGGGCCAGCGATAATGGCACTTTCTGAGCGGCAGTGGATGCGGTAGGAAGCTAAATTTGTTTGTGCAACGCAGCAGCTTCTTTTTCGACATGGTGGCAAGCTTGGAGTAGTCCAGCTTGGGCCAATGCAATGGACGACGTGGTGGCAACCATGGTTTGAAGCTTTGCTCTTTATCGCGTCGCTTACGGAACAAAGTGCGCTTTTTTTTGCGCATTTCCAGCGAAGGTTGCCACTGCAAATAGTTGCTTGATGGTTGCCACATTTTATAGTTCAGAGTTCGGTCAGGGATGCATGTTGGATAAATGCTGCTGTTGTTGTTCATTTGTGGCTGCATCAAAGCCGCCGACAGATTGCGTATTTGCTGTGCATCTTTTGCTTCGGTCACCGTATCGTTCTCATCATCGGAATTAACCATAAGATAGACGGAGTATTGCTTGGGTGGCTGCTCTGCGCTTTCATCCTTGTTCTGACACATACGCGCCGCCAGGTGCATCAAAGTTTCCCACATGGGATCCGATTCGCCACCTGACAACTTTGGCTGCTGGAACCATTTGTTCAGATTCAGTTGTCGTTCGTGTGAACTTTTCACAGCTTCAACTGATTCCACCTGAGGCTGCGGTTCATGCGAACTGTTCACAGCTCCAACCGATTCCGTTTGAGGTTGTGTTGTCGCTTCCAGCTTCAGTTGTAGTTCCGCTTTCAAATCATTTTGCAATTGAGCTGATATTTGTGATTCACCGCCTTTGAGATGAATACCTGGCTTGGAGTTGACGCCAGTGCGTTGCTGCAACAAGCTTGCCAGACTATCAAGTTCTTTTGCACTTATTTGCGTTGCACATTTCTGCGGCAGTTGCAGCTCCAAGAGCCGCCGTATGGCAGTCAAGCTGACGTCGATATCGGCGGCAAGTTGATTCAAACTCTCCTCCGAGGATTGCAGTGTCATCTGCCTGGCTGTCGTCGTCCTCGCATTAGGATTGTCCGCTGCCTGGCCACCTGATTGAACCTCGGATGTTGCGTTAGTTAAGGTTGTGGGGCTCGTTTCGTTGCCACTTGGCAATTTCATTGCTGATCTCACCGGTAATTTGTTGCACACTCTCTTCTGCTGCTCGACGCTATCAACCATTTGCTTGGCCACCTTCACATAACTGAAATCCTCGCAACGCTCCAATGGATTCTTCAATATGCCCACAGGATTGGTGGTTGCAGCTACACGCGTTGCATCGGAATGTGCGGCAGCATATAATGTGGACTCCGATTCGGATTTGTGGAAGTTAATAAAAATCTCTGCCCATTTGCCAAAATTAAAACTCTGAAAATTGCTTCTCTTTGTGGCAGCCGAAGCAGCCGTAGCTGGTTGCTGCCACCGCTGTTGCTGTTGCTGCTGTTGCTGCTGCTGTTGCTGCTGCTGCTGTGCCTGCAACCACTGTTGTCGGTGCCACAACTGCATTTGTTGCTGCCGCTTGAGTTGCTTTGCCGGCTGGCAATATTCACCTGGCTGTCGACCATCCACAATTCTTGGCACAGCTTGTTGCCTGCCTCGTGTTGCACTCGCCAGTTGGTCGTTGGCACGACACCATTGTGGCAGCGACACGGGCAATGACAGCACCTGTGGCAACATGTTGTCGCGCTGCGGCACATGCAACAACTCCGGTTGCTGCCAGGTCATTAGATTGCGTCGTAAACGACTCAGCTTGCGACTGCTGACCTCCGGTTGTGGCAAGGCCGCCATACGGGGCAAGCAACCCGACATCTTGTTGCACAGTCCGCCCAGCGACGACGGCTGTGTCTGATGCTGCCAGTGCAACAATTGGTAATTTCTTGCATATTGCGGCGTTGTGGTCAACCAGCCGCCACATTGTGCAGCCGATGGCGATGGCATCATCAGCTGGCGCTGCAGCTGCTGTGCCAAGCCCCGTGCCAAGCCCTTGCGTCGCACCATCCTTGACTGTATATTTGCAATTTTTTGTTTTTTTTGTTTAATATGTTATCCGTATACATTTAAAATTTTGGAAGCATTGACGGCCTGAGCAAAGGCGGTTGCCCGCCATCGCACTTGAGGTTAAGGCAGATTTCCGGATAAAAGCGTGCACATGTTAACCCAACTCCCTTCCATCCACCTCATCCCATGCTGACGTCACGCCGCTCACGCTCTCTATCCCTTAATTTCTCTCTCTCTCTCTTCGCTGTTCGTTTATTGCCGGCTTCAATGTCCAATTGGCATTGGAACTTCATTCATTGCCCGGCTTCATGTTCCAGTGCAGCTTCCAAACTCCAATTGGACTCGTCTGCTCTCGTTCTTTCTCACCCACACACAACTGTCATTTCAATTTGAATCAAGCAGGCGCACATTATAACCTCAAATGTTGTTGAGTTGCAAACATATTGAGATTTTTCAGTTTCATATTTAAATTTGTGCTCGACATGTAAAGAATCAAAATTCTAAACAAATATTTTTAGCCGTTTGTAAAAAGCACAGAGCAGCACAGAACAGAGCAAAATTCAGAGCCAAATCTTTTAGGACACGCCATCCTAACGTAAATAGTATTTAAAATCAACGAGATAATGACGAACATCGGTTGTGTGGCCAGGCTACTGGGCAACTTCCAAATGAACAGCAGTTATTGGGTCAAAAAAGTTAATCCAAATTGGTATGAGGCCCGTCAAGTGCCGATAACTTTGCTTAGCAAAAAGTCGGCTGAAAATTGTATATCTCGTAAAGCTGAAAGAAAGTGCAAGAGGCTCAGCACATCACCGTTGTCTACCAAATTAATCCGTGTGTAATATGTATCAAATTATTCCATGTAAAGTTGCGGTTTAATTATCTTCTGGCACATATAAGAATGTATGAGTTGTATCATATCAATGAATTATTAATATTTATTTTAATAAAATAAAAGTATTTAAAATATCACATTTTCGCGCGTATTGCATGAACAGAGCTGTATGCTGAAAAGGGAGCTGCTAACGTGGCGTAAAGTGTTGTTTAACAGAGAACTGCTGCGCTTAACAGAAAACGCGTTCGCTTAACAGTATGTATCGATAACGACCAGTCAAGGAGTCAACGCTGTTTATCCCTCTTCTTCTTATACGCTATTAAGCACGAAAGAGAGCTAAAGAATCGGGTAAACGCAATGTGAGTGAAGAGAGCGATATCCCAATCAGTTGGTGCCGAGTTTTTGCTTCGTGAGCAGGTGGGCCGCGCATCGCGCTACTGTCGTATAAGAATCGCCTCTTAAACAATATGAAAAAATTCCAATAGCCGAAAGCAAAGGCACTTGATAATATAAATCGCGGCGCATGCTACGCCCACGCGTTCAAGTTCAGTGCATGCGACAGCAGCGAAAACAACCAACAAGCAAAAGCCAAAAAGGCAACAACAACCACAACAACTACAACAGCAACAAGGCACAAGTGATAAGAAAGAGAATTAATATATGTAATACAAATTCAACGTGAAAAGAAATCTGTCGAATCGCAAGTCGGCGGGCAACGACAGAAAAAATACAAATAAAAAGAAGAAATATATAAAAGATAGAAAGCAATCGTAATATGTGTAAGCAAAGCAAAAGCAAATGAAACGAAACGAAGATTAAACAAAGTGTATTTCGTATTTGAACAGTGTTTGTTATTGTAGCTGGTGCTGCTGCTGGTGCTGCGCTGCTACTGCGCTGCTGCTGCTCTTGCGGCTGCTGCTGCTGATGGAGATTCAATGGAGAAATGTAAAAACAACAACAAAGAGTCAGAGCTGCAGTGACAACGGCACTGAATTTGAATTACAAACACACAGATGTATACAACTATGTATTATATGTGTATTTGTAATTTCTCACATGATTTTTGTAATTACATACATACGTGTTGAGGCGTATGTATATGTGTGTGACATGCGGAAGCAAAAGCATTCATGAATGGCAATTATGCTGCTGTTGCGGCAACTTTTTCAGCCAACAGCAGCCAAAATGACGGCTAAAACTACGTACGCTTTTCCACTTGGAAGTCGTGACGTTTTTCGATTGCATAGCTACATATGTATGCGAGCGCGCGCCTCTCTGTGTGAGAGTGTGCGCGCTACTCTGTGAATGCGCGCGCGTATGTGTTGGTCTGCAAGTCTGTGTGTGTGTGTGTGTGTTTGTTTGAATACGAACGTCATAGCAACTCCAGTAAAACGCAAATAAGGCAAAGAAACAAAAAAAAGCTAATTGCCGTTGAGTGGTCTAATTGGACACCTTGCGTTTGACTTTTTTATTCGCCCCGTTATCAATTGTATGTGCTTTCTCTTTCTCGTCTGTGTGAGAGCATGTGTACACACATATGTACATTCATTCGAGTGGTTTATATGCGTGTGTCTGCTCGACCTCGACAAGTTTTCGTTTTCGCCCCTCACACACTCACACATTCTTAATAGCGGGCATATTCAGTCTCGTCAGTGTGTGTGTGTGTGTGTAATTGTCATCATACTTCTTCATATTGTAATTTCTGCTGTTGTTTTGCGAATTTCCTTGACTCCTTGAACCTTTCTATACACACAGATAATATACAAACACATGAACACACGCACACACACGTTTACTTAAAAGCAACTCACACACGCATACAGTAACCTGTCTGCCCCGTAACTGTTGCTGCGCCCCCGCCGACAACATACACACACACACACACACTCAAACACAGCTACCAGAGAGACCGCCGTTGCGCGCTCTGCTACCCGCTCGTTTTGTTTGCCTTCTGTGCTCTGCTCTGAGCGCTGCCGTTGACGCTGGCGTTGGCGTTGGCGCTGGCGCTTCTGGGCCCCAATGACTTAGTTGTTTTTGTTGTTGTCTCTGCCTCTGCCTGCTGTCTGGCTGCTGTGTAAGTCGAAGTCGCGTTCTCTAGCTTTTGTTTTTCTGCTCTTTTATTTGTTGGCTCATTTATTTTACTTGTTTTTCTTATTTATTTTTCGTGTGCGCGCGACTTTTGTTGTTGCTTTTTGGTTTTCTTTTGTTTTTTAATTTTATTTTTTTCAAATCATTCTCGCTTTTTGCCTTCTCTGATTTTGCTGTCGTTTTTGTCAGGCAACAAGAACAACTAGAACAATAGCGAAAACAACTGAGGGCACGAGTGCGAACACAACAATCCGACAACTACTGCGGTGCCTTTAGTTATCAGTAAAACCCAACAGATATGTATATACATATGTACATTTGTATCTGTGTATGTATGTATGCCTTGCCTGCTTACAGTGCTTGTCAAAAGTCTTGTTACTTTAACTGATCTATCCCAAATGCTTATTCACATTGTTAATGTAATTATCAGTAACAATTTAACGTTCATGCAACCCAATACCACCCACATCAGCCATTCCATTCACACTATCCACCTGCGTGTGCCGCCAATTGTGAATGGCAGACAAACATCGCATCGATACGATTTGATTCTGCGTCCTTCATTTGCCGCTAGCTTTGCGGCTGCGGCTGCCTTATGACGTCTTTTTACAGCTGGCTTCGTTTTCGCATCATTTCCAACTCTCACATGCTCTCTTACTCCCACACACACACGCACATACATGCTAACACCACTTTCCCACTCTCACTATAACTTTTGCTCTTTGTGCGTGCGTTGGAAGGCGTCAAGTAATGCGCCCAGCTTCAAATTGCTTCCATTTTGGAAGTTCATTCAGCTTTGATTCGGTCTTTTTCCAGTCCACAGGTCGTCGTCGTCGCCTCCATAAACGGAGAGCAGTCGCAGTCGCAGTCACCGTCGTCGTTGTCGTTGTCGTAGTCTGTTGATTTTTGCTCATTGACTTTGAGTTGTTTTATTTTTTGCGTTTTTCTCACTCTCCTTTTCTCCGCGCACGCTGCCAGTTGCAACTGTTTTGTGTCTATTGCTTGATTCATAATAATAAACAATAAATGTTCAATTGGTATTTGATTAAATTTATTTATTTTTTCCATCGTACGCTGTGAAGTGTTTAAGAAACGTGAAAATGTGCAAATGAAATGCGAATGGAAGAAGAAAACCACTTAAAAATCACTTTTGCATTGTTCACCAGCTGCCGTTGCTCTTTTCGCACCGACAAATTGTTTATACGTCACGTGTGTGTGTGTCGAAAGTGAGCGTGTGTGTGTTTGTGCACGAGTGTGTTTAATGTGTTTCAATGTGTTCTACCCTGTAACGCCGTTAGCTTAATAGGGCATGTTAAGTGGCTACTAATGTGAGTTTCTACATAAAGTTGAGTTCGTTAAGAGTTGCCAGCTTTTGCATGACTACGTAATCAAGTAAATCATGTTGTAACTTCCTGCATTTTGTTGTTTGCTGTTGTTGCACAACTTGAGCTTAAAGCTTTGTTTTATAGGGCATTTGCAAGCTGCGCAATTGCTTGATCTCCACTTTTTTCTAGCTTGCTTCAATTGGCATTAGAATTGAATTGTGGGTGTGTGTGTGTGTGTGTGCGTCTCGTACTTGTTCTGCTTCCTCTTTGTAGTGTTTCGCGCTGTTTCTGCCTTAAATTGATTTCAATAAGAATTTGACGACTTGAGCGTTGCTCCAACAAACATTCGCCACTTTACTTGGGCCACACTCTACCTCTCTCGCTCTCTCCCTCTTTCTCATGTGCTCGCTTTACACATATGCATGTGTGCTTGTGTGCGACTGGCCACGCGACCTTGATGCTGTACATTAACCCATTAAGTTTTGTCGTGGTTGCAATGCACTCAGGGGCGGCATGTAGCTGGCGGCGATAAGGGGAAGCAGCTTGGCCAGGCGATCATCTTACAGCGCCCAGCAGAGGGAGAGCGAGGCAGAGCGAGTGGGAGAGAGAACGAGGTAGACACAGGTTTTGTAGGTACACTGACAGCTAAAAGTTGTCGCCTGGCAGCAGTTGCGGGTGGGCGTATGTAGCTTAAAGCAAGTTGGCAGCACCAAGCAAATAAACAGTGTTAACAACAAACAAACTGATCAAAAATCTAATGTGAATCAATTTTAATTAAAGGTTAAAATGTTCAACTGTGAAAAGCGAAACGTTGCGCAAGTTGAAGAAGAAGCAAAATAATAATAATAATAACAAAATATAAACAATAAAAACAGAAACAGGTAATCAATTGTCGTGACTATTAACTGTGAACCATAGCAACAGTGACTGCAACAAAAGTAGACGTCACGTGCTTAAAGCGCTGGCCACGTGGCCGTGTCCAATGGCCCAGTCGAGGCCGGGAGCAGGAGCAGCCGAAGTGACGACGACGACGACGCCAACAACAACGACAACAACGACAACACGAGGAGCCACAACGATTGGAAAGACGAAGCTGCCGTTGACCTCAGCCACATACACTTACACATACACATACACATCCTCGGGCAGAGGCTCCATCCACAGCTCAAGCTTAAGCTCATTGCCTCAGTTGGAAACGCGCTCGTAATTGCAACAATTCAATTTAAGCTCGAATCGAATTAAATTAATTTTTTTTTTTTGCTGGCGGCGCTGCTGCTGTTCATCCGTAGTCGTTGCTTGTCATCATTATCCGCCGTATATTTGTATCTGTATCTGTGTATCTGTATTTGTGTGTGTGTGTGTGTGTGTCTGCGCCGCCAGCAGCAGAAGCAGAAGCAGCAGGCATGAATAGCAAATGAATTCAGACTCGGCAAACAAAAGAAAATGCATCTTAAGTGAACTTCCTGCGTCGACAACAAACATAACAACTGCAACAACTACAACAACGAGACGTAGCTGCAGCAACAGGAGGAGGAGGCAACGCAACTTTAGCCAATTACCGCAACAAACAAATACAACAGCAACAACAACAATAAGCATAGAAATAAGAAGAAAGTAGTAGCCACTGCAATGGCCGCCTCCACATCAACACCACAAAACTACAAAGTGCCATCGACGAGCAAAATATCCGTGGATAAACTCCTGCGCGTGGGATACTATGAGCTGGAGAAGACAATTGGCAAGGGCAACTTTGCCGTTGTCAAGTTGGCCACAAATATCGTGACCAAAACAAAGGTGAGTTATGCCAGTTTAAAGCCAAGAATAAGTTAGAATTTACAGTTGTGTTATAGAATTGTTTGATAAGCTGATAAGCTTTAGCTTTATATATTTAGTTATTAGATACAAATTTAAGCTTTCGTTGAAGCTGAGCTTTAGTTTCTTTCATTACAGCTTAGTATGCTAATCTATAATAGTTAAGGGAGCTACAAAAGTCAGAATTTAAGGCGCTCATTGAAGGCAATACTAATTAAAATGTCAACATTGTGATACAAAGTCGAGCTTTAAAGCTTTTCTTTCTTCTCCCTTTGCTTAAGTTAAAGTTATGTTAACTCGAGTATTAGCTCCTCTCAAAAGCTTCTAGGAAGTGTCCTTTAAGCTTTCTAAGATGTTGAAATGTTGAATATATGGAACTTTTCCTAAAAAGCTTTAATAACTATTAAAATTAATAAAATAGAAAATCTTTCCAATTTGAAAGAATTCAATAAAAGAAGTGACAACAATCGATATCAGATAAAGAGATTTTTCAAGTGATTAATGCTTAGAATTCTCAAGCAGTTGAAGCAGTAACTTTAATATAAAGTTGGGCATACAAAAGAGATAAACATAGGTATGTAAACTTAGTGTATACACTACACATACGCATTACAATCATTAATACAATTTGTTGCTTATTTGCAATTCACATTTTTTTAGACGTTGGCCATTTGTTCCGTTAGGTCTGGCTGCGCATTTGGTTTAATCAAATTGATTTTAGTGATTATGATTCTTTTGTTGTTTTGTTTATTGCCGGGTAAATATGTGTGCCTAGTATACTTAAGTGTTTACACAATCTATTGACAATACTCGCACATACATACATACCTACATATGTAGATATTTGCAATACATTCGCATGGGGGAAGACTCGTGGAGTATTGTTTGCCTCATCTTCGATATGTGTTTACCTTCAATTGGCGGCTTGTGGCGCATGGGGCAGCTGCTCAGTTGATGCTCGGATTGATGATGCTAATTGATAAGCATTTTGAAGCGTGTTTCAACCAACTTCCCTTTCGCACTCTCAGGTCTCTGAGCGCTCACCTCTCTCTCTCTCTCACTTTAAGTAGTAAGCAAGTCAGAGCCCTCCAGACCTGCTAATGGCATCTCTCTCTCTCTCTCTCTCTCTTTATCTTTGTGTCTCACTCTCCCTCTTGCTTGATAATTTGTTGCTGTCTCTGTTTGAGGAAGTACTTAAGTTTGAGATCATCTCGATTGTTGTTGCTGTTTTTGCTGCCGCTTTTAAATGTAATTTGCATTTACAAATTATTTCCAGAATTTCCGTAACATTTATCAGCAACTGCATATCTACATATAACGTATGGCAACCTCTTAATTTTCATATTTAATTAGCTGGCAATGTAATCACCTGAGTACATTTGCACCTGTGCATCAACACACTGGAATGCAACACTTTTGCATACCCTGTAATAGACACTTTTACTACGGATTATATAACGGAAAATATTAGTAGCAATTACAAAATGATAGAAAAACATATTTTTCTTTAATTTGATAACTTTAATATATCCTGTAATTGGAAACTGTTACTCAGAATGCAATTATATAGCTGAAGAAGATGTGTATCAGCACTTGAAGTGCTTCTAGATCAATGGAAGCCGCAGCGCTAATTACAGGGTATGTTATAGTCGACGGCATACTTGCATAGTAGACATCTTTCTAAGAATCAATTTGAGGGGATTCTCAATCATCAAATGCTTTGTCAATACTTAAACTTTCTAATACAGGGTAGTTCTTAGTCGATCAGCCTGCAGCTACGGCCATTAGCCACTTGTTCTCTATCAGCTGAGCGATAGCTTCTTCTCTGCATTCTGTATTATAAATTCCGAATGCATTTCACAGCAACTAGAAGAGATAATGAGTCACCTTCAGCTGGGCAACGGGCTGCGCTCTGTGGGCTGAGGGCAAACACATAAACACACTCAACAAACGTACAACGAGAAAGAGAGAGAGAGAGAGAGAGAGGAGACACTAGACGCGCGGAAGAGTGAGAGAGATGCATAATACAGCTGTCACAGTTGCAGTTACAACTGCTGATAATTGGGTCTGTCAAGTGACACAGCTGAACCGCAGAAACAATAACCATAGTAAACAACAATAAAGAAAGAAGAAGAAGAACAGCAACAATAGCAACAACTAGAATCAACAACTTAAACTATAACTAAAGTATAAGACTTCATGGTTTATCACATCATAACAAAACGAGGAAAAAGTGTAAATTTGTAGGCCAAACACACAAGATTCTACTCATCTGTCTAATTGACCAGAAATGATAAGTTACAACATTTTATCAACGCTGCTATACCCTAGAAATGTGTCATGAAGTGGCTACTATAACTATTTCGTAGGTATTATTTCATTTATAGTCTATGGATCTGATTTAACTTAACTTTTCTTTTCAATATTTTTATGATAACTGATAAATGAAATACGGAAATACAACAACATTGTTAACTCTTTGTAGACTCTTGTTGGAGAAATTTGGGCATTTCTACATAGAAGTTAACAAATTGTCAAGAAGAAAACGTTTAATATGAATGATATTACCTCTACAAAGAAACTTGGCAACAGGGTCAACTCGTCCAGGCGGTCAAAGTGAAGATCGCATGGTAAGTGTGCAGGATTGTGCCAACTAGGTGCTTCAGGTGCCTTGAGATCGGCCACATCGCGGCCAGATGCCAGTCTCCAGTGGACAGGAGCGGCTGGTGTCTTAAGTGCGACAACAGTGGACACAAGGCCCGCGATTGCATCAACTCGCTTTCGCTTCGCCAAATCTGGCAAACATGCGATCTGGAAGTGTGGGGTAAACTCTTTGCAGCTCTTGTCACCTTCGAGTGGAACTCACCACGTACGAGCAAGACTGGGAGATTACTAGTTGTACAGCTGCTACCTCCCGCCGAGTCTGAGCTACGAAGACTTCAGTAGTGCACTGAACGAGATTGCGACCGACGCCCGCAGCCATAGTCCGGCCATCATAGCTGGAGACTTCAACGCATGGGTTCTTGAGTGGGTTAGCACGCTAACCAATGCTAGGGGCCGGTGTCTGCTGGAAGCATTCGCGACTTTGGACTTTCTAAACCGAGGCAGCCGTCATACATTCAGTCGCGGCGGAGTTGGGTCGTCAGCAGCTGCCTGTTTAATTCCGCAGAATGGCATATTGGAGACCATTACACTGGGTGTGACCACGAGCCCATCCTGTTCACTATTGGATCTCCAAGCAGACGAGCGCGGAACCATGAGGCCAGCGGTTTGGTGTATAAAGAGAGCTCATTAAATGCGCAAATATTTGCGAATTGCATGAGCGAGCTGGCGGTCTCAGATTTGGCTAGGAACAGGGCAGATCAACTGGCACTACAGCTTAAACGGGCATGCGATGCTAGTATGGCGGCTAGTAAGCGATACAGAAGACACCACAGCCCAACGTACTGGTGGAACGCCGAATGACGTAGGAGATGCCTGGCTGCAAAACGGCAATATCAACGCGCAAGGAGAAAGCACAGTGACAACTTGGAAGTTCTGCATAACCAGCTTAGGGAGGCAAGGAGGGCTTTAAAAACCGAAATCCGCGCCAGTAAGCGTGAGTGTTTCCTTCAACTCTGCGACTTCGCTGAACATGACCCTTGGGGCAATGCATACAAGACGGTAGTCAAACGTATCTATGCAAACAGGCAAGATACCCCAGACGACCCCACACGCCTTAAGGAGATTGTGGAAAAACTCTTCCCTCATCGAGAGTTCGGTCTTGAGACCAGAGAGGGTGTGCTGCTATCCAATTGCGCCGTTTGAAGTTCAGGCGGCCTGGCAAACCAGTTGACGATGCCTCAGCGTATCGACCGTTCTGCCTGATCGACGCCTTGGGTAAGGTGCTTGAGCGTCTAGTCTGCAATAGGCTGGATTCAGCGATCAGCAGCAACGGTGGACGATATCAGGATCGGTGACAGCGTTGTAACCTCCAGTCGGGCGATTTGGTACCTAGGTGTTACCATTTTAACACGGCTAAGTTACCGAGAGCACTAATCGTGCCGCGCGCTAACCCGCATAATGCTGAACACGCGCGGACCCATGCAGGAGAGAAGGATGCTGTTGATGAGCGTTGTAGGCTCAATCATGCTATATGCTGCGCTCATCTGAGCGGATGCTATGAAAGTGAGGAGCTACGCTAGACCCCTACAGACAACCTATCGCCTCTGTGCGC
Organism: Drosophila funebris; assembly: GCA_018901825.1. Classification (NCBI taxonomy): domain Eukaryota; kingdom Metazoa; phylum Arthropoda; class Insecta; order Diptera; family Drosophilidae; genus Drosophila; species Drosophila funebris. The sequence continues at coordinate 1,224,808 of JAEIFK010000346.1, read as the reverse complement.
TACGCGTATGCAGTGCATTCCGAACGGTGTCGGATGAAGCTGCCCTGGTCATTGCAGGCATGATTCCGATCGACCTGAGAGCCGATGAGGAAAAAGCCGTTGATGCAGCCACCAGATCCGGTCTACCAAGAAGGAGAGCGCGCTTTGAGGTCAGAGAGGCGAGCCTGGTAACCTGGCAAGCTCGTTGGGAGGCAGCTAGAGGACGCTGGACCTACCGTCTTATACCGGACATTAGACGTTGGTCACGGATGTGTGAATTTCCACATAACACAGATTCTGAGCGGGCACGGCTGCTTCAGGCAGAACCTCCACAGGTTCGACCACGAACTATCTCCCCTCTGCACCTGGTGTGGCGGCAGTACTGTCGAGGATGCTGAACACATTATTTTGCAATGTGGACGGTTTGCGGAGCAGAGGCAAGGTCTTGCAAATGCGGCCGGGCAGGCTATTACGGCGGAGAACTTCGCACACCTGATGTGTACGTCAAAACGTGTTTGGGATGCAGCCTATAGCTTCGCAGCTTATGCAATGCTGAGCTGCGAAGAGTAGAAAGGAGAAGTTTGGAGTAGGAGTAGCCATTGTCACTGCGATGCATTGATTAGCGTTAGTCCCGCAGGAGCTGGCTAGTGTAGAGATTTGTATATCTCAACTATGAGACCAGCACGTGCCACATTACAAAATGGTGCCTGTTAAGGAAATTTTAACATGCAACGCTTCATTTTTGATTAAATTATATTTCATTTTCATATTATTTTCGTTTGATGTTTACAAATTCTTTTGTTACTTTTTATCTTGCTTCTTTTCTTTTGTTTTTGTTTTTTTTTTTGGTTTGTTTTCTGTGATAAGAATGTGAAAAGGGCAACAGAGGAAGAGAGAGCGAGAGAGAGAAAGAATGAGCAACACAGCTGTTTGTCAATTTTCAAGGTTCACTCGCGTTCACTTATCTTATTTGGCATTCACAATGGATGCATGTGTGTGTGTGTGTGTGTGTGTTTTTATTAAATGCAATGTGTATACATACGTACAACACGCAGCTAGTTGGATTATTACCTATAGCCTTAGCTTATCTACTAAGCGCATTTGCTCAATAATTACTATTATCAATTATCAATCGGCAATATGTACAATGTACAATGTCCCTAATAGAACAATATCATTATTATTACGATGTACAAACAATAACGATAAGAATTGGACGATTGTTAAACTTAAGACTCGTAACACCCTTACAAAAACACACACATACACATACATAATAAAATAACACACTCGAAGACCATTTCAAAAACTTTTCAACTTGGTTTTTCATCTTAGAAGTGAAGCAAGTTTTTAGCTCGACTAGAAGATGCCCTTGGCCTTGATTACTGTTAGCGATTTGTTGTATCATTTCTATGTTTCTTATACTAAACATTTCATCTTAAAAACAAACTTAAATAATATTAAAAAACTTCATAAATTCAGCAGAGTTGGTTTTACTTAGAAAAGCTGAGACCTTAACTCACATATTGTTGTGTTTTACACTTTGAAAGTAGTTTGATTTAGATATAGAGCAGAGATTTAGAATACAGATTTCCTGCTCTATCATTTGCGTAGGGTATGACCAACTTAATATTTATTACAAAGTTTATAATATCTATATTCATTTGTGAGTATATATGTAGAAAATACAGCTTCAAAAATTGCAATAAATAGTTGAAAATTAATAATTAAAATATGCATAAATATGTGCTTTAAATTGAGTAAATAAAACTGTTGTTTTAACTTAAATAAATAATAAATACGTTTTTATTTAAATGAATAATTAAAAGGCGTAAATAAAGCAGCATTTACTTACTTAATATATAAATTAAGTAGAGTAATAAAAAAGTAAAAAAGTAAAGAAGTAATTTAAACTTAAATACAAAATTAAAAAAGTGAATAACGGAATTTGTAATTTCTATATAAATAAATATTTTAAAGGGGGTAATTAAATAAATTAAATAAATTAGTTGTAGTTAACACTTAAATAAATACTTTAAATAATAAATACTTTCAAATGAGCAATTAAAGCAAATATAATTAATAAGTAGAAGCTTTACAATAAACAGAATGGAAGGAAAGGTGAGGGAGTTTCCACTTACAATAATAAAATCAAAATGCTTAGTTGCTAAAGTATATTTAATATAAATATATTAAATGTTGATAACTGTCCTAGAACCAAGAAATTCCTTTAACTTTCTGCATTCACAGTTGTCTTTCTACAATTAAATATTTAAAAAATCTTTCAAAATGCTTTTTCTGTATATATTTTTCAATTGTTTTATAAAATATTCTTAACTAATCGGAACTGCGTATTCGCTGTTGCGTTGAGTTCAATTGAATTAAGTTAAGAGCTGGCGTGTGTTTGTTTTTTTTTTTGTTGCCACTTTATTAACGCTCCAATTGATGCAATTAGCCAGCAGTTGAAGTGTCTGGCAACAACAACAAACAGCGAGGGACGGCTCTAACATAATTTTCATTTTGGTCTTTAACTAACTAACTACCAAAAAAACATTTCACGTTCGACTAATCAGTGGCAACATTTGATTGATCATTCGCCATGGTCAAGAAATATATTTAACAAAAAAAAAAAAAGCAAAATAAAGTTAAAAATGCTTTAACTTGAGCTCACGCTGTCTGGGCACGATTCCAACTTAGTCAGAGAGTCAGAGACTCAGAGAGAGATAGATAGAGCGGCAGACAGAAAAAGCAAAACTTGTTGCTGACCACTCACATATTCCCAAGAAGATATATATATATATTTATATATATAAATATATAACTGATTTATATGTATATTTGTAAGATCTGTATGTTGTTTTACGACTGCGTCGCATGGCTGCCCAAATCGTTTAACATTTTTATTTACTTTTTCATTAACTATTTCGCGGCTTTTGTTGTACGTTTTTTTTTTTTTATTATTTTCTTTCTGCTTCTCTTCTCTTTCTGCTGCTTCTTTTGTTAAACGTCTGGCGATTATATTTATTTTTTTTTGTTGTTGATTCTTTGTGTTTACCTTTAATTTTTAAGCCCTAACGCAAAAGTTAAATAAAAAAACAGTTTCGTTGCGTTGTCTGTCAGCGACAGTGAGTACTCAACAGTCTGTGATACCCTGTAATTAGCGCTTATCAAAGTTAGTTGAGTAGCGAGCAAATTACTTCAAGTTTATTGCGACTGCTATTACTTTAATAACCTGAAATTGTCACTCAGTGTGAAGATAGTTGAGTTAGAACATCGCTTTAATTTAACTGTGGAATATTTAGTTATATACAGCTTCTGCTTCCATTATTTAAGCTAATTACCATAGTTCTAGGTTTTAAATTCAACAGCTATGTTACTTTTTAACGTTTGTACAGGGTATCTGCTTATTTAGTTTGTCACTTAAGTAGTCGAATTTGTTGTTGATTTGCGCCTGAAATTGTCTTTCGTTACTGCTACTTGATTGTTGTTGTTGTTCTTGTTGTTGCTGTCGCATAGACGCACGCACACATACACATACACATACCAACACAAACACACATACCAACACACACATTCGATAAACATTCGCAGTCGTATGATAACAAGCGCGTTATCAAAAGGCTGCGAGTTGTGAATTGGCAACAAAAACAAGCACGTAAACAACGCAACGAATCAATCACGTGCACAGCTGTTCCCTCTCCCCCCCCTCATTCTATATCTCTGCCTATCTCTCTCTCTCTCTCTCTCTGTATATATATATATATATATCTGTTATCTCTTTCCCTCGTTCTCTTCGGCATTCCTTAACCTCAAGTTAGTCAGGTCAGTCGGCTGTTTCCGCGAGATCAAACGCTTCAAAACGTTCTCAATGTTGTTGACCCGCCTGACGCCCACGTGTCACGCCCTCTGACACGTGCTAATAAGTAGGCCATAAGCATGAAAGTTATTTAAATCGATTTTCCACTTCCGATTTTCTATTGTGATGCGGCTAAAGCAATTGGGAACATTTTAAAATGACGCCCAAAGTGAGCCCCAATAAAGTTTAGCGACCCTTGGCATGAATACGTGACAAACGCCTACCCCTTCAACTGGAGCGAAAAGGGGAACACAAAGAGAGAAGGAGAGGGAGTTAGAGAGTGAGATAGAGATAGAAGTGGAAGCAGCAATTGCAGCAGCACCGACGACTATTGATTAAACACGAGAGGGTTGAGACGCCAGACGGGGGCAGGTTGCCCAGTTGTAGATGGAAGCGCGGGGGAAGCAGTTAAGCAACAGGGGTGGTTGGGCTGTTGGGCTGGCAACACACGTTTGATTACCGCGTGTAAACAGCGGTAGGAAAACTTTTTGCAAGGACTCGTTTTATTGGCTTTTGTGCATTGTGCAACTTGGTGGCACAACAGGAGCTGCTGCTGCTGCAACAGTCACATGTCTAAGGACGCCACAACAAACCCCGTTAAGGCGTCACGTCCGCCACCGAAACCCCAACGGGTCAAAAGGAAGCCAACAGCCACGCCCACAAGCATGCTGTGCGAACTGATGCGCCTTAAGGCACAACAAAAGTATCTCGAATGCAATCAAGTCAAACTGAATGCCAGCAATTTTCTCGATGACCACAACGACCCTGGCGACGTCAACGACGAGGGCAACAACGAGGGTGCAAACCAAACGGCGAGTCGGAGACCTTCAAGCGGTCCGAATGTCGCCGGCCTCATCAATGACATCGATCGCCTCAAGCTGGAACTCGACGAGAAGCTGCAAAAGCATCGCATCGATAAACGTGGCCAATTGCAGGACATGTGGCACTACATGAAGACCCTCAAAGATGATGTCCTCAAGCCGGAACGACTTAGCCAATACACGGTGAATGCTGTGAGGGAGCGCATCGTGGGCATCAATGCGCAGCTGGAGCGTCTAAGTGCTCAGAACTCCAAGGAGTTGGATATGCTGAGGCAGGAGTATGAGAAAATGGAACGGGAGAATGAATTCGTGTGGAAGGGAAGCATGTGAGAGAAGATTGATATGAGGAAATGATTAAAAGGGGAATCAATATGAACTTGTTCATTACTGAAACGGAACTAGTTCTATGTTATCTATAATTGCAGTCGGTAGAGAAGTTTGAGATACGAAAGAAAGTATAAAAAACAATATGAAAAATAAATGATTCACTACTTAAACGGAACTAGTTCCATTTTATATATAATTGCAGTCTGTAAGAGAGGTATTAAAGAAAGTATATATAAAAAAAGGAATTAAACAGAAAATGAAAACGAACTGGTTCATAACTTAAACGGAACTATATCTATGTAGATGATATGTAAAAGAAAGCATTTAAAAATAAAATAAAGAACTAGTTCACGTCATAAACGATACTGCAGTTTATAAGAGAATTTCTTCTCATTTCAAAGAAAGTATTTAACAAAAGACAATACAACAATAACTAGTTCATAAGTTAAACCGAACTATTTATATTTTATAAGATTTTAGTTTGTAAGAGAAGCTTGATATATTAAAGAAATTAGTTTAAATAAAATTACAAATTATACTAAGAACTACTTTCTTTCCCAAAATGAACTAGATCTTTTTTATATGTCAAAAATCTATAATTGATTTCTTTTAAGTGTTTTTGCAAACTCGATTTCGTTGTACAACAACTTTTAGCTCCTAGTTTAGTAATAATGAGAAACTATTTCTGTTTTAATAAGATTTATAACTAGAAGATTCAGTTCTTAGAAAAAGTTATGCGATTACAAAGAAACTAGTTCAATTTATCATGCGTTACTTTAATTAGTTCAACAATGATTTGAGTAAATTAGCTTAAAACTGATAATTGATTGAGTTAATGGGGAAATCCTTGCATAAATGTGAAAGCAATGAGTCAGCAATTTGGGGCATTAAATGGAATTTGCATTGTGAAATATTGTTGGGGAAAGTCGCAATCAAATTTTGCAGTCCTTGCCTTTAAATCAATACGCGACGAGTCAAGGAGCAAGAACTTACAGAGTTACAGACTTACAGAGTTACAGCCTTTGCCAAGCATTTGCCTTGGCTTTTTCTGTTATGCCAACCGAAGGATATCCAAATGTGACATTGCTGTTGTTATTGTTGCTGTTGTTGTTATTGTTGCTGTTGTTGTTGTTGCTGTTGTTGCTGTTGTTGCTGCTGTCGTTTTCGCGGTTGTCGTTGCTGCTATTGTTGCTGTTTGTTGCGCTTTGAATGTCTCATTTACGAGCAATTGTTCTTAAGGTTCATCGCATTCGTGGCAAAAGGTCAAAACGGCACGTGGCAATGGCATTTTTGTTTTACTTTTCTTGCTTTATTTCTGTCTCTCGCTCCCTTCCTCTCTCTCTCGCTCTCTCACTCCCTCTCCTTCCGCTTTCTTGTTATGGTTGTTCATCATGTTCATATCATATTTAAAATAAAATGTTGGTTTTTATTTTGAGAGCGTTTGGTATGCTGCTCACGTGGCATTGGCATTTCCAGGAATCAGCGCAGCGTACCGTGCTAATGTGGCAATTATATAAAATATATTACGCATACGCCGCATAGTGCAGGCTACAAATTTATTTGCTGTCTTTTAAATGCACTCGGAAATGCATTTGCAATTGTTATTTTAGCCAAAAATTAAATGCAAATAATTGAAATTATTATTCATTTCATATATAAATTGTTGTTGATGGCTAAAGTTATTGGCCAAACACAGACACAGATTCAGACACAAAATCAATTTGTTTAAATGTTGTGGCAATAATACAATTTACAATAGCAACAACCACTCAAAAACCGGTATGCGGCTCATCATGTTGAAGCTGTCAATGATTATTAATGTTAATAACGATGATGATGTTCATAATGATGATGTGCTTATTGTTGTTGTTGTTGTTGTAGTTGTTGCAGTTGTTGTTCTTGTTGTGGAGCGCAAATGATCTGCCTACTCGCTCAACCTCTCCCTCTTGCTCTCTCGCCCTCTCGCTCTGTGGTTTCCCCCATCTCTTTGCCTCTCTCACACACAAATTCTGTTTACGCTTTATTGTTAATTATTTCAGTTTTTCGTTAAATTATTATTGAAATGCTTTGGCAGCAACACAAAAGCAAACAGCAACAACCTCAACAACAACCAAAAGTCGTGTGTTAAGAATGATTTTTTGTCTTGTCTTGTCTACCACAACGTTCCCCTCTTCCCACTGCTGCTGCTGCTTTCTGCACAACAATATCATCATCATCATCATCGTCATCATTGCCTCAAACAGAACCAAACACTCGCGCCATCTTTGGTTGTCGCGCTGTTGTCGTGGTTATCTTCTTCTTGTTGTTGTTATCGTTGTTGTTGTTAGTGCTGTTGAGTGTTGTGGTTGTTGTTGTTATTCTTGTTGCTGGGACTGCAGACAGTGCGCCAGCTACCATCTGACCCCCCAATAACAGCAGCAAACAACAAGCAACAACGCCTCATGTTGGCCAAAGAGAGACACGTTTTTATTGCATGCTTTGGCAAAGGTTATATTAGCTACGACAACGGTTATGAACATGACAACTTCAGCTTAAACAAACTTACAAAATAAACAATCTTTAAATTTAAAAATAAATAAATATTCAATTTAAAATATATAATAAAATAAATAAATATTCAATTTAAAATATATAATAAAATAAAACAAAAAACTATCTTTGTTTATTTACATAATTAATTTAAACTGCTTTGAATTGTTTTAGTAGAGTTGTTGTATCTTTTAAACTAAAGATAGTTTAGTTTTATTTTATAACATGAAATAAAAGCGAACATCATTTGAATACTTTTTAAAGACTCTTTAGCTCAGTTGACCTAAGCAGCATTCACACTTTAGATAATTTATAAATACCCTATAATAGTTGTAATAAAGAGAGAGAGAAAATAAAGAGTAGATGAGAATACTCTACAAGAATATTATATTTAAGACTCTGCTTAGTTTGAATTATAATTATATAATTATTGATTACTACTAAGGTATTAATACCGAAATATCATAGTTTTATCATAGTTTTAGCTCTATAAAGAGTCTTTATCTGAATCAACTGCTGGTAAATGTTATTGTTTATACATACCCTATAATAATTGAATTGTTTCTAAGAAAATTATTTAAGTTTATTTATTATAGTTTGTTCTAAAATAACAAAGAAGAGTATTTAGCATTCGTTGGGGAATGAATCATGCATTCCCTTCATTGTTGGGGATTTGCTCTTATTACTGGGAGACGACGACGCGACGTCGACGTCGTCAACCCACACACAGCTTAAATTTCGTTGGTTCTCGCCGTTGTCTCTTTGAGTTGTCGCAGCGCTCCGCTGCTTTGGTTCGTTCACCTTCCGAACAATCCCAAATAATTTCCGAAAAGATCATTGCAAGAGAGGGGGAGAGAGAGAAAAGAGAGAGACAGAGAGAGAGAGACAGAGAAAGAGAGCGAAAAGAGAGAGAGAGAGAGATAGATAGAGGAAGAGAGTGTACAACGTTGACTAATGCAACCCTTCTGCTTCCTGTTCTGTCTTCTCCATTTGCAGGTGGCCATCAAGATCATTGACAAGACGTGCCTCAATGAGGAATACCTAAGCAAGACGTTCCGGGAGATTGCAATATTGAAATCGCTGCGCCATTCGCACATAACACGTCTCTATGAGGTGATGGAATCACAGTCAATGATCTACCTGGTGACTGAGTATGCACCCAATGGTGAGATCTTTGATCATCTGGTGGCCAATGGACGCATGAAGGAACCGGAGGCAGCACGTGTCTTTACCCAGCTCATCTCGGCGGTGCACTATTGTCATTTGCGCGGTGTGGTGCATCGTGATCTCAAGGCGGAGAATGTGCTGCTCGACAAGGATATGAATATCAAGGTAGACTACTTAAACACACTAATAAATCGACTATAAATAACGCTATTCTACTTATTCAATTGCAGCTCGCAGACTTTGGCTTCAGCAATCATTACGAGGAGGGCAGCCCGCTGCGCACGTGGTGCGGTTCTCCTCCCTATGCCGCCCCGGAGGTTTTCCAGGGTTTGGAATACGATGGACCCAAGTCGGATATCTGGAGTTTGGGTGTTGTGCTCTATGCGCTTGTCTGCGGTGCTTTACCCTTCGATGGCAAGACCATTCTGGAGCTGAAAAGTCGCGTTGTGTTGGGCAAATTCCGTATACCCTTCTTCATGTCCCAAGGTGAGTTTGTGACGTCCAAGCAGAACAATTACAGCTGCTAACCGATTGATCTTACAGAATGTGAGCATCTCATTAGGAATATGCTGGTTGTGGAACCAGATCGTCGTTATACCATCAAACAGATCATCAAGCATCGCTGGCTGAGCGATTGGCAGGGGGAGCTGCAGCAGGAGGAGCGTTTGGAAGCCACAACCTTACCATTTGGAGGAACTGGCGTTGGTGCACCGTTATCCAATTGCAATTCCCTTACCGGATCCACCTCGTCCTTAGCGGGCGTGGAGGGTGCCGAAGCTGCCACGGCACCACAATTGGATGCAGTGGTTATGACGCACATGCTTCAGTTGCCCGGCCTGACGGCGGACATGATAGCACAATCGGTGCACGAGAAACGATTTGATAACATCTATGCCATATACAATCTGCTGCAGGATAAGCTGCTCCAGAAGCGACGCGAAAACCAAAGACTGCAGCATCATGCTAGCCTAGCCTATTCCCGATCCCGCAAGACAAGCATCACCACGGGGATTGTGGATCGCTCGGAGCCCGTCAAACAGGAATCCCTCGATCGTCTCAGTCCACTGAGCAATGCGAATGCCTCCAATACGACGCTGGGCTTCGGCTGGTGTGCCGATGTCGGTGTCGATCTGGAGAAGTTCGGTGACTTTGAGCTCGAGTGCCTGGCGCGTGCCAATGAGGTGAGCATGTGGTGTGTTGTTGATAATCATTAATCTAATCACTTGTCATCTTGTCTCCCTTAGCCACCTGTTAATCCACATCATTTGAACGCCGCAGCGGGAGGCGGTGGTGTCAGCGGTGCGAACACACGACGGCATACAGTGGGACCTGGGGATGTGGCACACGAACAGGCGCTTGCCAATCCCCATGTGACGCCCATCGACTTCAAATGTACCCCACAGTGCAACGATGCTGGCCAGGTCACGCCCTATTATCCCATGAATCTGCCCATGCTGCAGAATCAACCATTGCACAATCTGACCATCAAGGATCAGCATCTGCTCAAGCCGCCCGTGGTCATGGGTGCCAGTAAGTGAAATCCTCGCGAGAATTTATGGAATTGTATGTCTAATCTGTACCTTTTCTCCTTCGACAGGTTCCTTTGGACGTCGGGCGTCGGATGGTGGCGCCAATCTGCATATATATTATCCCGCCAGCGTTCCAGTTGGTAGCAATGCCACCGTTGTTCCTTCTGGACAGCAAATGGACACCGTTGGTTACTATTTGAATCCCAGCCTAAATGCCACGCCCGGCGCCACAGAACTCTCGCCCCTGAGCGAACAGTCAACGGGTCAGCTGCATTGTTGTCCCGAGAACAACAGCGAGGAGTGCAGCGAGGAAATCCAACGGTAAGAATCCAGTTTAATCGCATACCATTTGCCCCTCTTCTAATGGTTTATCTTCCCTCCTCTCAGTTACATGCAGAAACGCGGCGGTGTCAAACGCCACACGGTGGGCTGCACTGAGGATCTCTCTGTGAGCCACAATCCCGGCGAGCTGGGCCACCTTCAGGTGCCACCAGGTGGCCAGCCACAGACATCCGCTGGGAGTGGCAACGCTGGTGGCAACATGCGCACTCGACGCACGGGTCTCCTTACAGTCACCGAACGACCGCCAGGTGTGTTTCCGATGATCTCCGAGAGAGTTTGTTTGACGTTTTCGCCTATAAATGCATGCTGAGTGGAGCAGCTCGAAGAGAGGGGGTTAGGCGAAGAGAAAGCGGGGGAGAAAGGGAAAATATGTGATATGAGAGAGAAAATAATAGACAAAGCAAGGGAGAATAGAATATGGGAGATGAGAGTGTGTTGGTAAGGAGGATAGAAAGGAAAAGAATGGGGGAGATAAGGAAGACAGAGAGCAAGAGGTTGAAGAGACAGAAATGAGTAGAAGAGAGACAGAGTGACATAAGAAAGTAAGAGAAAAAGTGAGTGAAAGAGAAGAAGAGGAAGGAGAATAATAGGAGAGAAGAGAGAGAGTGATGGGAAAGTGGATAGAAGGAAAAAGAATAAGAGAGTTGAGAAGTCAGAATAAGGAGACAGAAATCAGAAGAAAACAGGTATAGAGAGAGAGGGAAATAGAATAAGGATGAAGAGGAAAGGAATGAGAGAGAAGGGAGAGTAAAGAAAATGGACGAAAGCGGTAAAGTGAGAGACATAAAAGTGAGAGACTGATGGGACATAAATAAGGAGGAAAGAGTTATATAGAGAGAAGGTGGGAAAGGCGTCAAAGGAGCGACAAGTCTATAGGGAGAGAGAAAGAGAGAGAGGCTGAGACAGAGACATTCAGAGACAGAGATCATTTGCAAAGGAATAACCACATTAAAGATGGTCAAAGATCATTAAAAACATGGCTAGGAGTGTGCTTGATTCCAGACTCCCCAAAATCCTGTCTGCCAATATGTTTAACACTTGTAGTCTTTAAGTAGTAATTAAACTTGGCTTAATTAATTACTAAATTTGCTAATATTATAATTTAAGTGCGCTAATTTCTATATGATTTAATTAATTTAATGCTTTATGTTTAAATGAATTTAGTTTTTGTATTTATTTTATTTTGTTTTTATTTTCTTATTCTTAATTTCGTTTTATGATTTATTTGCACTGCAACAACAACAACAACAACAACCACAACAACAACAACAACAATAACCCGCTGCCTTCGCTGCTGCCAATGCTGCTGCCTTATTGCTTGATACCCTGCCACGCCCATAACGCCCACAAGTCATTTGCCCCGAGCTAATACGCGAAGTTGAATCTCGCATGAATCGCGATTATCTGCCGCCCACACTCAAATCTTTGAGCCAATCCCCGCCAAATGCGCCCAACTTTGGCCTGCCCATGGGCGTAGGTGGCATGGGGGGCAGTGCAGCTGCTGGTGTTGCGGTTGCAGTGGGCGTGGGCATGTCGATTGCCACAACACCGCCACATTCATTGCCATTGTGTGCCACTGGTGGCAGCAACTCGGTGCCCCTTGTTGTGGCACCCACAACGGCGGCCAACAATCGCCGTGCCTATCGCGCTGCCCACTGTAAATTGCCCACTGTGCAGGAGGGTGGTAAGTTCAGACGATATCCCATGCTCCCCGAAAACGACACGAGAATTGAAAGAATCTTGCAATGGCTGAACTACATTAAGATCTTCTCTAATCTTTGTATCTTTTCTCTTTTCTCTCTCTCTCTCTTTTTGATTCTCGCTTACGCTTCTGCCTTGCCATGCCCACGTTAGCGACCATAGGACGGTACAGTCCCGTGCGACGCGCCTCGGAGGGTTCACGCTCCCAGTTCCAGGGACCGCTACAGGAATGCCAATCCCTGCAAAAAGGTATCGCACAGAGAAATTTTTTGGTTGCACCAAGTCCGCCGCTTTTAGAAAATTCGATCAGTCTGCCAGGTAAGCCAAATCTCACGCTCTCTCCGCACACCGCAAGGGGCACAACTAAACTAAACTAAGTGCCATTAAACTAAGCAACTAACCTGTGTCTACTTTACATCTCTAGCATCGCCCATACATGGCAAACCAACGAATCTGCAGCTGGCATTGCGGCGGGGTCACGACATTGAGGTGCCGCCGGAGGCCATCAAGAGTTTGATGCCGGCGTTGGATCGTTTGGTGAAGGAGCAGCGTGTTAGCTTTGAGATCGCCAACAAGATAATCTCATCGAATGTGGTGCCCATCGATTTGGCACCACAATTGGGTCTTGCTGCACATGCGGCAAGTGCTGCCGTTAGTGGCGGACATTTGGATCAGACGCATCTGTTGCATCAACAGCAGCCAATGCATAGTTATAGTGTCTCGCCGCTAACCTTGCCACACGGCCCGAATGCCTCGTTGACCTCAGCCAAGCAAATGTTTGGCCAGCCCATCTGTGGTTATCCGACCATGACGGGCTTAACACTTCCACTGCAGCCACAGCATTTGGTGGGTCAATTCAGCAGCATCAATCTGGGGGCAAGCAACTCGAACAACAGCAGCGGCTGCCAGTCGCCCGTCTATTGCAACAGTCACAGCAACAGCAATAGCGGCAGCGGCTTCAGTGGCAGCAGCTCACCCAATCCCAATCCCTATTTGCCCGGCACTGGACCATTTAATCCCTGTGCCGGCAGCTCATCGCCGCTGCATCAGATCACAAAGGGTATTTCGGTTCTAAGCACGGGTGGTGCTGGCGGTGGCGGTGGTTCCATCACACGGGGCACATCCGCTGCCAGCGAGGGTGCCCAACAGCCCTTGGATCTGTCCATGGATGTGTGCAGTGTTGGCGCAATGGTTGAGCAAGCGACTGATTATGCGACGCCCAATTGGTTTATGCCCACGGCTGCGTACTATGATCTGAAGCCATTGAATCTGTCGCCAGCTCAGCCGGTGCGTGTGGTGCCCACACCACCGGCGTCGCCCAATCTCTGCATCATTCAGGAGGAGAATGGCAACGGACAGATGTGTCACACCATTAGCACGGGCACACCCTATGCCGGCTGCACCGGCGGCATTACGCCACAGATTTGCCTCACCGATGTCCAGGGTAGCGAGATTACGCTGGTTGCCCTCTCCTCGGACAATAGTCGCGACAGCGAGGACTCTCTGGAACCGCATACGCCTATTATGTCGCTGCAGGTGAGCACAAGCGTATGATAGCGAGAACGTTAGTCAAACTATACCCGGCACTCAGAGTATGATAAACTAGTGGTCATGTATGCAACAGCCGGAAGAAACTTTGGTGTACATAGAGTCGTATATGTATACTTAGGAGATGTAGTAAACTATCTAGAGTCAGCTGTCGCTAATCAGCGCTCAAATTGTAGTTCTAAAGAGAGTCTTCAGTAACAGACCTATGCTTGTTACATGTTAGGCTAGCAAGTACTATCTCACAGTCGAGCACACTCGACTGTAGCGTTTTAACTGGCCGCAATACTCATTACACTCTCCCCACAGGGTCTGATCATCACGGAGCCCAGCAACGATATGCCATCGATAACGCGGGGCATTGGACGCAAGGCAAGCTTGGATTGTGAGCCTGGAATGAGCTCGAGCCATGCCTCAAGCAGTTGCCATGCAACTGCAAATGCAAATGCGGAGGCGCATAGGCGTGGCAGTGATAAATCGCTGGGATTCTCGGATGATTCGCTGAGCAACGATTCGAATAATCTATCGCCATCCTGCCAGGAGCCCTCGGCCAGTTCTGGCTTCAAATCCGATTCACATTCCGAAATGGGAGATCACACAGAATGTGGACATTTGACGCCCGATTCGATGTGCGATTCACGTCGCATGTCGGATGAGATGTGCTACGAGGTGCCGCTGCCACATGAATGCTCCAATTTGGACTCCACACGCATACTGGAGATGGTGAAACAAACGATAGACTCCACAATGCCACCAAAGGGATTTGTCCTTCACAAAGGCAGCATCAGTTCCGAGGACAGTGGCGCCGAATCCCGTCACAGCAGTGCATCGAATGCATCCAGCGAAGTGACTGCCAATCCCCATCCAATGCCAGCACTTGCCTGCAATTATGCCAACTGTGAGCCCACCACAAATCTCAGTCTTGAGTATTCGGGTGGACTGCAGATCGAGCTGCAGGTGTGCGAGGGTCGCAGTCGGGATCATCATGGTGCCGGCAAGGGCATCAAATTGCGTCGCATTTCTGGGGATCAATTCGAGTATGGAAAGATTTGTCAGCAGCTCATCAGCACGATAACCATGCAGCAGGTGGCGGGCTAAAACGACAGCCGGACTGTTCAGCTCTCTGTCTGCGTGTGTGTGTGTGTGTGTGTGCATGTGTGTATGCGAGTCTGTGTGTGTAATTGTAACTGTGTGTGTGTGTCCTCTGTAAATGACTCGCCTTGCCTATAAACTCTGCGTAGCTGTGATCTAAGCCGATATATATATATATATCTATATCCTTGTATAACTATGTGTGAGTCTCTCTCTCTCTCTCTGTCTATCTGTGTGTGTGTATGTGTATGTGTGTGAGTGTGCGTGTGCATATGTGTGTGTGTGTTTATTTAACGCATGTAAACGAATCAAACAGTCGTCATAAGCAATTTCTAGCAAACATTTAAGATTACAACTTGAATTTGATTTTATTTCAATATTTTAAATTAATAACTTAATCAAAATTTTATTAAAACTATTTAAATTTAAATATTAATAATCTATATACATATATATATCTATATATATATATCTATATAGATATTTCGATACATGGCGAGCATTAACGAAAATTTGTCAAACATAACTAAGATATATGTATAATAAAGAAGTACGACTCACACACACACACACACCGCACAACCACATAGATATTGAGTGTAGAGTGCAAAAAGCGGCAGTTTTTAAATTGTTAAATTTTAAAACCAGGAATCTTGAACTGTTTATTCATAAAACGACTCAAAACAAGTTAAATGCATTCCAGTAGCAAATTTTTTAATCTTCATACACTTTTCAGACGTTCAAGCTATATCATAACTACGTGTATCTAATATGTAGAACTAGTTAAAACAAAAACAATATATAATTGTAATTGTGTGCAATCCGATTATAAACAAACAGACAGACACATATGTATAGCGCTCAGATTGGCACAATTTCAAATTGAAACACTTTGTTTTTATACATATAAATATATATAATACGATATATGATAATGATGAAGATACTGTCTGTAGTTAGTATGCAGTTTTTGCTCCGTTATATTGTAAGCACTATTTTGTAAGCTCTTTGATTCCGTTAAATTTAAATTTAAAACAAAAACAAAAAGAATCAACAAAAGAGAAGATGAATTCTTTGATGTATGTAGTAAAACTTTGTTCGTTTGTTAATGGTTAGAAATGGCGCCTTCGATACGCGTTCAAATTGATTAAACACAAATTGAGAAATCTATTATTAAAAGACTGCTGTGATTTTAAATATAATTAATTACTTATTTAGTTCAGAAAAGAAAAGAGAATTAAAACAAAAAGAAAAAAAAAAACGAGAAACCAACAAATAAACAACAAGAACTTAGTTATACATATGATAAATATAATAATTAATTCAAATTATCTTAAATAAATTATCAATTCTCCAAACATAGAAATGTTTAATGCTGTTCATTTTTTTCTATAAGAAAATCGGAGAATTTATTCAAAGTTTAAGTTTGGCGGCAGCATTTTACTTGTGCAACACGCCACGTAGCGGATACATTGCAAACTTTATGCACTTAACAGAGTTGCGCGTTAACATAACATATAATCATCGATAACTCTGCATTGCAACTGAGAAGCCATTGCTGTTATATCGATAGCCTTCTACGCCAAAGAAGAAGAGGAGTTGTTTTGATTTTGATATTTGTAATTTTAAGTAATTTTTGTGTTTATTGCTGAAACATTTAATGGAATAAGCAGTGCAAAAATGATTTGCCGTCTGTGCCTAAACAGCGCCAACGACACCATCCAAATATTTGAGGGCGTTGGCTTGTCTCTAAACGTTGCCAAGGTGCTGGCCCAATATTTTTGGTTCCAGGTATTTTTACCCCACTTTTTCCAAATCTATTTCTGTATATATAAACAAATGTATTGTATTCAGCCAAAAAATGATGATCCAATATCCACGGCCATCTGTGTGGCTTGCTGGACACGCGTTAGTGACTTTAACGAGTTCTATTGTAGCGTGGAGAAGGCGCATCGTCTGCTCACCGAACGATTCTCGTTGAAAGTTGGCGAGCAGGAGAAGAGTAATGCAAACGTTAGAAGTACACAGGGAGGTGCACATAAGCAAGAGCAGCTGGATAAAGAGCAGTCTGAGAATTCAAAGGAGTTCCTTGATAATAGCGAGCATGATACGGATGGAGATGGCGATGCCAATGATCACTTGGATCAGGACAATGATAATGCGGTCGAAGCTTTATATGCCAGCGAAAACGAAGCAGCTGCATCATTTAGCAATGAGCAGTTTCTCAACGATGTGCTGACTCAGCAGGAGTCTGGCGAGCCTATAGCAGTAACTGAGCCGGAGCAGGTGATTGTTAAGCAGGAAATCGGAATTGTGGATGTGCAGGAGCGTCGTGAGACACGCGCCACACGTGCTAAAAGCAAAGCGATTCAATTGCTCGCCAATGAAACATCGCCAGCCGAAAAGCCCACGCCTGCCAAGCGCAGGGGCAGATCAAAGTCTGAGAAGGTCGACGCTAATGCTGAGGATGGAGCGAAGAACAAACGTTATGTGGATTATAAGAAATCCATGTGGGAGATTGATGAGAAGATAGCGCAGCATATGCGACTCACCTGCAGCATTTGCCATGAGGGACAGGAGACGTTCCTATTGCTGTGCAAGCACATGCAGCAGGTGCATCATCGCAAGGGCTACGCGGTCTGTTGCAACAAGAAGTTCTACAAACGCTCCTTTCTCACCGACCACATCGATCGTCATTCCAATCCCGAGAAATTTAAGTGAGTGGTAATGTGAAGGCCCCAAGATTAGCATTCCAAATAGCACAGCGAGCAAGTTGTAATTAATTGTATTCTCTTCTTAGATGCAATCTCTGTGGCAGAACCTTTGCGGACAAGCAGTGTCTGCGCAATCATGAGCTGCTGAAGCATCAGCCCGAGGAGGAGAAGACATTCATGTGCGAGCACTGTCCCAAGCGGTATACCAAGCAGTATTTATTGGATCAGCATAGGATTATACACAAGGAACGCACAGTGCCCTGTGATCTCTGTGACAGGCGGTAAGTCTAATAGCTAATGATTCCAAATGAGTGCCTTCTCTTACATCTGCATTCACAGGTTTCCCAACGATTCGATGCTCTGCACGCATATGAAAATGGTGCACGGCAATTATGGCACAATGTGTGATATTTGTGCTCAGGTGATAAGAGGACAGGCTGCCTTTCAGCGTCATCAGTTGGAGCACGCTGGCATCACGGAGCCGAAGGTGCAGTGTGACATATGCGGATCGTGGCACAAGAACAAATATAGCCTGAAGAAGCATGTGAGTCGACACAATGGCTCCTCGGAGGAGAGCACCTGCAACATTTGCGGCAAGGTGTCGCCCAATCGCAGCGCCATGTTGAGTCACCAGCGCTATGTGCACACTGCGGATCGTGTCCATGGCTGCAGTGTGTGCAACAAGAAGTTCAAAAAGGCCATCAATCTAAAGGAGCACATGGCCATCCATACGGGCGAGGTGCTCTACAAGTGTCCCCACTGTCCCAAGACCTTCAACTCCAATGCCAATCAGCATTCGCATCGCAAAAAGTGCCATCCCAAGGAATTCGAAGAAGCGCGTAAGGCGCGACTACAGAATCGCATGGCGCCCAGTGCAAGTGAGAGCAAAACCAAGGCAAGCATGATAACGATAACCACACCGGGGGAGACAGATGGCGAAATGGAGACGCATAACATTCTGGTAACGACGGCAGAGCAAAGCGATGAGGAGCTGGATGAGGAGGAGGAGGAGGCGGATTTCAAAGGCGAGGACATTGAGTTTATGCTCACGCTCAGTCCACAGCCAACGGAATAGACAATCCTGTTAACCATTTTTGTTTAGTTGTAGTTGTAGTTTGTATATTTAAGTCAAATCCTTAGGCTAGCATCAAAGTAACAAAATTAAAAATAGACAGACAAATGTTAAAGCCAGGAATGTTGCAATTACAATTAGAGTTCGGTGTCCAATTTGTGAGAGTACTAACCACGCTCGCAAATGATCTCCACGGCATTGGGCTCCATCAGCACCGACTCCAGACAACGATGCACCGCCGAGCCGAGTATCTCATCCAGCAGAAAGTTAACCAGACTGCAAGTACAATAGAAGCCACAACAAACAACAACCAATTAGCACTCAATCAATCCCTATGAGGATTCACTTACTTCTCATCGCTAACAAAGCGCCAGAGATTCATTTGTAGATAGTGTGCATCCACCTGGATCTGTTGCAGTCCAAACTTGCTAAACGTGCGCAGACGCACGCATTCCAAGAGTGTCTGTGAAGGCAGTTCAATTGGAATGATGTTGATGCCAGTTTATAAATTAAGATTCACGTTACCTTCAGGCCAATCTTAATGATGCCCATGACAATGGACGTCTTGCTGAACTCCACCGAGGTGAAGATGTCCACACGCTCGGAGAACAGACGATGTATGTTGGACACATAGCTCGACTCGAGCTGTGAGGGCGTATAGTTGGACCAGTTGGAACGATATTGTGGTTTTGTTGCATTGAAGTTACTAAAGTATGTTTTACGACTGGAATCGCTGCTGGCTGTGGTTCTAAATCCAGCATTGCCTGTGGTATCGTATAAACTGGCCACAACTGTCTCAATGCTGCCCAGTTCCTCCACAACGCGCTTCATCACGGCACGCACTGAACGCGGCTCGAGGCAGTTAAGCCAATCCCGTGTCTCGACGCTTTTGCGCAACATCTGCGAGATGTTTGTGCCTTGCAAGCGGACATAGGAGTCCAGCAGCGCCTGGGCCGTCTCACGCATTTCCGCACAGATCTCCGTCTCGTGGGTGAGCGTGGCGCTGTTCTCCGAGTCGATCTCATAGAGATCATCAACTAGCGCTATCTGCAAACGAAAATACATTAAATTGAATTCATTCTCCAATTTGTATTCACTTGCCAATATGTGCACGCCTTGCTGTTCCAGTTCCATGCACGTTTTCGATAGCACCAGCAGCAAATTGGGCGGACTGGAGCCGGAGGTGTCGGCAAAGCCGCACATCATCTTGGATATATGACGCAGAAAGCCAATTAGCAGATTCTCCCTAATGCCCTCCACACACAATGCACCCTTGTGCTCGGCCTTGATGTTGAAGGACCAATCAGTGCGCAGAAAGATCAATAGATCCTGCAGCACGCCCTTGATCTTCTCCAACATGGCCACATATAGATTACTTATGAGATCGTTGAGATTCACACCCGTGGCCACATCGCTTTTGGCCGAAACCAGCGACAAACGCACCGCACTCAGACTGTCCGCAAAGTGATCCCTCAAACTCTTGCCATGTGCATCGCACAGCTGATGGGCAGCCGCAATGATGATGTCCAGCGTGTTGCGTTGCACTTGCAGGCCACGGCAAATGTTGCGCATTGCCTGCAGCCTGCGATGCAGTCGATCCAGAGCGCGCAGCATGACCTGTGTGTCGCCATACCCAATGTCAGATTCAACGCGATCCTGCACCAAGCTGAGGTAGTTATCAATGTTCTGATTGAGAAAGATGTTCAGCTCATTTAGTGAATTCTCCTGAAAGTCGTCGCTGCAAGTTGAAAGCGATTGTTAGAGTGTCCAAAAGGGCGCTTCACCGTGGTTTGCTTACCGTTCATGCTCGTAGTGCTTGGCCACAAACATATCAAAGTAGGAGGTGACAACCAAAGCGAGATCATTGAGAAATCCTTCTATGCCCATGTCCACAAACTCCAGCATATCGCGCTCTGTCTGATCCTGCAGCATGGCAATCTGTTCGTGCAGTCGTTTGCCGGCACATCTCAGCATTTCGCTGGCCAGATCCGAAGTCTTTTCGTCCAGCTGCAGCAGCAGTTCACCAATTTCTGTTAACGATTGCGCTGTATTTCCAGCCCTCTGAAAATCCTGACGCAGACGCTCCTTCAGATCTGCCATTATCGCATCGCAGTCACGTTGTATACCGTCGAAGGAGGGCTGTCTGCCGTATTGGGCAAACACCTTCTGGGCATGCAGATAATCCTGCACAGCCTGTGCATAATTCTGCTCCTCGATTAGCGTTTTCAGCTTTGCCGGCAGCGTGGATAGAAATTGCAAGCGCTTGAGCAGCGAATGCTTCTCGGATAGGCGACATAGCTGGGTGCGTGTTCCCTGGAGAGTGCCTGTAATTTGCTCGCTGAATGTGGTTATCGATTGCATTTTGGTCATGAGCAGATTGACGTCCGTTTCCATCTGCTTGAAGTCATCTTTCATCTTGCGTATGGTGTCCGTTGCCGAGATGAACTTGTTGTAATTCTCATAGACAAGTGTCTGCATATCCGAATGCAATGTTTGTGTATCTTTCACAACGGCCGCCTCCGTGTCCATAATCTGCTTTAGTGAGCAATCCTTCAGCAGCTTCTCCAGATATCTATCCGAATCGAAGCTAGAACTGTCCATATCAAATGGATTATCTTTTTCTTCCATTGCGATTGCAATTTATTATTATAAATGCCAATCAAATATGAATTGCAATTGCTATTTATTATTATAAATGTCAATTATTATTTTCACTTTTGTTGACTCTTCAATTTGATAATTTTACAAACAGCTGACCTAACAGTATGTTGACATATGTTTGTTGGCACCCACAGACTTAACATTTTGTTGAACTGTTATTAACAGCGAGCATTGCTATCCACAGTTGACTCAACAGCTGCAAGCAATTAGAGTTGACATTATTGTACATTTGCTTGCTATTTTGTTTACAAATTAAATGGTGAATCAATTAAGAAGTGAAACCATGATCAAATTGAGAAATTTAAGTATGGGAAAATAAATGTAATCATTTTGTATACTGCTATAAAATTGGTACATTTATTCTTCAACTGCCCTTGTCCGCTTTCCATGTTAAAATTTGTATATGCTGTGGATTCTAAAACGTAATCGCCATATCGATTAATTGTCGACTGACCGCCACCTTTCTACCGCGCATGTTATTATTTCAAACTGTAATTACAAATTTATTATAAAGAGGCTTGTAGTATATTCATGTACACGCTTATCTAGTCGCATTTTGCTTATATATATAGACACTTAGATTAAACATCGACTCGGTTGCATGATGAGTATTCCACTGATAAGAACGTTAATGGATTTATATAAAAATTTCCATAATTTGCTGGGCTTTTTCGTTATTCAAATGATTATTTCCTATCATTCTAGCAAAGGTTATTCAATGGCTTGCATCGTGAATATTTTTATGCTGACCGCCTGGATGCTGATTGCGTCTATTTGCACTGCTGCTTTAGGTAATTATATATATATTAGAATCCGTTAAATGTAAATAATTTTGTCTTTTTTTATTTGAAGATTGCGATACGGATCCGGAGTCGATGCTGTGCAGACTGGATCCAAATAATTGAAATGTTAATGATTGCAATAATAAAACAAGCTTAATTATTTGAATAGTTGTATTCATAATGTATTTTCTAGGGAAATGCAAACGAATAAGTGAGGGTATCTTGCAATTGAGTCCTCTGGCTTTATTATTATTGGTTTCATTATGAAATTTGAACTGAGTTTTTCCTCAAAATCGTTTTGAATGCTTCACATTGTGTAGGCTTTTGTGCTGATGTTAACTGCTGCTATTTGTAATGTTGTTGTTTGTCAATTAAAGTGCTTTTGTTGAAATATAATTGCAGCTGATTAGTTATCAATAAATTGTGCACAGATTGCGTGACAGATTCACAGTCAACGTGTAGTAAATTCCTGCCCAACTCATGTCGAAGTTCATAATGTTATTAAATAAGTGAAGTGTTTATGAATAAATAATGAAACATTGTAACTCTCTTGCACCGCTCCCTCTCCCTCTGCACGACAACCAAAAAAAAATATTGTCTACGTGTGGCAAATCGCATTATACGCCTACGCCAATGCCGATGTCGATGTCGATGCCGATGCTCAGGAACATGGCGCCTCCTTCTCGTTGTGGAGCAAGGACAAGACATGCTGGTATTTCTGGTGTTCGAGCATCATGTGCGATTGTCCGGCCACTTGTAGACACTGGACCACACTTTGCTTGTTGCTGTTGTTGTTGTTGTTGTTGCCTGCCGGGCATGTCGAGATGGATGAATGAACATGGACAAGTTTTCCACTTTGCTCTGTCTGTTTGCTGTGGCAGTTGGGAGGTGAGAAAGAGCAATGAGTCCACAAAAAACCCCAGCAAGTAACGTTAACGTTGTGTACTCAACTTTCAGATACCCGGTACTTGATTTATATATATATTTATTGCATTTGCTTAACACTTTCAGCAGTCTCAGCTATTGTTATGTTTAGAGAATTCTTTATGAAATTATTGATAACAGAGCTAACACACAGGGAGTTTTGGATAACTGTAGCTCTGCTTACTGTTGCGCATACAGGATACGCATACTCTGTGTACGCTTTGTGTAACGGGCATAAAAACAGAGAAATGGAAAGAGAGAGCGAAAGTGAGGGAGAGTAGGGAAAGTAGGGAAATAGGGGGAGTAAAGTAAAAGTTTCTGTGCCGTATCTCGCTCATCTGGTGTTTGGTGTTGCCTCATTTCAAATACATTAACATTTTGACCTTTCGGTATGCTGAGCATTTCAACGAATTTAATTTCAAGTTGTGTGCGGTCTTCTTTCACTTGCTAACTACACACTCCCACTCCCACTCCCGCTCTCTCCCTCTCTCTCTCTTTTGCTCTCTCTCTCACTCTGCATAGCATTGCAGGCAAATTGGAATAAAGTTAAAGACATTGCATAGCTGCAGGCGCGAAGTCTTTGCGCAGCTGGCAATTGCAGGCACACCAAAAAATCAGCGCGTCCACCCACAGCACAC
The DNA here is from genome assembly GCA_018901825.1 of Drosophila funebris. Lineage (NCBI taxonomy): Eukaryota > Metazoa > Arthropoda > Insecta > Diptera > Drosophilidae > Drosophila > Drosophila funebris. Next base: position 1,201,129 of record JAEIFK010000346.1, on the reverse strand, counting down.
ACACACACACACACACACACACCCACACGCACACTCTCTGGCATTCTCACAAGGTTTACATTCATCAAACTGAAAATTCAATTTACGTAAGCCAAACGAATGTCAAAAAGGCGCCTAAAATGCTTGACTGGGCAGAGAGACAGCGGTGCAGAGTGGGCGGGGCATGTAACATGGAACGTGTCAAGGTCAAGTTACAGTTACATCCATTGTGGACTTTTGTCTTCCTATTGTCGCATGCCCCCTGCCCCCTGCCTCCTGCCCCGTCCCGTCATACAACTAAATGAGCGTGCAACAGGAACAACTTGTCATGTGAACTTTTTTTTGGGGCCCACTAACTGAGTGTGTGCGTGTGTGTGTGTGTGTGTGTGTGTGTGTGTGTGTTTGTGCTGTTAAAGTGCGCCAAGTCGTTAAATGAATTTCAGTGCTGCATTGAGTACACTTAGAGTAGAGAAGCCAAGTGGATGAGCACTGTGAACATTTCAGCTGCACGAGGGCAGTTTATATACTTTCTATAAAGATAAAAACATATTGTTCAATTAAATAAAGGCTATAATTTTAACAACATATATGAACGGAGATAACTTTTAATTTTAAAGTGCAGAAAATAATTGCTAAACTATTTAAAAAAAAAAACTATAAAATAAATAGACCAAAAAAATATTTAAATAAAAATATATAAATGTATTTAATTGAATTTTAGTTGATTAATAACGTTAACGTTATTAAGTATAATTTAATATGAAATTACATACATAATATATTTAATTTGATTATTTTACTAAATATTATTTCTTAATTATTTATTTATATATATAGTTTTATATAAATAATAAAATAATAAATAATAAAGTTAATAATGCTAATTAAAGAGCATAAATATATATTTTAATATATGAAATTATATAATATATTGAATTTTATCCCTTTACTAAATATTATTTTTTATTTATTCATATAATTGAAACAAAATAACATTAAACTTTTCTCAATTGTTTCATTCACCGAATTGTTACAAATATTAAGCCTCCAACAGTTTCACACTTATAACAATTGTTTGACGAACTTTTCGGGCCGCCCTCGGCTGCGTACACTTTAATGGATTATATGCGGAGAATTGGACGCTTGGCGGGGATTACTGGCAAGTGGCGCCGTCAAGTGAGGCGTTCCTGTGTGTGGACAGCAAAATGAAAGCCAAACAAGTTGACTTGTCATGACATAACTGTAAACTACACTATGCTACACACAAAGTAATACCGCAAATAAAAAGAAAACAAACCACAATTTGCTGCCTTAAGATGACGACAGTTTTATCAGCTGCGAATGAAAAATTTAACAATCTGTTTGTTGCAAGCTGCTGCGCGCTGAGGCCTTTCGCCTTCTGCTTTTGTTAAAGTCGACAATCTTTGGTCATAAATCTGCGGGCAAAGTGCTTCCGGCAAATGCGAAATGTGTGTGCATGTGGTTGCCGCCATGGGGGCGCTTTAATAATGCTAAAATGTTGCCGCAGCTGTGCAGCTGTGGAGCTATGCAGGTGGTGCAGCTTGTGGTGCGATGCTGGTTGCTTGTCTAACAATGCAAATGCAAAGCAATTTCGACTCTGTGCCGCACTCTTAGCGCATCCTTTAAGGACAACAACGCCAACGACAAAGACAGCGTCTCGAAACTGTGTCACAAAGCCTGTCAACTGATAGGAATAGACAGCAGCCGACGGGGGGTGTAGCAAGGGCAGAGGAGGGGGGGCGGTGTAGCAAGAGTGTGGGGGGTGTAGCAAGAGTGTGGGGTTTCATTTTGTTGTAAATTCAGCTGCAAAAACTTTTCGGGCTTCGCTTTTTTGACGTTGTCAATTTTTTATTGCCCTTTGGCAGTGGCGCAGATTGAGCGGGGGAAGGCGGGAGAGAAAGTCAAAGCAGCGGCAGCCTTTTTTTAAGGTTAGCGGGTCACGTGCTCTTCAGTCGTGACAAGCAGCTGCAACTGTATATAATATATATGTATATATAAGTGATATATATGTACATTTGTTGGTCTCGTCTTATGAAATCAGTGCGGCATCTTTCGCAGCGAGCCAATTGAATTCAAATGAAGCCATGCGACCGTGTGGCTGTGTGTCTGTGTGGCACGATGCTCCAAATGCGTTGCCATAAATCAGGCATCAAAATTGACATTAATGTTGCCCCCGAGAGGCAAAGCGAAGGCGACACGCTGCCACACGTTTGCCACAACGCTGCGTTGCGCATTGAATTCAATTCCATGGCTTCATCATCATCATCACGACTCTCTCTCTCTCTCTCTCTCTCTCTCTGAGCTCTGTGCATCGATCACGCATGGAATTTTCAAGTGACAATCTTCCTCAGCTTCCGTTTGCCCTTTCCCCTGCCCTGGGCCCGTGGCACGTAGTTTGTTGCAAATGCAAAACAAACAACCATTTGCCACACTGACAAAGCTGATTGTGTAATCCGTAATCTGTTCCGAAAAATTGAAACACCTGTCAGCTGAATAACAAGAGAGTAACAGAAACAGAGAGAGAGAGAGAGAGAGAGAGAGAGAGAGAGAGAGAGAGAGAGAGAGATTGGTGAAGAAAACGAAAAAGGGGAACGAGCTGCAACAGGGCGTGGCAGGGGGACTTAATTGGATTGAATCTGCATGAGTTATTTAGTTGCGGTTTGTTGTGAATTAGCGTCGCTAATTTCGCATCTGTGTTTGATTCCAATTTGCATGTGAGATTAATGTGCACACACACACACACACACACACACACACTACGCATTTAAACATGCATGATACAACAGATGAATTCAATTAATTACAATCTGCGGTTTGTTTTATGCCACGTGCCGCATAACATATACCAGAACACCACAACGCAAGACTGAATACCCTATAAATGGCAAACTTTTCCAACGAAACTTTTATTTGTAGCGTGACCTAAAATATTGTTGCCTACTTTTAAGCGCAATTAAAATGATTAATTATTACTCCTGAAAATCTTTAAATTTTTATTTGTACATTAAATATTTGATTCAAAATGTTTAATTATATTCCCTTATTTAATTTCTAATATATTTAAAATGTAATTAACTTTAAGGTGTTTGCAATACGATACAACAAACTCTTGTTACATGCAGTATAATTTTTATTGCCTACTTTTAAGCGCATAAATATACATTTTGATTACCCTTTTTGAACGCTATGCTAAAAGTGCAAAATTCCATTAAATTTGCAATTTAAAATGGAGTCATAAATCGAATTTCAATCATATTTTTATTCGAAATCGATTTTCAAAGAGTTATTTCCTTTAAATTGATGTGTAAGTGCGAAGCAAACTCTTGCGTGCCTCTGTTGCCTACTTTTAAGCGCAAACAGAATTATTTATTTATGAAATTGAATATTACTCAATGAACTCACTTTGATAGGGTATTGAAACCGCAGCCACAATAACTAACAATTACAACAACAACAACAACTGGGACAACAAACAACTGTTAACCACTATTTAGTGAGTTGAATTGGTCAATGAAATGAAATGCTTTTAAGCTCGCACATACTATATTTAGACCAAAAAAGGGTTACGACGCATCGCCTCTTGGGTAATGATGGGTAACGTAAGAGCGGGGATAAGGGCGTTGGCGGGGGCAGGGGCAGGGTTGCTGCTATGCTATCAACCCTTTGGGGAAATGAGCTAACCTATTCCCCAGTGTCTGTACGTACATTAAATTATCGACTCTATACAAAAATAAACCATACAACTCACTCCAATTGTATTTGGCTCTGTGTGTGTGTGTGTGTGTATCTTTGTGTGTGTGTGGATTTCATTGTGTGGACGCGCGTGTCGCATACATTTCGTAGCATACTTTCCAGCGCCCGAAAAGCAACGACTCCATTTTGTCACATTTTATGGCAGCACTCAAAGCTCAGCCATGAAATTTGCATGCCATAGCGAAAACGTAGCAAAATTTGTAGCCCATATGGGGTGGGGTGGGTGGCTGTTGAGGTGGGGGGTGATCGTTTTGCATCTGGTTTGCAGTTGCTGTTGGAATTTTGAACTTTTCAGCATTCAGCTTTAGTTTCTCGTAATGTCATTATGAGGCGCAGCAGCTCAACAAAATATGCAAACACACAAGCACAACAAGCACACACAAACACACACACACTGACACACACAGTGTCATCAGCAGCGTTACCAAAAACCAGAATTGGTTGCCAGCCTGGACCGCAGGACGTCGCATGAAATCAACAGTTTACCTTGATGTGGGCCAGGCCAAAATGGCTGGCAAACTAACCGTAATGCACACAGCGTTGCCAGACAGTCAGACCAGTGGGCAGTGGGAAAGAGAGAGAGAGAGAGAGAGAGAGAGAGGGAGTGAGACAGAGGAAGATAGAAGCACATGCACAAGAGCAATTACTCATGACAATAGGGAATAGCTGACATCTGAGTTACGGAACAAGCAGATCTGTTGCCACACCCTCTGCCTTCTGTCTGTTGCCTGCTGCCTGCTGCCCGCTACCTCCTGCCACCTACCGCTATCCACTTACGCCCTGTTATCTGTGTGTACGGTTTCCATGGGCTGCATGTGTTTATTTGTTTGCCCAAAATCAAAGCCTTTGTTTACGCTATTTTCTGCAAAATGCAGCATCACATTTTTGTTGCATCCCCTTGACCAGTTGCAGGTGAACATCTACTAATTGGCTGCACTGTAACTGTAACTGGAATATATTTTGCTGTTTAACGAAATGCAAATCAGTATGCAGCTTTCGAATGTTGCACTGTTGCAATGTTGCACTGTGGCACTGTTGCAAGCATCCTTGAGACCACATGACAATCAGCATGCATGATTTAACATGACTCCAGCAAATGCAAAATGGCAGCTGCAACATACACACACACACACACACACACAGCCATACAAACAGCATATGCAAAATGCAACTGTGGTCCCAAAATGTGAAGGCAGTCATAAAAATAAGGCAACACGAAGAAGCAGAACATGTAGAAGAAGAAGAAGGCACCGCAACATAAGCATAACTGCCTGGGGATGCAACTGGGGCATATTTTGCGCCAATTTCCATAGACAAGCAACATGAAGGCTGCCGATCGCTGGCTAAGTTAAGTGGCAAGCTGTTCCCAGCATGTCCCTCTCTACCAATCCAACCCCCCACTCCCCATTCCACTCTACCGGCAGCTGCTACGAAATTTGACTTTGATGCTATGAATGAAAACTGCAATGCTAAACAAGCAAAAGCGGTGAAAAAACAAAAGCAACGTGCATCAGAGGCAGCAGAAACCACAACAACAGCAGCAGTGCAGCAGCAAAAACAACAAAAACAACACTAAAGCTAACAGCCAAAAGAAAATTAAAAAGTAAACACAAAAGTTCACGTGCTATGCATGAGGCAGCAGCAGCAGCAGTACTAAGAGCAGCAATAAGGAATGAGCTGTAGATGGGCGAGAAGGGGTTGTTGCAGAAGCAGAGGCAGCAAAAGGCAAAGAAGTCATCAAGAAGCTGCGCATTGAGTAAATAAATGAGAGCGCATGAGCGAGTGCAAAGCCAAAGAGAGTATCCGAACGGCAGAGAGTATGGGGCAAAAGCAGTTGGAATATTGTGTTGTATTTGCATGGGTATTTCTCTCCTGCGATTTGTTTACTGTTATGATTGCAAGCGGCATTAATAAAGCATAGTCGACTGTGAAAATACCTATTGTAATATGATTGATTAGTAACATGCATTAAATAATAGTATTAAACAATAATAGTATTAAATAAAAAACAAACACGCTTGTTAACACTCTGTTATTTAACGATCTAGTAATACTCTGTATAAAACTTGTCATACATATATGTGCTTTGTGCTGTTGACTGTAATGTAATGTCTAATGTATACATTTCTAAGTATTTTCAATAATTCATCTAATGGTTCTATAGTCGCAAAATGCTTATCACTTGTGTAGTGTATGGCTCTCTCCCTCTATCTCTCTCTATCCATCACTCACACCTGACAGTAAGGATTTACTTTGTAGTGAGAGCAACTGTTACTTCTTTGCCTTTCCCACGTGCGTATTATTTATGCGTAGACATTCTGGCGCCGCCTGCACTGCTCTGCTCCACAGCCGCAAACGCAAAGAGCGCACGCAAAGGCAATTGCAAAGTCACATATTCAAGCAGAGCGAATGTGTGAGAGAGAGAGTGTCGTAAAAAAATGAGAGTAAGCTATACAAGGAATTCAAACGTAAACATTTCACGAAACGCGCGCTCTCAGAAATGTGTGAAGAGCCGTGGCGAGCGGACGTGCGCTGCGCCCGTGGACCGCATTGAGTAACTATTTCATTTTCCACCTGCTACACACACTCACACATAGAGCGGGCTAACAACGTTGTTCGAGCGCGCGCAAAATAGCATAAAAAGCAATCAAAACGAAAAGGAAAACCCACTCACAAAAAAAAAAGTGAAACGAGAAACTGTGCATAATAAGAATTGAATCGAAATAAAATGCTATATAATTTAATGTTAAGTGAAAAATCAATGCGCGACCAAAAGTCGAAAAACGAAAACTGACGACGCACAGATACACACACGCACACACAGACAGAAACTGGCTGCAGCCACGCACACGTGTGCTTACAAGCACACAAGCACACCGACAGGGACACAAACACATACACCCAAACACGCACAGGCAGACGAGGAAAGCAGGCGAAAGCCTAACAAAGTGAAAGTAACGAAATTAGTAACACAATAGAAAAACAAAACAGTGAAAGGAAGCGCAATAAAAAATGCACACGAGCAGGTTAAGTGCTTTAGCGTAAAAGCACAAGGGAAAGTGTAATCAATTTAATGCAGCATACTTTTGGCTCGCACTGCGGTCATTTCTTCAACAAATTGCTCTGTGACTGTTCACTGTGATTGTGATTGATACTGAATGTGTGATTTACTTAAGTCGGTCAAAGCGAAAGAAAGGCATGCAAAAATAACACGCAAAGGAGGCTGAATAAGAACAAGTCGAAGAACAAGAACAGAAAGAACAACAACAACAACAACAAGAACAACAGGCGGCAACAGCAGCCGTCGTCAGCGTCATTGCTGAAACGTGTGCAAGATAAACACGCAAAACAAAGCAAACTGGGTCAGTGTGTGAGCAGAAGGAGGCGAAGGAGGTGCGGAAGGAGCCTGATTTAAAGGCGACGCGACGCTTGCATGCACATGCAAATATGTGTTGCATGCTTAATGACCGAAGACGCAGCAGCAGCAACAGCAGCAGTAGTACAAGGGGTAAGTTAACTTTAAGTGGCCAACCACACACAAGCTTATAAACTGACTCACTCAAGTCTGTATGAGAGTGTGTATGGATGTGTGTAGGTGTATGTGTAGGTGTGTATGTATGAGTTTGTGACACGCAAATCCTTGCGCACCTCAACAAAATCCGATACGCATATTTACCCTTGAAAAATTTGTACGGCAAACAAAACGTTAGCGACGTCAGCAGCGTCGGCGGTGGCGGCTTCGCTAGCTTAACGGCGATTTGGCGGCGAGAAATTGAAGTGAACGAAAGAGAGGGCGAGTTGTGAGGTAAAGCGACGGCAATTTGACGAACAAAAGAAGAACCGAAATAACAACAACAGCCATTGAGAAGGTAGACGCCGTAAATAAGTGAGCAAAAGGAGTAAAGAAAGAAATAGGAGTCAAAAGTAAATGGCCATCGAATGCTGAACAGAGAAGGGGAGGTAGCGGGGATGGGGGAAAAAAGAGGAGTGATAGAAGTACCATAACAAAGAGCAAAGCAAAAATGGTAAAACAAAAATAACAGTAAAATAAAACATCCTTGTGAATGTTGCGCTTGCAGGCGGTTAACACACGCCCAGCGTGCCGCCCACATAACCCTGCAACACGAACACGCAGCACTCGCAAAATATTTACTTCACCTCCACCATCCACACCATCCATTTGGCGTCTCGTTCTATCTGCGAATTCCTGATGTGGGTCATAAATGTTACTCCATTTTTATGACCAACTTGCACACAACGCGCAGTCAAAAGAGAGAATCAAAAAATACGAAGAAAAAAGCAAATGAAAGAGCTGCCAGCATAACCAAATAGCAATTTCTAATGGACTGCGGGGAAGGGGAGGTGGCAACACCGTAGGGCGAGAGGCGCAGAAATGTTAACCAGAAGCGAAAAGGGCATTAAATAGCTTATTGGGCAGCGTCAGTTGCACGTTGGGATTGCTGTGTACTTGTATGTCGGTGTGTGTGTGTGCGAGGGCAACTTCAATAACAAACTAAAACCATTAGAATATAATATGTATGTATATGTATATGAGCAAAGCTTTTCTAATTGCCTGACTGACAAGAGCATTAATATATGCATATATATTTATCAATATATAAACGTATATATTAGTTTATATTAGCTAATAAATAGTTAAGTAAATGTTATTTTTAGCGCTTAGAAATCTAAGCAACGTTTAATGCTGAAACCCTTTTCCTAGCTGCTGTTGATCTGGCAACCCACCGTCTCTCGCTCTCTCTCTTTCTCTATTTGCCTCTCTGTTCATTTGACGTCATTATCCCAACTGTTGTTCCCACTGCTCGCTTTGCTCCATTACCTGTTCACAGGTTTTGTGTTTACTCTTTGCTCGCACATTCTGCTTTCAGTTCATGATGTTCCTGCCGTCGCTGTCTCTGCTTTTGCTTCTGCCGCTGCTCGTTTGACTCTGCGTGTTTAACCGTTATTATATTGCATATTTGCTGCCTGCCCGCCAAAAAGTAGCGACCGATTGCAAAGCAATGAAGAGATTTGTTTGCTTTTTTTCTGCTCTCTCATCCATATCTTTCTCTCTTTCTGTCGCTCATTCGCTGCAATTGTTCGAGTGCCAATTAGGCAAAACTTTGCGACAGTTTTCTGACATTTCGGTTTGCGGCTTTTGACAGCAATACAAATTCCGATATATGTACATATATTGTAGATATTACTTATGTATACATACATATGCATGCATGTAATGCGAACTCTCTTCTTGCTCTTCTCCCACTCCCACATACAGTGTCATTTGCGGCTGGTGTTGGCGTGACCTTGGAAGTGTGTGCAGCGCATGGAATGCAAATCCATTGAAAGCGTCAGGCTGCAGTTCAAGGCTACTTTTACGTTACGCAAGAACTACACACACATATACATGCACAAACACACACATACACACACACTGTACGTATCCTTGAGCGGCTACTATGTTGCATTGCATTGCGTTGACATTTGCAACTGGCGCTGACAGCTGAGAGATAGATAGATAGAGAGATAGAGACAGAGAGAGAGAGAGAGACAGAGAGGGAGTCACAATTTTCGCCACTTTTTTCAGTCTTATGCAATCGCAGCGATAACTCTTTAATTAGGGAAAAGAAAGTAGTTCCGGAACCGTCAACGTAACCGGAATCGTATCTTCGCTTCAATATTATGCAATTGTTACTTTGACCTTTACAGCGATTGCAACTGGATGCCACATCCTTGCAGCTTGGCATGTGTGCGTGCCACATTGTGATTCACATGCCACCTTAACTTGCCTCGCCTTGACTTGCGGCTGGCTTTTGTCTTTGCCTCAATGTCAATGCATATTTGAGTGGGTTTGTTTAATCGAAGCGCGCTTCTTTCACATATGTATCTGTGTATGTATGTGTATGGGGGTGCGGGTGTGTGTGTGGGTGTGCCTGCCTGCGAGCCCATGAATATGACATAAGTCAACTCATATTAATCTTGCCATACTTTCAACATTGGCATTGGGCCACGCAATAATTTGCTTAGTTGATCGCTGATTGCGACCACGCCCAGCGCCCACCGCACAACTCCCTCCAATTGTCGTTGTTGATTTTTGTGTTCACATTCACATTCATATCAATGTCTGACGCAATTTCAATGCAATTTGTCAGTTCGTAAAACTGAAATTGATATTTGATGCATAGAGAATGTCAAATGTCAGCTTGACAGCTGACACAGATGTATAAAACGCAACAGAAACCAATTTGCATTACAACTAGAAGTGACAAAGAAGATAAGAGAAGAGAGACAGGCAGAGAGAGAGAGAGAGAGGAGATGCCCATGAGAAATGCAGCGGGCTGAGAAATGAGAGACGATTTCTAATTGTTGGCGTCAAAGAGGCAGAAGCAAATGAAATTGGGTTTAGTTGGGTAACTAACGTGAAGTTGGCTGCTCATTGCCACTTGAGCGTGGCCAATGAGTTATGCGAGTTGAGATCTGAAATATCCGAGATGATTCATAATTAATGTAAAGTGATATTTGCAGAGTTGCCACTTGAGCGTTGCCAATAAGTTATGAAAGATATGAGCTGAGAAATAAGAGATGAATCGTAATTAGTTTTAGCAAACGGAAATGAAATACGAAACTAGCGAAAGTAAAGTTGGCTGCTCATTAGGCGGCCATTTACAGAGTTGCCACTTGAGCGTTGCCATTGGCTGGCAATTTGCTTTAGAGCGCAGTTAGCAGTTAGCAGCTTGCAGCTTGCATTTTGATTTTGATTTCATTAAAAACTTGTGCACCAAAAAGTTGCAAACATAATGCGCTTAAGTGAGAGGCACTGTAAACCGACTGCGAACTAGGACATAGCAACAACAATAAGGGTTGCCAGAACAAAGAGAAGAAGCAGAACAAAAACTGCATCCACATCGACTAATTTAGTTGTTGTTGTTGTTGCCATTGCTGTGGCTGTTGTTGTTGTTGTTGTTCTTGCCACTGTCCCGGTCGCCATTTTGAAAACTCTCGCACGTGCCTTGTGACCTCGTCCATTTCTTTTGTTATTCGAGCGTTTGGAAAAGTTTTTGCTGCTCACTGCATTTTCATGTTTGCGCTTTTCATACCCTGCAAAAAAAGCCGCAAACAATTTGTTACATGTGAACCAGAAAGGGGCGTGATATTTGGCAGTCTACGAAGGCGTGATATCTTACAGTCGAGCAGCAGTTGAACTGCTTTCATTAGCGTGCGCTAATGATGAACAGAGTCCAAGCATTTCCCGCCGCATGAGCTGGTGGGTGAGGTGGGGCAGGGGGGGGGGTCAAACTCAACAGAAATATATCCGGTGTAGACATAATCTATTGCATAAGTCATTCCCCTAACAATATTCATTTATACTTTACCCAAATTACACAGCAAACAGAAATGTTTATCCATATTTTATGAACTCAATGCCAGCACACGCCATTTTTATTTGCATTGAAGTTACGGAGGATATTAAGGGACAAGTAATGTCCCAACGATGGGCCGTTGGAATGGGGCAAAGCTCGTAAAAGTAATTATGGAACTTGATCGCTGATGACGTTTTAATAAATAATATTATATTTTATGGGTATAATGCAAGTAAAGCAAATAGCCAGACCGGAAAATTGCACAAGAACCGCAATTGAAATTCACAAAATGAGAAGAAAATACAAATCACAGGATGTGAAATAGAAATAGAAATGGAGAAAGAAACAAAACGAATAAGAGAAAGCAAAAGCAATAGCAAAAAAAAGGAACCTGAAACGACGGCAAACTAAAAACAATTTGCCGTAATCAAAACGAAATCACTAAAGCGCAAGCGGCAGAGTCGCTACGGCAAATGGGAAAAAACTGGAGCAGCAGCCGCAAATAATAGTGCGAAAAGCAAGTGGACTGAGTAGGCAGACAAGTAGATACTCTAGCAAAAACATTTAGTCTAAAGAAGTGAATCCAAATCAGATTTAAAGCTAATATCTATGTGTCTGAGTTTGTCCAGAAAAGTATGCTACATAAATTTTCTACTATAAAAGTCTATAAAAAAAACAAATAGAATAAGTATTTGTATAGAGTATTCGACTGTTAACTAACTAAAGCCAATCACAAGCTCAGACATTAACATATTCATTTGCACAAAGTTGTTTTATCTGCTGAGAGAGTATTTTAAAAAAGCGGTGCAAAGAAAAAAGTGGAATAGCAATGAATGCAGTCAACAAAACGACAGGTGCAACTGCCAAGTCACTGAGGAGTGCGGCAAGGGGGTTTGGGGCAGCAGGGGGACAGTTATACAAATAGGTTAGCAGAGAGATAAAAGGGTGGCCGAGGTCATTATATATTTGTTGTCACTGGCAAAATATTTGTGCTTTGCGCTTGATTTATGCTTTTGCCAGTAGCTGGCGAATGGAGCAGCGCAATGCAAACAATGCGGCAAGGAACACGGTACATTGGGAATGGGATGGGAATGGGAATGGGAATGGATAACGGAACGGATGGATAACGGAACGGGAAGAGCCATGGAAGACCGGAGTATGCAAATGATGCTCGAAGTAGAAAAATAGCTAGAAACTGCTATATAGAAACGCCGACTAGATAAAGTTAACTTTAGAAGTTTTATTGTCCCCCTTTTTTTCCATGTTGTATATTATCATTGTTTCAGTTGCAAGTTCGATGGGGGGCAGCAATGTCAATTGTTGTCAGTGACAGGCAATGTTTATGTAGCGCGGACAAAAGCCTTAACAAAATGTGGGGCAACAGAAAGGATATAAAAAACTGAAAGGGGAAAAAGTAGAAATCGCAAATGATGTAAAAAAGGGTAAGCAAAAATTAACAATTCAATTTAAAACGAGAGTTGCCTTGGTGGCTGCACACAAAAGGATGACAGGAGACGCACGCATACAGAGAGAGAGAGAGGGAGAGAGAAGAGAGAGAGAGGCAGAGGGGCTTAGAGGCAGACAGACAAAGACACGTTTACTGGCTATGCCCTGAGGCGGGTTCAAAGGTTGACGCACACACTTGACAATGACAATCGTTTGTTTTGCTGTCAATTGTTGCTGTATTGTTGTGCGACAGACACACACACACGCACAACCCCACACACAGACACAGACAGTCACTTACACTTACTGACAATTTAATAAAGGCTTAAAGTTGCGAATGGCAACGCAAGAAAAGCAACAACAGCATAAAAAAAAGAAAGGGACAACTTTTTGCCATTTGCCAGTCAAGCAAAATGAAAAATAAAAGTGAAAACTTTGCCGTCGTTGTCGTTGTTGGCTGTTGTGGCCAGGGCCACAGCTGCCACGCCTACATTGCGTGCACAAACTCTTTGACATTGTCATAGTCTGTATACCGCGTCCTTTGCTTCTCCAACGTCTCCTACTTCCTCCCACTTCTCCGGCTTGTCTACGTCTTCGTATTCTTTGTGTATTCTTTAGTCTGCCATGTATATTTAGGGACAACCTTTATTAAATTTGCGCTTTGCTTATAATTCAAAATGTTAGCAGACTCTATCTGTGTGTGCGTGCGTGTGTGTGTGTGTGTGTGTGCGTGGGCGTGGGCGTGGCAGTGGGAATAACGCCTTTTGTTCTGGTTGCCCCGTGGCGCAGACGTCGCCGTCATTTGGTTGGCGTATTTAGATTTTAATTTGCGATAGCAAACTTCTTAATAGGATTTCACTGTCGCTGGCTTTCGCTTGCTTGTCCCCCCCACCACACGACTCCTTAGCTAACACCTCACACACACGCACACATGCTGTTAAACAGTTAGATATAGATAGACATGGAAAATATTCTCAACATTCTACGCATTATGCTGTCAGCACGCATGTGAAAACTCCTTTAAGCATTGAAGTCTGCTGTTGATGGCATATTATGTAGAACAGACAGGAGACCCCCTCTCTCTCTCTCTCTCCCCCTTACTTCTACACCAACTACCTGTTTTAGCTAGTTGCCTGGGAGTGGCCAAAATGGTGGGAGCGGCTTGTGTCTAAGAATTGAAGGCAGCTCTTAAGGCTTTTAGACCGTCTTAATTGTTTGACTTTACTTTTTGCGGTCAGTCGACCAATTCAAGCTCCAGCTGCAGGTATTTAGGTTATCAGCGGATCCCCCCCACCCTTATATAGCCACCACACCTCCCCCTTCTACTGGTGTTGCCTTGTCTCGGGTTCAACTCTCGCTTTGGGCTTCGATTTTTTATTGCTTTTCTGTTGCTTATACTCTTGCCGAGGGCATTATGAATTTGTCAAGCAATGTGTTATACATTTAATGCTATATACGCTTGATTAGGATATTAGCTGAGTCATTATAGCCAAGTTCGTCTGTTTCTTTGTCCTGCTGTTGCTATGCTCACTGGTCTTCTAGTTATAAAACTAAGTGTAACTTTGCTGTTTCTTGAAATAAACTAATCAAGCTCTTAGATTAGGTATTGATTGTTGCTTTATTTAATTGAAATTGGATTAATATATCTTAGAGCTGTCAGTCGTTTTGTAAGGGCATCAAATGTGTGACTAAGTTAAACTTTCATTCTTGTTTTTTTGCTGACCTTGTTGAACAACATTCATTTAGTTTATCTTCACGGTAGCTGCGCTTGCTTATGTTGTTCTTATTGTTGTTGTTGTTGTTGCTGTTATTATGCTTGAATTATGTAATAAGCGTAATTGGCTTCGAAAGCAGATGCGTCGCAGCTGAGGGGCAGCCAGCGTGGGCATCCATCAGAGTCTGTCGTCTTTTAATTTATTGTGACGCTGATAAGCGACAAATGTCTCGTAAATGGCATAAATTAGATAATAAGGCAAACAGACCTCCTACTCTAAGTATATATATACATATATACACCTTTATATATTGTATATACATATATATATATATGTCTTGGTTATCAGTTTCAACTAAAAGATAATTGACAGCTGTTATATTAAACAGCTCAACGCTAATAACTTAGCCAACAAAACTATTTCAATTATATAGTAATAACAGGGTATGTGGATAACATCACACACACACACACAAGACATACGCTCTTACTTTGGCCTTTATCGATCTTCACGAATGCTTGAACTATAATGCAATTAAATTTCAATTGCTCTACACTTAGACACTTAACTTGGCTATTGACTAAAGACAGCAACAGCAACAGCAACTGCAGTAACAACAATGACAACAACAGCAGGAAAAAGCTTAGCAATTTTTGTAAATAGAACAACACATGATATTAAGTATACGACATGTTCTTGACTGGCAGCAAACAGGCAGCAGATTTTCAAAGTGAACATGATAAGCGTTTTAGGTTCAATCGAATGCTGACTGCACTTGCTACACTTGCCTCATGCCACTCACTCATTCACTCACTTTGTAGGGCCAATAGAAGAAGAAGAAGCAGCGTTTTATCAACTACTTTTCCATTTTTTTCTTATAGCCACAAATTCAGTAGACAGCATCGAGTCGCTTTCATATGCATAATCAGAGAAAAAATGGGCAACTGAAGTCTGTACTTTGCTTGAAAAACTTGATGCTGTCATACAGGTAACTCGCAGTCGCAGTCGCAGTCGCAGTTAGCGTCGCAGTTGGCGTCGGTGTCGTTGCAGTCACAGATGTTCTTTAGCTTTGACTCAACAACTCGAGCCACTTTACATAAATGGATGCAGGAATTGGATGAATGGCTAGTCAACTGTGGACAGCTGAGGCACTTGTCTAATGTGTGTATGTGTGTGTGTCTGTCTATGTGTTTGTGTGTGTGTGTGTGTGCGTGTGTCTGACAGCTGCACGAATATGAAGCATACTTTATGGCCGAGCTGAAAGCATTTTGAACTGACAAGCTTTACCCGTTACTAATAAGGCTTGCCAGCGCATCTGTGTGTGTGTGTGTGTGTGTCTAGTGTGTGTGTGTGTGTCTGTGTTTGAGTGCGTCTGTCTGTGTGTGATATGTGCGTTTGCCCGCCTTCTGCTGGAAAAAGTATGTCAAGATTTACGCGCATCGTTAAAGCGAAAAAAGAAAGACATTAACAAAAGTAACTGTGTTAAGAGATACCCTGTAAAAAGCATAGAATTAACGCTAAACTTGACATTGAAACTATGTAGTTATGCTATAAACAGCTGCTACTCAGAGTTTTGTTATTTAATTAACACAGCTCAGTCTGTTAGTTTGTTAAGAGATACCCTGTAAAAAGTAGAGCGCTGTGCATTTCCAATATTTCATTAGCTTACATTCGCTTTGTGCTAAGGAAATACCAAAAGGTAGCTCTACATATGCAAAGAGACTAGGTAGCTAGTTTTAAGATACCCTGTAAAAGCCTAAACTCATAGTTTTTCTTTATTTAAGCAACTGCGATTGATGCAGTAATATTCGTGCAAAGTTCGAGTATAGAACACCAAAGTGTAACACTATCAAAATATGCCCAACTCTTAGATACCCTATAATTAGTTAGTTTAACAAATTTTGTAAATAAATCAACTGCAAGTGTATGCCATAGTCTATTTAGTCTGCTCCTTAGCTTAGAAATATCCTGCAAAACTGCGCTATAATGCAACGTTTTACATACCCTGTAAATTCATTAAATTATATTTAACATTTATAGCTCCCTTTAGGAACGCAATCAACACGGCGTCTATTTCTATTTGTGTGTGCGTTCGTAAATGTGTGTGTGTGTGTGTGTGTGTGTGTGTGTCTGCGAGTTGTGAGTGTGCTGGTTCTGCTGAGGGTGTGCCAGCTGTGGAAAGACACGCAATGTCAGTTGGTTGTGACGTCGCTGGGCGCACACACTTCACGGCTAACAACGCGTCAGTCAAAGTCAACATACACTTCAATTTGTTGTTGTCTCTCTTTCACTGGCTGTACTTGTTGTTGTTGCTGTTGTTGTTGTCTGCAACAACAAAGGCCGTTAGCGGAGGAGGAGGGGCTTAGAGGGTAAATGAAAAAAATTTAACACTGTCACTTTTTGACAACTGATGCGCACAACATATACACACGCATGCATGCATATATGTGTATATGTACACACACACACACACACACACACGTTGCAACGGCAGAATGGACGACAAAATCTGTCAAGGGTTTCGCACGCTTCGCTTTTGCGTATTTACATTTCAACTTTGTCACACACACACACACACATTAACACTGCAGACTCACACACACACACACACATATATATATATATATACTATACATATTCTGCGCCATTTTGATTTGTTAGTCAGCAGCTTTCGCCTCGCTTTTTCTAACTCCAACTCGCTTACTATCTCTCTCTCTCTCTCTCTTTCCCTGTCTCTCCCTACAGCTCTCTCCCCCTACCATCTTTCTCACTCTCTCTCTCTCTAGCTGTTTAAATGAGCACGTTGAACAACAGTTAGGAAAATGTTTTATTTACGTTCCGTTCACTTTACTCGCTTGTTTTCATTTGATATTTGCGCATTTCCGCATTTCCGCATTGCCGACATGTCTGGCATTTCAAGCACACACAAAGCGCAGCTTCAGTTGCAGCACTGTGCGCCACGCCCACCCATTGACTTGTGCTGCCTCTGCCACATGATGTGGCACAAGTTTCGCCCAGGGGTAATTAAAAGCATTGCTAGATCCACACACTTGACTCGCTTCCCCTAGCTGTTTGTGGCAGTTGCATTCCTTTTGTTGTTGTTGTTGTTATTGTTGTTGCTGTTGCAGTTTGCTATTTGAGTTTATGTTGCTGCCACACAATGAACTCTATGCTTTTAGTTTTTAATAACCAATGTCATAATATTACATTTATTATGCTTATAATATTCTAAATTAGAAACTCTAAACACCTGCACACATTACGTATACGCCACGTTTGCCCATTTCCTGTGTTATTCATGTGACATTTGTGCATTGGCGGGTCCCCAGCTCGCGGCAGGTTGGCAGGCGGCGCAGAGTAGCTGCAATTGAAAACGCACATTGATTGCTTTGTATCCCATGGATTATTGTGACAGCTGAATTGGACTTACTTGCCACAAACTGTGGCCTGTGTTGGCTGTGCGACGCTTGTAGATCGCATACAAAGCCCAGCCGGGCAGCTGCAATAGACCAAAGGCAGCCAGACAACAGCCAAACACTGTAAGCATAGCAATATTAATAACAATTTATAGATAAGCTGTTTGCTAGACTCGCAGTTACCCTGTAAATGCTATGGAATTAACTTAACTCAACTAATTGTAAAGTTAATTAATTATTACTTAAAGTAAACTCACATTTCTTAGTTTCTCTGTACAGGGTATAAATACTCTAATGATTATGGCATTTAAAACTGCTTAAAGTAAACTCCACACGTTTGCGCTACTTTACTTAACTTCTATATTTGTCTTGTGTGCGAGGTATTAGAAAGGTATATAGAACTCTGCTTTCAGCTTGCTCAACTAACAGCTACCCTTGAACGTCTTTTAAAGTGGAAAAGTTAAGTTTGCCTAAAGTTCTTATAAGTAGTTATACATACACCCTTTCATGCACTAGTCATTTGCGCAGGGTATGCAAATGTTGCACATTTTAATGTAGCGTGTTATGTGCTACAATAACGGAAGCTCTGCTATTTGAAGCGACAATTGTGCCAAATTGTTTTCTTTTTTGAAAATATTGCAATGTTTGCACATTGCCAAGAACGAAATGAAGACAAGAATAGCATGGAAGAGAATGCGTTGCAAATATAAATAAACTTTAAAGTTAAAGATCAAAGCGTAAACAGTTGAGTTATGACAATGTTGTGAGCTCTTTGTTTCTTATGCTAAGTTCAGTTCAATTTCAATTGCAGTTTAAATATTATTATTAAACAAATGAATCTGTTGCTTGAAACCTGTTAGTTTGCTTAGTTCTATATAATTGTCTTACCATGTGCTGCTTGCGGATATGCCACGCCCTTGTACGTAAGGGCGGACATGTCGAACAGCGTGTAGAGCAGCACGGCAGTCATGAGACCCGGCGTGATGTAAGCCCAACAGAGGCGCCAATACCAACCGGTCTCAATGCCCATCATGTACTTGATATCAGCGCAAAAGCGCTGCACACCTGTTCATGGAGAAGCATCAAGAAGAGCAACAGTTAAGGCAAAGATAAAAAAGCATAACATCTGTCAATTACCATAGAACCAGGCAACGGCCAGAAGTTCACCAATGGCGAGTATCAATGCCGTAAAGGAGACGCCATAGAAATCGACCAGATTGAGAATGAATTGTCCACCGGGTGTCATGTAAACGATGCTTATGCCAAAGCCCAGCGTTGCCAGACCGCCGGCCAGGGCCCAACTGGGACCAGCCGTTTGGCCAAATTGGTCGCGTATGACGCGTAGAATGCAGGAGCCCATGCCAACAGTGCTGCCAATGCCTAGAACAAACAGCATGAGAAAGAAAAGGACCGCGAACATCTTTAGGTAGTTGTGCTTTAGAGCGCACCAGGCGCGCCACATTCTCGAAACCCTACCTGTGGCACATACTCGAACTTGGCAATGGCCTCCGGATACGAGATGAAGGCCAAACCGGCGCCACCCTTCACCACGCTCCCAATGTCCGAGATGCCCGTCTGCTTGGCCAGATTGCCCAATATGCCAAAGGTAATGCAACCAGCAATGATGGAGGAACACGAGTCCATCGTGGTAATGATGACAATGTCACTGTGCCGATTAGGATAAGGAATAATAATTGAAATTAAGCAATCAACTGCAACTAGTACACCTACTTGTAGACATTCCTATTGAAATTGTTGTAGGACGCATAGGTGATCAAGGTGCCAAAGCAAATGGCCAGCGAGAAGAAGACTTGGGTAACAGCAGCATACCAGACAAGTGGATTGAGCAACTCACGCCATTGTGGCTTAAAGAAATACACAATGCCATCCCAGGCACCCGGCAACGTCACCGCACGTAGCAACAACACAAGCAGCACCACATAGGGAAACACGCCCAGAAAGTAGGCGGCTTTGCCGCTGCTCTTGATGCCACGTATGAGAACGCCGCCAATGATTAGCCAGGCAACCGCAAGGCAGGCAACCAGCTGCCAATTGGGCAGACCCAAACCATTGTCAATGTTGGGCAACTCATGCAGAATCTCACGCCTTGAGAATGTGATAAAAATATAGAATTGTCAGAGAAGTGAATTCACTGCTCAGTGGTGTTCTACTTACTCAAAGTACAGCTGAGCCGGTGACATTTTCCCAGTTGCATTCAACGAGCTGCCATCGTGACAATCGTTGCCCCAGCTCTCGTGGCAGCTGCTCCAGGGCAGCACCGAGCTGAATGAGGCAAGTAGAAAGCGTAGTGTGAACGCCATAATGCTTGAATAATATGTTATTGAGGCGCCAGTGGCCAGAACTTGACCCGCTGCCACGCCCTTTAGAATGGGAGCCAAATCGAAGGCACGCAAGACGCCGCCACCACGAAACTGGCCCAATGAGATCTCCAAATAGTAGACAGGTCTGCCAATCACAAGTAATGCAATGAGATAGGGTATGACAAAGGTGCCGCCGCCATTCTGAAAGGCAATGTAGGGAAATCGCCAGATATTTCCCAAGCCAACAGACAATGAGATGCACGAGAATAGAAACTCCAAGCCATTGCCCCACTCCTCCTTTGACTTCTGCCCCTTCTCCATCTCCATCTCCTTCTGCTTTGTTTCGAACTGTATCTTTGTTTGCGACATCTTCCACTTGAACTTCACACACTGAGATTCCACTGTCGACTGCTGTAACAGAATCACAGTCACAGTCTAACCGCAATCGCCTGAGAGATTTCTGTGGCAGATTTCAGTGACATTCAGCATTGTGAAATTGTTTTTCCAGCTTATCTGGTACGGTCTGGTATGCGATTTATCTTTATCTCGACGTCTACAAATTCTACAAATGAATTTGACTTAATTGACACTAATAAAAGGTGCTAAGTGCATTTGTACTCAACTTGATACTTGATAATCCCCCCCCAGACATGCGACAGCGACAGTGACAGCGACAGTTGCTACTATTTATTAGTATTACTATGCTGATTGCGAGCTTAAACTGTTGAATAAAGCGTTAAATTGCGAACAATATTATGAAGACTAACAATTAAATTGAAAATATAAATAAATTGTTATAAATTGTCATTTATTCTACGCAAACTCTGGGTAATAGTTGTAAAAAGCAAACAAATATATTATTTCTCAGCTACTTATTGTGCAGCGTTGCCAATTTTCAACTGCATAAATGGCAACAGCGCACTCCAAGCAAATGCTTCATTTATTATACATTTGATACTGAACCTTATCATAAATATAATAAAATGTGTCTTTGAATGTAATCGCTCAATATAATCATAAAATGATTAAAAATCAAAATTTCTTTATCTATACCATCATAATTTATGACTGTAGCCATAAGATTCAGCTGGCAATTGACTTAAAAAGTAATCATAAACTTAATTTCTCTGCTGAATAATAACTAAACCATTTGGCAATCAAGTATTACTTATGAACTATGAGCTAAGTCTTGCCAACTAAATGAGCACAACTCACTTAGCTTGAGCATCAGGAAGTAACATTCAAGCGTAAACTCTGCTAAACTTATCAAAAAACTTTGGGTCATATAAAGATTAAAGTATCTGGCAGCGCTGGCAATCAAGTTTTTCTTCTTTTTTTTTTTTTATAATGAAAGTTATCGCATACAAGAAAATGTTACATACTCTATGTATGTGCAAGTATCATGCAGCAACTAAGGAATTGATAATACGTAGTTTCGCTGTGCAAAGAGGAAAATGGGAATCTGTGCAAAAGTTTTAAGTATCTGGCAACACTGGCAGAAGGGAAGCAAGGGAAGCAGAGAGAGAGCAGTACGTCTTATTTTACAGCACGCAGCAAAAGCAAAAGTTGACAACTCTTTTCGTCCAACTGACAACCACGAAAGTTTTTAATAATTTTCAAGAGTTTTCTAATTAACATCCCCAGTGAAAGGCTGCCAAGCTGGCAAGTTGCAGCTGCTGCTGCAGCAGCAGCCATTTTTGCAGCTTGCAACAGCGTTGCCAGAGAGTGTCGACAAAGGCAATGCAAGGCAAAGCGATGGAATGCGGAGTGGGGAGTGCGGAAGCAAAAATGAACGGAAAGATGAAATCAAAGTGCTGGAAATGTTGAGCGTTCATTACGGTGACAGTTTTAAATGGGTTTTTAACAACTTTTTGCCCAGATTTATGAGAATTAAATGGCTTTGATAACGCTGATTGCAGACGTTCACTGGGAAATTGAGGGTAATTCATGCCTCTCTCAGTCTCTCAGGCAGTAGTATCTACCCGCTTCCGCTGCTCTACATTCCTTTCGCACGTTGCATGTCCC
This sequence comes from Drosophila funebris, assembly GCA_018901825.1. Taxonomy (NCBI): domain Eukaryota; kingdom Metazoa; phylum Arthropoda; class Insecta; order Diptera; family Drosophilidae; genus Drosophila; species Drosophila funebris. Next base: position 1,179,092 of record JAEIFK010000346.1, on the reverse strand, counting down.
TGCCTCTTTGTGCTTTAAAGCGATTATTAACGCACATAAATTGCCATTAGCTGCTGCTGCTGCTGCAAACAAAGTTTTTGGCGGAGTTCATTAAAGTGCAGTGCGTTAGACGTCGACAGGGAGTGGGTAAGGGCTTGGTAGTGTATGTAGGGGGTAGGTGCTATGTTTTAATTGCTGCTGCAAGCGTTGTTGCAACTTTACCGTGCCACAACACGCAGATTCCAACAGCCAAACAATGTGCACAAAATGAGGCAAATAAATTTTGTACAACTTTTGTAACGGGCAGAGACGCTAATGGGGCGCATCTGGAGCACGTAGTATGTGCATATGTAAGTGCCACACACACACACACACACACACACACATGTCTACGTATGTGTGCTACAATCGATAACAGCCACAGTTACAGCCAGCACAACAGCACAACAACACAACAACAACAACAACAACAACAGTACAGCGACAAACAATGGCAACTTTCATTGCAACAATAACAACATTTCGCATGCCTATTAACAACAAAAGCAACAGCAAAGTGGCAACTCAAATGGCAAGCGCGACTTGCAGTTAACCTGTCTAACTAATATCATATATATTTAGATATATTTACTAAATATTTCTATATATATATAGCTTAATGATTCTTATTATAACGCAAACATAATTTCCAATTTTATCTAATCTTTACTTTTAATGATTTTTTAATTTTATTTATATAAAAAATATCTTCATATTTAAATAGTGATTATTTTGCGCTAAGTTAAATACTTTTCCAAGCCTCTTTTCTACATTATTTGGAATACCTATAAATATCTCTTATTATACCATTATTTAAATACTTCCTTTATTTTTATTTGTATGTTTTATTATTTTTCGGACCGCTGATCGCGCCGGCGTTTCAAAGAAGAGACAGATAGAGGAAACGGAAGCGGCATGGCGGTCTAAACTTTCTGGGTTGCTCTTCGTTCGATCGCTGACAGTGTGACCGTCTCATCGCCGGGGGTGGCAACCTTGGGCTACTAGGACAGCATTGCCATTTTCGTTACATTGCCCCCCTCTAAGACTCAAGGCTCCTGGCCGAGTCCATCCTGTGTTGATCCACGGAAGCGAGCTAGCCGATGGACATGCACGGTCTTCGTCGCGCGTTTTCCGGGCAGTTGCACTTCGTAGACCAAATCGGAGTGTCGTCTTACAGTCCTAGGTATTCACGATACTACTACCCAAAATTTCTTGGAATGCATACATCCGATTCGCAAGTGGGTATCGCTGTACGGCGGGATGCATGCGGGCTCTGTGGCATATACTAGCCCGGGCGACTCCGCACTCGGTGCTTCCAGCGAGATTGCTCCCCCATCGAGCTTTCTAAGCAAAGCCTTCAGATCCAGGGTGGCTTGGTGTCGAAGCAGAAAATCGACTCCGAGAAGGCTGGGTATGCGGCCATCTACAAGGAAGAATTCGTGCTCGATAGGGCGACCTGCCACCGTCATACTGACCTTGCTGCGTGCTGTAGCCACGAATTGCTCCGCTGATGGACCCTGGAGCATCACTCTACAGGGTGTGCATGGTAGTGGCTTCGGTAAAGTATTTCGATTTAGCAAGGAAACGCCATCGCCGGTGTCGACGAGCAATCGCACCGGGTGCTTCTTACGCAGCGTAGATGCCGATCGCCGAGTGCGCCCACAGCATAAGTCGCTTCAACTGGCGAAATAACGCAGAGATCGACGTCTATGGGCAGGGGCTGCGTCTCGGCTGACTGCTCGCGTTCCAGCGGCGGCTCCTCGAACAAACGGGCCAAGAAGGGCTCAACTTGGGGTGAAGGAGCGCTGCGTCTGGCAGCCGGCAACTCGAGCCGAGCATGGGTCGAGGTGAGGAACTCAGGCCGATCCCGCGCACACAAGGGGGCGTGGAGGGATGGCGAAGGTGGCGAGACCGTGTCCCTGGCTAAGTCGGTTGTCAATTCGGGTATCCGGTTAGGCGTCAGCGGCCATGCCGTCCAAGAGATGTTGAAACTCATCCCATGGTCGGTTTCCATCATACTGGGGCAGCGACTCCATCTCGATCGGCTCGAAGCGCACTACAGGTACGGCGAACCATGACAACACTGGGGACTCAACGGCTGCTCAACAGCGGAAGTAACGGCGCCTGCCGGGAAGGTCTCCTGATGGGATTCCTCTCGTTGTGATTGCCGCTTGGGAAACTCCCGATCCTTTCCTTCGCCACCGGTGGGAACTTGCAGCGTGCTGCTGGTGGCTGCGACCGGGCGTCCATTACCTGCGCATGCTATAGTGCAGTTGTCGTTGCTGCGCCGACAGCTTTAATACGGCATCCGCCGTGAGCTGCCGGTCGGACTCCGCAGCCCCATCATCTCCTTCCTCGTGGCGAGGCGTCTTCGCGCTTTGCCAAGCTAGGGATGCCGGTTGGCGCGAGCCGTGGTTACGTGACATGGTGGGCTTGTACTTTTCCACGCCACGTAAGCACGGGCCAATCTAGCAATCCCGATTGCAATAAGAACAACGATGGTTGGTTTTTATTTTTCCGCGTGTTTTATTATTTTTCGCGCTAAAAACTGCGCATCTCAGACCGCTGATCGCGGCGGCGTTTCGAACAAGAGACAGATAGAGGAAACGGAAGCGGCATTAGGGCCTAAACTTTCAGAATTGCTGTTCGTTCGATCGCCAAAACAGCTAACAGAGTGACCGTCTCATCGCCGAAACAGCTGACGGGTGGTCACAGACACCGTTGATCGGGGTTGGCAACCTTGGGCTACTAGGGCAGCGTTGCCATTTTCGTTACAATATTTAAATTTCCTATTTTTTATATTATTTAGAATGTTTTTAAATATATTTAATTATGTAATAAGTTGGATACTTTTCCCAAGAGTTGTTTTAATATTATTTAGAATATCCTAATAAATATTCTTATGTTATACATTAGTTACTTTCTCATTTTTATTAATTTATTTATATATTTAGATAATTTGAAAATATCTCTTATTAAGCTATAAATCAGTTAATTCTACCCTAAACTCTAATTTTATTATTTTAGGGTATTTATTTCTACATTTATATCATTAATTATCCCTTTTTAGTTAGATATTTTATTAAATTCATATTCCAGTATTATTCAAATTACATGTAAATTTATCTTTATGCAATATTAATCAGACATTTTCTTCATTTAATATAATTTAGAATATCTTTAAATATCTCTTATTATTCTCTATATCTGATAAATTGACAAAACTCTAATTTTAATATTGCTTAGGCTATCTATTAATTTCCCTATAGTTGCCTTAAGTCAGTTAACTGCTTTCTATTTCATTCTTATTCTTACATTTTTATATTTTACTCTTTATCACATGCTTTTTGCTAATTAAAAAACTTGAATAGATCGTTTCTAACGCATCTAACTATACTATGTATTGAGTAAAGTAAATACAGAGTATAATGAGCAATGCAATTAGTTTTGCTCTTTCACTTCTTGTTCTTGTTCTTGTGCTGGTTCTTCTTGTTCTTGTTGTTGCTGTTGTTGTTGTTATTATTTTAGTTGTTGCTGGAACTTGTTACAAAGTTTACCTTTAAAATTGATTTCAACGGACTTTGGAACAACTTCCGTTTCCGCTTGAGCGGCCTCGTGTACTTATTAGTCAGCATTGTATAAGTTGTATATGTATGTGTATGGCAACTTTTGCCTTTTCCCCTGTGTGTGTGTGTGTGTGTGTGTGTGTGTGTATGCGTGTGTGAGTCCTGTTTTGGGGTGATTTGGGTGGATCAATTGTGGTGCTGTATGCGATTCCAAATGTGTCGAATTTGTACGTTGGCTGACAGCTTTTAACTACCTCATTTACACTGTGACATTTCATGTCAATAATCTCGTCTCCCATACGAAATAGCAATTTCATTGAGCGCACATTTAATTTGAAATTAATTTTTAATCAACATCAATTGAATTAAACTGCCAAATGAAACATAAATGGAATTGTGTGTGTGTTGTGTGTGTGTGTTGTGTGTGTGTGTTGTGTGTGTGTGTGTTTCTCGTTTGCTTTACAAAGCCGCGGGTTTCCCGTTGGGCAATTTTTGCGGTTTTGTATAATATATAAATAAATTAGCCGTTATGAAATATTAACTATTAAATGCGTATTATGAATAATAAATTACAGTTATTGTGGCAGCAGTGACAGTGTGAGAGAGTAAGAGAGAGAGAGAGAGAGAGATAAAGTTGGCACTTGTTTTGCCAAATATTCAGCACAATCAGAGTTTGTTGTTTTGTTGCCACACTCCACACTCCACATTGTTGTGGTGCGTGCCTCAATTATGACGGTGCAGCAGCATCATTCACGTGCCATGCAGCTGCCACCGCCAAATGTCAAGGGAAGTGGCCCAAACGCTGGCGAAGTCTTTAACCCAGTTGTTGCCAACACTCTGTCTCTCTCTCTCTCTCTCTATCTCCATCTCTGTCTCACTGTTCTGTTACCTTTTCTATTCTATTTGCCACACCATTGTTGCCATTGTCGATTGCAGTTTTGCAGTTTGCTGTTAGCTTGTTTGCCGCACGTAATTGTTGCCACACTTTGTTGCAGTTACGTTTGTTGTGCTATACAACAAAAAAAAAAAAAAGGAAAGAGGAAAAAGTTATTAAAATGCAAGGACAATGGCAGAAGGGCAATGCGAAGCGGAAAGAGCGTAGAGCAAAGCCAATACCAAATCGATTATGCCACCCAGCTTAACATTGGCCCTCGACTTAGCTATATTCTTAGCCTCACACTCGTCCCCTGCTCGGCCTTAGCCTTATACTTAGCCCAGTTTGTTGGCTGCAGCTGCGTACCGAACAATGCGAAAAACTTTTGCGCTGAAACTTTATCCGGCCACAATAAAAAAGTAAACTTTAAATTGACATCGAATAGCAAACCCAAAGCTGTTACGCATGCCACCATCAGCAGCAGCCGCAGCAGCAGCAACAATGAGACAAACAACAGCAACAACAACAACAACAACAAACCACATTCGCATTCACAACGACAAAGTGAAAAGTTTTGTTTGCCAAGTTTTTTTCGGCTACGTTCTTGGAAGAACCCAAAAAAATATAAAATAAAAAAGGGATGCCAGAAGTGGCCAAATAATGATAAGCTGCTGCCCTAGCTTAGCTATTTGTATACCCTGTAAAATTGAATGCCACTTGCAGGGTTTGATTTAGCTGTACTACAAAAGCAACATGTAAACTTTACAGGGTAACTGCTAGTCGAACTAGTCACATTTGCATTTGTATAATTTCCACGTTTAAATGCAGCAATTGTGGCAAGCCAAAGCAAAGCTGCTGCAACAAATTTGCGTGCCACATGACGCATGAGTAACGAAATTTGTTGCACTTGTTGTTGGTGTTGCTGCTGCTGCTGCTGCTGGTGCATGTGGCATGTGGCATGTCGCTGGGTCGCATTTGCTGCTCTTAATGTGAGTTTAACTAGTGAATTCTTAGCTGACATTCAAATTTGCTACACAATTTGCATTTTTAGCGCCCCCTTCAAGACTGTCTGCGTGTGTGTGTGTGTGTGTGTAGGTGGGTGTGCAGGTGTATATTTGTGTGTGTGTGTCTTGTACAATTTATGCAAATAATAAGCATTTGCTGTCTCCATTACTTGCTTAAGTCCAAGTTTCGCCAGATCCTTGCGCCTTTTCGTGTTTGAGTTGCCAGTTTGGCTGTTGTCACGTGGCATGTGGCAGGTGGCTGGTGGCATGTGGCATGCGACAGGCAATTTCAATTGCCATCTCAACTTTAAGTTTTGCTTCAATTCCAACTGACAGTCTGTGTGCACTTGCTATTAAATATGAAAAACCTTTGTTCATTGTTTGACCAAGCGAATTTTTATAGTTGTGGCACGTTGCAAGCTCGCAAGCCTTATCAGCTAGCAGCTGACTAGTTGAAAAGCAATAAAGCCAGAGCCAAAAGGCCAATTTACATGCAGAAGCAGCGACAACAGCAGCAGCTGAAGGAGTTGTTGTTGTTGTTGCAACAGCAGCGGCAACAATCTTTGCGGCAGGTCAACAATTTGTGGCCAAGCTCTGATTTGTACAACCAAAGAAAATTTCGCATTCATTGAAACTGTCAGTCGTCGTTTCGCGGGCAGCTGCTGTCAGCTGTGTCTTGCCACTCACACACACACACACACACACACACACTCATACATAGCTGCTGCTAAAGTGCAACATTTGTTGCAATTTACTTTTAACTGGCACAATGACAGCGCACATTGTTGCCGCTATTGAAGTGTCCTTGTGTACCTCCTGCTTCTGCAACCCTTCTCAGAATCACAAGTGACGAGGATAACGAGCAGCACAATGGCAAAGAAGCTTGAGAGAATTGACAAGCTTGCTACCATTTGTTGCAACATCAAATGACGGCAAGACATGCTCAAATTTTGATTGTTATGAATGGAGGATTAACATATTTCTTTCAAGTTTAAAGAAACTTTTATGCAGCTGCACAGTAATGCCATCCATAGGGTATACGGTCAGTCTATCTCATTCCGAATTACGTAAACTTATCAACTGTTTTGAATAAATTGTTTTAGTAGAGTTAATAACATATTTTATATTTAGTTTAAAGAAGCTTAAAGCATTTTGACAGTTATAGGGTATCTACTAGTCCATCACATATGGAATGTGTCATTACAAAACTGTAAACCATAATTTTTATATCAAGTTTAAGTCAACTTTAAGTGTTGTCAACACAGCCTTGTAGTTGGAATATTTATAGGGTATAAACAAGTCTATCACATGCCCATTAAATCCTATTTATCCAATCTGTAACATAATTGGCTGTTGATGCTCTGCTTTTCGGCAGCTGCTGTCCATATGGCGTATGCGTAATATTCTCGAGATTGTTGTGAAATGAGAAAAGTTGCTCACAGAGTGTGAAGTCAACAACGTGCCGCCTGCCACATGCCGCATGCCACATGGCACATGGCACATGCCAAAGCAGCGGCATGTGCTGTGCGTGTGATGCGTCGGCTGGGTCTGTTGGGTCTGTTGGGTATGACAGGCGTTAACTGACACTTGGGCGCCACATTAATGTCGCTTAGCATACGAAGGCCTTAAATGGCATTTATTTGCAGCTCAACTCAACTCAGCTGACACTCTGCACTCTCTGTGTGTGACAAGTGGCAAGTGGCAAGCGGCAAGTGGCAAGCGGCAAGTGGAAAGCAGCAAATGCCAAAGCGTCCCGCAACTTTGATATTGTCAAAAGCGAGACGGGCAGTCAAACCAAATGAAGCTCAAATTGAAGGAAATTTGCGAGGGGAGAGAGTTGAGTTTAGCCCCACGCCCCCATCAAAATGCCAAAAAGTACGAGGCGTGGGTTAAAGTGTGAATCAACATTGGCAGCAGACACTAAGTGGATTCTATCAATTGCCTTTGTGTGTGTGTGTGTTGGCCTTCGTTTTGTGGCATGTGGCATGTGTTTGTGAATGCATGAGTATGACAAATGCCACAGATTACAGGGCACAATTTCGAATTCATGTCCAAATGTAAAGCTAATAACTGTTATTAGAGCAGTCTGGTTAATAGACTGAGAGAGAGAGAGCAATAAAGAGAGAGAGCGAGAGAGAGAGAAGAGTACTTCTCTCATAAGTATGCAGCTTGCTTAAAGTTCAGTTCTGCTTTCATTTGTGTTCAGTGTCCATTTGAATGCGTTCACTTTGCTGGCTAATGGCTCTAGCGTTCTCACTCACTCACTCTCTCTCTCTCTCCCTGTCTCTCTCACTCTCTCGCTCTCTCTGTATATATGTGTAGCCAATTTCAAGCGTGAAAACTGCCGCGAGTGTTATTCTGCTTCTACTACTCCCTGACTCTTTTCTCTGCTGCGAGTTGCGAGTCTCTCGTGTTGTTTGCTTTGTCTCAAACTTGTCACGAATACAGTGTATGTATGTCTGTCTGTGTGTGTGTGTGTGAATGTCGCTGCAGGTGCTATTAATGTTTAGCTATATGTGTGTGTGTGTGTGTGTGCGTAGTTTTGTTGCTGCTGCCAGCGTGCAGTGTCAACAGCAACAGCAGCAACAACAACAAGCACTTGATTTCATGCACAAACAACACGTAATTCAGACGCTCTCTCACTCTCCCCATCTCTATCACACTCACTCTATCTCTCTCTCTCTCTCTCTCTCTCTCTCTTTATCTGACACGCTCGCACAACAACTAGCCATCCCACTCTTTGCATTTACAGTGTATATAATTACAGTTGCTGTCTCTGTCGATTTGTTGGCAGTGCGTGTTTTGTTTCGAGTGCCATTTGTTTTAATTAAAAATTATTTAAAGCGTTTTAACAGTAAAGTGCCTCGGCACAATTGATAAAGGAACACAGCGCAAAAGCGTGAGAGCAATATAGAGAAAGAAAGCGAGAGAGAGAGGGAGACAGTGACAGTAGAAATTGTTGCTATAAACAGCATTAAATCACTTGAGTTCTGTGTAAAAACTCAGTGCTAAATAAATAAATAAAATAAAATAAAATAAACAAAATATGTAAATGTAAGCACGTGTATATAATACTTATATATATATATATATATATAGATATATATATTATTTACACAGTTGCATTATTTAAATATGACAAACATAAACAAAGAAATGAAAACCAACGCAAGACTATTCAAATGGCCAAACAATATATTCAACAACAACAAAAATTGTACAAATATTTAAATGTTTTCATTTGCTGTCGCTGCTTGTTATGTTGCTGTCATTTTATAGTTGAACTGCTAAACATGCCAGCGAGGGGTGTATGAATACTATGACAACATGTTTGTTAATGCTATTAAAGACAAAAAAAAAAAAAAAAAAGAAAGTAAATGTCAACATTTCAATTTGCTTGGGTAGAGCTTGCAAACTTTGTGGCTTTTGTTTTCGTTTGTAATTCACAAGCAGTTCTAGCTTAAAGTTTGCAGTAGCAAAAGTTTAAGTTTAGTTTTGTTATAAATTCATATGTTTGCTATCTGTTTGTAGAGCCTGAAATTTATAACTGTTTATGCTATTGCTTTGTGGTTATGTAGGGTATTGCAACTGCGGCGTGTTAATGCTTTATTTTCGTGATTGTGTTGTGGTTTTGTGTAGCTGATTTGTTTGCCAAAAATCGTTTTTATTTTGCGGTACACACACACACACACACACACACGCACACATAGCTACAACAGACACTTAACAACGGGTCGCAAGCTTAGACTTTGTTTGTGCTTTGCCACACAGACACAAATGAGAAGCAGCAACGTGGCAACCATAAAGCTCAAGCACACACACACACACAGTATACACAACACACACCCAAACACAGATACTCACATACATGTTGTACAGTCTCATGTTTGTACAATAAAATTTCAACAATATACGCGACAGGGTCTTTGTACTTGAGTAAATTGGATCTGTGCAGCGGGGCATACGTTGCTCTAGGTGCCAGCGGGGTGGTGAGTGGGGGAGGTAGTGGGAGTGGGTGAGTTGAAGTTAACAAAAAATTAAATAAATATTTGGCTTAAAGCAAATTTAAAGCACCACCCACATCTAGCAACGATGCGGAGCAAGAAACCTAGTCAGCTCACACTCTCCCCCTCTGACCCTTAGCCCCAGCTCTTAGCCCCCCCCTTGCCGCTTGCGTGTAGCCCCAGTTGCTGATCCCGGCCTCTGACTTCTCTTGACTTGCCCAAGCAACATTTTAGGTATTCATGTGTAATCCATTTCGAAATTTGCATGTTTAATGCGCTGTGAGGAATTCCTTTTTTTCCTCTTCTTCCTCCTGCCTTCTCTCTCTTATTTTCTGGATTCTTTTTTTTTTTAATTTTTGTATTTCGTATTTTTTTTTATTTGCTTGATTTAAGCAAAGACTAGAAAATTTAAGAACCCTGACATTTTCGTTGACTTCACATTGTGCATTTTTATACCCTGTAGGTATTGCTAAAGAGCAGTCTGATCGCATTGTGCGACTGTTTGTAACAGCGAGGCAAAGTAGATATAGATATAGATATAGATATAGATATAGATATAGATATAGATATAGATATAGATATAGATATAGATATAGATATAGATATAGATATAGATATAGATATAGATATAGATATAGATATAGATATAGATATAGATATAGATATAGATATAGATATAGATATAGATATAGATATAGATATAGATATAGATATAGATATAGATATAGATATAGATATAGATATAGATATAGATATAGATATAGATATAGATATAGATATAGATATAGATATAGATATAGATATAGATATAGATATAGATATAGATATAGATATAGATATAGATATAGATATAGATATAGATATAGATATAGATATAGATATAGATATAGATATAGATATAGATATAGATATAGATATAGATATAGATATAGATATAGATATAGATATAGATATAGATATAGATATAGATATAGATATAGATATAGATATAGATATAGATATAGATATAGATATAGATATAGATATAGATATAGATATAGATATAGATATAGATATAGATATAGATATAGATATAGATATAGATATAGATATAGATATAGATATAGATATAGATATAGATATAGATATAGATATAGATATAGATATAGATATAGATATAGATATAGATATAGATATAGATATAGATATAGATATAGATATAGATATAGATATAGATATAGATATAGATATAGATATAGATATAGATATAGATATAGATATAGATATAGATATAGATATAGATATAGATATAGATATAGATATAGATATAGATATAGATATAGATATAGATATAGATATAGATATAGATATAGATATAGATATAGATATAGATATAGATATAGATATAGATATAGATATAGATATAGATATAGATATAGATATAGATATAGATATAGATATAGATATAGATATAGATATAGATATAGATATAGATATAGATATAGATATAGATATAGATATAGATATAGATATAGATATAGATATAGATATAGATATAGATATAGATATAGATATAGATATAGATATAGATATAGATATAGATATAGATATAGATATAGATATAGATATAGATATAGATATAGATATAGATATAGATATAGATATAGATATAGATATAGATATAGATATAGATATAGATATAGATATAGATATAGATATAGATATAGATATAGATATAGATATAGATATAGATATAGATATAGATATAGATATAGATATAGATATAGATATAGATATCGTAATATCGAATTGTAATTTCTTTTATAGGGTATAAAATGTTCCTGAATTAAAGGCAAATCAATTCGTTCTTCAAGTTGTTATCATACGTACTTTATTTATTTTGAGGCTCATTGAATTGCATACAGTGGGGTATGAACAGCAGACAGCTGCGCAATTCACAGTGACAACTGGGGCCATTATATATCATATATAATGTGAAAGGGAAAGATTTGCATTCAATAAAGCGCAAATACATGTCCATTGTTATAATACATATTATGTACTTTTGGGCTTTTGTTTTTGGACCCTATATAAGTCGCGTTATCATGAATCGTATCATGATTGAGAAGTACAGCAAGATGAAAGCATATTTGTTGGCTGGATTAGTAATACTGGCTCTGGTTGCTGTTGGCCATGCTGACGATGGCAAAAGGAGCCACAGCGTTACGTGGGGTGCCCGTGTATTCCGGGACACGCATCTGGAGAGGATTATGATTAATGAGAAGTCGCGATTTTTGCGAGTCGTCACACGTGACTATACTTTCAAGCAGCAGGTGCGTTCTCCCACTCGTAGTCTATATTATAAATATATGTATTAATTTATTTATATTATTATTATATTTCGATAGTCTTTCTCTCGTAAAATCACACAAATTGTGATCACGGATCAGTTGAGGAATGGCAAAGGGGGCTTTGCACATCTGCGAGGGGGCGGACCGGGTGCCAACTTTGTAAAGATCCATTTCAAGAGTCAACGCAACAACGGATTTAGTTTCATTGTCGACATTTATGGCATTTAAAGCTGAATTGAGTTTACTTTTTTTTTCGTCTTAATTATCAGCGCGTTTTTAATTACAATTTACATAATATTTGTGAGTGTATGTGTATCATTTTAATCAGCATAATGAGCAGATTATTCCCCACGGATTCACTTGAATGTCTCTCTCTCTCTCTATGCCTCCGTATCTCACCTTCTCCCTTGCTCTCGCTCTCTGCGTTTATTTGCATAGATTGCGCATTGCTATTGTTCATGTTGTTTGTTTATTTGTTGGCATTCAATATTTATAATACACAAACAGCCAGGCAACTTTATTTAGTCGCATGTTTTATAAACAACGCAAAAACTGTTGACTCAGTTGGCAACCAGAGCCAATTGAGAAAGGTGTGAGAAAGGTGTGTGAGGTGTGGCCTGATGTACCATTATATTCCACATTAAATGCTTTGTTAGCTGCTCATCTATTTATTTCTGGATTTATGCATATAGGAATTTTATCTAATTTCTAGTTAAACAAGCTTTTCGCATTATCAATCATTTGCTCATTATGAATTATGCTTTCAATTACAATATTTAATTACTTTGCTTTACTCAAAGCCTAAAATTCTATATATAAATAATAATGCAATTATTGGCGATATAAGTAAAGTGGTTAATAATAATTATAGTTGGTTGAGCATGCTGCCAATTAAATTTATTATATTATTATCAATTACACTTACCACTAAATTATTTATATATTTTTTGATATTAATTTATTATTTTTTATATAATAATTGTTATTATTTTACCAAAGCTATTTCTCTGTATTAAAAACTCTACCAATAATTTCACATAAAAATCTATAATATATATTTTAATCAAACTATCGATATTGTTATCGATCTGTGCACCATGCAACCCTTATGTGTGCTGCTCTAAAATGTAAAAAACTTGTTAAGTTCTCTGCATTTCAGAATGTCAGGCCACTTGAAGGCCAGGTCCAGGCCATAAAGGTCATTGAGCATTTCGTGTTAACAGAGAAGGCCAGGAATAGATACAGCTACGACATAATATATACAGTTAACAGATACAGTTACAGCTGCAGCTACAGTTACCCAGTAGGAGTTGCAGTTATTTTAATGTCTTTGACTTTTGCTTTGTGCCTTAATTAATCATTTAAAATGGCATCTCTGTTGTAGGCTATGTGTGTGTGTTGTCAGCTCAAAAGCTGTTGGCATTTCATTAAGATAAAGCTAAAGGGAGAGAGATAGTGAGTATGAAGTTGGGGCTGGGGGGTGGGAGATGCGAAAGAGAGATACAGAGGCATAATTAAGGCATACATTAAATTAAACGATGCAACCGCAATTTGGTCGAGCAAATGGGAAATTATTAGCACGAGTGTTCAGTGTAGGCTCTTTGGCATTTACCAAATGCCAGGCACTTAACCTCCTTATCCGTTAGGTCTTTCTCTCACCCTCTCACCCAGCACCTCTCCCCTCTTTTGCCACGCCTTTCTTTGCAATGCCACCAACAACAACGACTCTGTGCTGCTCTAAAACTCAAACAAATCCAATCAATGTTGCAGACAGCCACAGTCTGTGTGCTTGACTGTGTGTGTGTGTGTGTGTGTGTGTGAGTTGCTGTGTGTGTGCTTAGTCATATGCAAATAAGTGTTGGATATAAAATTTAATGTATTGCCTGCTCAGTCATCTCTTGCCTCTTCTTCTCTCTTTTTCGTTTGGACGCTCCCTATCTCTCTCTCTGTCTCATCTATCTCACTCGCTCTGCTTGTTGTCAACTCCAATTGAGCCATTGCTGCGTGTGTGGCCCATCAATCGTGGAGAATTAAGATTCTATTACCAACCCTCGCATATTCATACTAAGATACGTATACGTAATATTACATTTTACACATTGCGTATACGCCACGATGGTCGGCCAAAGTAGAATATTTGCCAATGAACATTTAAATGCAAATGTTATGCATTTGTTAGCCGCATTAAGACGCTGCTCTGAGCCAAGTTAGCAGCCAACCATTAACCGTTAAGTGTCGATGGCCAAAATGAGGAAAAAAATAACAAAATGCTGGCCATAAAGCGTAAATGGTAACAGTTAACTGCAGCTGAAGCAACAGTGAAGCTAGAAATTGTTTTATGGCCAGCTTGTGCTTGCAGCACACACACTCAGGCACACACACAAGCACACACACACACAAGCACACACACACACAAGCAAACACACTTACTAATGCAGCTCAAGTGACAGCGTTTTTTCAAGCATTCAAGGATAATGCAGGCAGCGAATGTGCAAGTATTTTATGGCTTGCAACGCACACACACACACACTTACACACACACACACACACACACCGTACGCACATTTGAAGCGCTGTTTGTGCCACTTTGTGAACACATCGTTCAATAACAACACTGTGCAACCTCTATCACTACCACTACCTCTGTACTAAACCCCGCCCACCCCCTTCGAACACACACACACACACACACACACACACACACTCTCAAGCGCGCAGTTAGTTCATGTTGTTGGTATAAAGAGCCATACATTATGCAGGTTGTTTGTTATCGTTCGATAGAGTGTAAATTATGGCATAGTTGCCAGAGGCATTCACATCCACCTGGTTACATGGCACACACACCCAGCACTCAGTCGCATAACAGTAAATACATATACACACTGGTAGAGAAAACCCCAACAACATGTGTGCATTGTGACTGCGTCTACTTCAAACTTTACATGCATATATTAATTGAGGGCAGCAGCTTGTTGGATCTAAATGGAATTTATGTAAGCATATTAATTCCAATTAAGTCACACAGCTGTCTCCCTAAACCCTCCTTCCATCACTTACATAACAGTCAGTGCAATATACATTTATTTTTATTGGGATTTCAATGCGAATATCCGATTAAGTAAGCAAGAGCTGCAGTGTATTTGTATCTATGTACATTTATCTATGCTCCTGTGATGGCTGTTTTTCTATATTTGTTGCTTGTGAAATTGAAAGGAAACTTTTCTATGGCTTTTCCTTGAGATCAATGCAACTTGAAGGGTTTTCATGTAGATTTTCATTTGACTTTGTCTCAAAATGTGCACACACAAAAGATAAAAGCCACACACACACACACACATACACTTGCATCGTCCCTACGTTTTGCAATCTATACACTTATAGCCCAATGACCATGTCGACATGCACGTGCTCGCTCATGACCTCGATGTGGTTGTTCTTCTGCTGCTACTTCTACATTGCTTACGTGATTTCCCCCTCCCCCTTCGTTTCGCTTTGCGTTCAGCTGTCAATGCCTCAGCGTCTTTGGTGAAAATACAAGAAAAAGCATTTTTCCTTCCGACAGACTTTTGTTTTTCAATTGGCATTTTACTTTGTTTTTCTTTGCCATATTTGTGGCAATTGTTTCTTGGCTACAAAATGCAATTGTTGCAGCTGTCGAGGCTGACTACAAATGTACTCCAAAAATTTCCGGGCTTTAACTTTGACGCGAAGAAATAACAAAGAGCTTTAGCTGCAGTTATAACGCTGCCGGCTGTCTTATCAGTTGAACGAGCTGAAATGGGGGTAAGGCAAGGGCAGCAGAAGTGGTGGAATGCAGAGGAGTGGAGAGGAGAAGGGAGAAGGGAGAAGGGCACCTGTCAGCTTGTTATGTGCATTCACTCGTTGCACATTGTTAGCTGCACTTGCCACCTACTGTATGCTGCTTATCAACTGCAGCTTACAACGAGCTACTCACCTACTTCACCTCCCTTTCTCCCACAACTTGTGGCTTGTGTGTGTTAAAGTTGTTTCTGCATTTAAAGACCTTCACTGCTTTAGAATTAATATGCGCCTTATCAATGCAAACGAGAAGTTTTGCGCAAGACTCGATTTACAATTCCATCCAAATGCAAATCGAACAATAAATCGTTTCTAGAGCAACACATTTAGACCTAATGTCAAGTCGAAAGTGTCGCATGAGCATGGTACGCATCATTGTTATTTAAATTCCATTTATTCACATAATTAAACAGTTCTGTGGCCTAATTCTGCTTACTTCGTTGCTTCGCTCGCACATAGGTGTTCACATAGAAATTGCCAAACAAATACATCATGATCACAGCCTGAACGATCTGGACCAACAGCAGGGAGCTTGGAAAGCGGCATCCCTTCGAGAACAGCAACACGTAGGAGGCATAGGAGAAGAGAATAACAAACTGTATTATCTGTGTGATCGTTATGTACTTCTTCCACCAAATGCTAGCCTTGATTCCAGGATATAAAGCCGACAGAAAGTAATAGAAATACATCACAGTGTGCACAAAGGAGTTGACCATGCCAAGCACATTGAAGTGTCCACCAGTTCCATAGAAACGCATTATCAAATAGCAACCCAGAACCATCATCACATGGTGATAAACATGTAGGAAACTTATCTGTTTGTAACTCTTGCGTAGCACAAAGAATACTGTGTCCAACAGATCAAGAATCTTATTGATGAAATATGCATAGTGCACATAACGTTCCAGATTCTTTCGCTCATGGCCAAAGGGAAATGTTTCCATGCATTTGAAATTGCAAATTGGCCTAATGATGAGATAATAAAATGTCTGAAACGAAAAGAAAAGAAAACATAATTTCAATATATTTTCAAACTGGAAATCCTTGTACTTACAACTGCAAAGAATATGCCATTGTAGGCCACCTGACCGAGATTGTAGACATATAACACTCTTCTTAAATTGTAGGGCTCACGCTTGGCCATAAACGTCTTGCCGGTTTTGAGTACAAATATTAAATAACTTGTTAGTATCAGAAATATTGGCCATGGTGCGTTGGTCAACGGCATCTGATGGGGATCTGTGCAAATAACTCAGATGATGATTAACTAAATATAAGTATATTTGAGATACATATTACCCGGTGGTGGTATATCGAATATCCTCAACATAGCTGAGCCTTAATCGGGAATTTTCTACGACTTCTTACGTCGAAAGTAAGTTTGAGAATGAATGCGACTTTCAAACTGTGGCGATCTTCGACTAATTTGAAATATTTAACATTGCATTAATTGATTTGCGTTTCTGTTTTTATTCTATTTCTGTTTCTCTAAGTGAAAATGAAGGGGAAAAAATAGAGAGAGAGAGAGAGGGATAGATAGATAGATAGAGAGAAAGGGAGAGTCGGCAAATAACAAAACATTGAGTTGAGAATTGAGCGTAAATATTTTAATTATGCAAAAGCTTATACTAAATTCAACTAAATAATGTTACATAAGATCTCTTGTTATATAGAGAGCACTTCATGTACTAATAGAGAGTAAAATTCAACATCTTTTGAATTCCAATTAGTCGCATTTAAATTCTGTACTTTGATTAACCGTGAATACAATTCATTATATAATGATATCGAATTTATTTAGCAGCCTAGTATAACCTAGTCTAACCTTGCTTCTGCCGTTGTATCGGTCGTCTATAGGTCTTCACATAGAAATTGCCAAACATATACATCATGATGATGGCCTGGAGGATTTGTAGCAAGAGCAGACAGCTTGGGAAGCCACATCCCTTCGAGAAGATCAATACGTAGGAGGCGTGCAGGAATATGATAACAAATTGTATAAGCTGTGTCAGCGTTATGTACTTCTTCCACCAGATACTGGCTTTGACACCAGGATATCTGGCGGAAAGGAAGTAATAGAAGTACATCACAGTATGCACAAATGAATTGATCATTCCCACGGAGTTAAAATGCCCACCAGTGCCATAGAAACGCATTATGGCATAACAGAAGAAGACCATCATCACATGGTGATAAACATGTAGGAAACTTATCTGTTTGTAACTCTTGCGCAACACAAAGAACACTGTATCCAACAGATCGAGAATCTTATTGATGAAATATGCATAGTGCACATAACGTTCCAGATTCTTTCGCTCATGGCCAATGGGAAAACTCTCCATGCAACTCAGATCACAAATGGGTCTGATGATCAGATAATAAAATGTCTGAAAGATGTTCAATTGTTAACAAACTATTCAATTACAATTTGATGTCAACTTACAATTGCAAAGAATATTCCATTGTAGGCCACCTGACCCAGATTGTAGATGCTTAATACACGTTGTAGATTGTAGGGCTGTCGATTCTTCATGAACCATTTGCCAAGTTTCAAAACAAATATCAAGTATACGGTGAGTATTGTTAACACCGGCCATGATTCATTTGTCATTGGCAATGGATTGGGATCTGGTTATGTTATACATTTAAATTATTAACTCATTTTTTTTAGAAAATATTAAATTAAATTTGTTAAAATCTATCGAACCTGGTGAAGGAATTTGTAATATAGCGAACATTGCGTGCGTTGTTTATCGATCCACTGAACTCTACGACTGCAGCCAAAATTGCAATTGTTAATCAATATGTAATTAGAATTTCCACTCAATTTTCTATTCCCTTTCATCAACTCATTCCACTACACGTGAACATTTAGAGTTGCATAACAATTAAGTGCTCAAAACTTTGACGTAAACAATTGAAACTATTTAAAATGCTTAAATTTAGGTCGTTGCTTTAACCATTTATTACCATATCAAATAGTTAGTACAGGTTGTTTCAAAATATATATATAAATAAAAATAGAAATAAATATATAAACAATTTATTATATTGTTTTAGTTCAGTTGCTGCTCAAGTTATCGCTAGAGTCAAGACTGCAAACTGGTCTTGAATTAAACCTCTTCAATATTCAAAAGATAGAAAGGAATTCAATAGTTGCAATTTTGAATCATATTTAAAATAAAGTTTATTACTTAAAAATGTCTCTACAATTAAGCTTAATATATCTAAAATATCTAAATTCAAAATTCAGCTAAGGAATACTTAATTAGCTGCACAAAGTTCCATGCCATTCCCCCGTGTGTTTAATACACCAGTCTTTGCTCGAAGTATTTGTATTTTTCAAATAGTCCAAAGTTGACTGCATATGGCTTGGGCACGTGTCAATATACTTTTTTTGTATTTACTTTACACAATCTTATTGTATTTTCTGTTGTTGTGACTGGCGATTACAATACGCCTTGCGATAGAAATTACCAAACATAACAATCATTGCTGTAGACTGGAATAGTTGCATGAAATGCATAAAAAATGGAAATTTACATTTGGAATTAAATATTAAGACGTGTGCTGCCTGCGAAAACAACAGAATGAACTGCAAGAGTTGCAGTCTCGTTATATACTTCTTCCACCAGAGATTACCCTTAAGTTCCGGATACATGGCCGAGATGAAGTAGTAAAAATACATGACGGTATGTACGAAGGTATTCACAAATGCCATCATACTATATTGTCCGCCAAATCCATAGAAATGCACAACCCAATAAATTGTATAGACCATCATTATATGATGATAGACATGGAGCATGGTTATCTGTTTGTAGCTCTTGCGTAGCACAAAGAAGACCGTATCCAAGAGATCAATTATCTTATTGATATAGAACACATAGCTTATCCAGCGTTCCGTATTCTTTCTAGGATGTTCGCAGGGAAGCGTTTCCATGCAGCGTAAGTTATACGCTCGTGCGATCCAAATATAATAGACTATAATAAGAAGAATGGTTTAAATATAATCATGGCTTTACATATCATATCATAATACTTACAAATGAAGGAAAACATCAAGGCATTGTAGATGACCTGACACAGATTATAGACAACGATGATCCGCTTCAAATTGTACGACTCACGATGCTCCATAAACTTTTTACCATATTTAAGGACAAAAAGTAGATAAGCTAGAATGATGAAGGTGACAGGCCAAGCGGAACCCAGAAGTGGAAATGTCTTTGCAACAGGATCTGTAAGGGATTAATTAAATATATATATATCTACGATAATATATATATGAAAGAGACAAATGCAAAGTTCACCTGCTGCAGGAGCATTAAATACGTTAATTACTTTCGCAAACATTTCGAATTAATCAACGTCCAGTTCCCCGTGCGTTCAAATTTGACTGTAGCAGCAATTTCAAATGAAGCAAACATTAGACCTCGTAATTGTAATTGATAATTAAATTCTGTTTTTTTGTATTGATAGACATTGAATAACTAAGTGTAATACTCTTTAGCAATTTGAAGAGAAAGTAGTTTTAAAATATATTTGATTTATTCTCGTTAAGCGTTAAGTAATGTTACTTTCTATTTCTATTGTTCACTACATAAAACATATAAATATAATAGATATTTTATTTATATATAGAACACTTGCTTTAATAGTCTGCACTAAAAGTTGCACAATATATAATATTTAAATGCTCTGACTCATTAATATGTATTATGTATTGTGTCGATTGCTTAACTTAAGCAGCTAATTAAATAAGTATTTGCTCAAATGTCTCTAAATAAATACAATATAAATTGTATATAAATGTCAAAACAGGTGACAGCTAAATATAATTTGGTTTGTTTTAAATAAAGTAATAGAAAGTGGAAATTTAAATCGAGTTTGGTTTGATATGCAACATATTTGTTCAAGTTATTTGGTTTATTTTATTATTAAATAAATTTATGTAAGAAATTAAAACAGCTTTAAACTATTGAGAACATTTTGAGAATTTTTATCAGCTATTTCAGTTAAGAGTACCACTGTGCCGACGCTGTTAAATTATGCAATTTGTATACCCAATATTTGTAGTGCAGAAGGCATATGTAACAGGGAAAGTGGTAGCGTGGCAGACTCGGTGAAGCATATAAATATATATTCTTGATCAGCAACAATAGCCGAGCAGATCTGTCCATCTGTCCGTTCGTCCATCTGCCAACTTACTCAATTGCGACAAGAACAACTGTTGCTCTGGCTCTTTAATCGTTTTTAATCGAGCGCCTAAATGTATGCAATAAGTTTTGTATACTTGTTTAAAGTTCCTAGCAACATTTAATATATATTTAAAATGATTAATGATTTTGCCAAGACGATTGGACGCCAGTAAAACTGCCCTACCTACATTTAAATCCTCACAATGCGCTTTGAATATTCGTTTTATTATACAGTTGCCATCCATGTGTTGGTAAGATACTAATATTTGCTGTACAGATTCTACACTTAATAAATTAAATATATCTTATAGTAGGAGACACGACTGTAACATTCTTACAAGATATATCTATTGTGATATACTCTGTACACAACGGACTGGGTGAATGCAAGTATCATCTACTCTATGAGTGACATAAGCCATTTAATTTGTATGTAACACTGCCTTGAGCTTGAGTACAAGCAACAGAACTATGATCTTTACCAACAATAGATACTAAAATAATATATACAACAGTTTTCCCATCTGAAAACAAGTTTGCTTAAAAGTCTTTGCATATTTATTTGTATTTACAATTGTATTTATTTCAGAAAGTACAAAGGTAGCATTAGTTTTCAGTTAAGTACAGGGTATCCTTATTATTACTGTTGTCACTTAACTTTCAGTTGCTTTGGCTTCAAATATGCTTTGTAATAGAAATTACCAAACATTGAAATCATCGCTATAGACTGGATAATTAGAAAGTATTGCTGGAAGGGGGGAACCTTGCACGATGGATTGAAAATAAGTATTTGTATTGGTTGCAGAAGCAACAGAATAAACTGCAAGAGTTGCAGTATCGTTATATACTTCTTCCACCAGAGTTTGCCCTTAAGTTCGGGATTCATGACCGAGATGAAGTAGTAGAAATACATGACGGTATGTACGAACGTATTACAGAATCCCATCGTACTAAATTGCCCACCGAAGCCATAGTATCGTATACCCCAATACAGGGGATAACTCATCAATAGATGATGATAAATATGCAGTACGGTTATCTGTTTGTAGCTCTTGCGTAGAACGAAGAACACGGTATCGGCAAGGTCGAGAAACTTATTGATAAAAAATGCATATGTTAGCCGACGTTCGATGTACTTCTTGGGATGCTCGAGCGGAAGTTGCAGCATGCAGCTTCTATCATATTCCGGTTTGATGAGCAGATAGTAGAAACTCTGTTAGAGAGAATTGATGTTAACTTAAACCTTTCGTTAGCATATTAAATGCACTTTACTTACAAATCCAAATAGAATGCCATTGAACAACACCTGCAGGATATTGTAGGCAATGATAATGTTCCTCAGATCGTATGGCTTGCGATTTTGCATAAAGCTTTTGCCAAGTTTCAAAACGAATGCCAGATATCCTAGAACAATCGCAGTGGCTGGCCATGGTGAATCCAAAAGTGGAAATTGATTTCGAATTGGATCTGTTGCGGAATAGTTTCAAATGCTTAGTTGCAATCGCAACAAATGAAAGTCCTTGGGAGTTTTACCTGGTCGCACAGGTAAATCAAAGAATGATACCAACGAAGAGTTCATTTTATTGTCGTAGGTCTGTATGCGGAAACGGGGAAAATGCGACTACACTATTCAATGCGTGTTGTACATTAGCAAAGCTCAAATGCTGCTATAAATTAAGTATTTTGTTTTATTTAAATATGTTGATCATTCAATTTTGTTGATTTTATTTTTGTTTTTTTTTTTTTTTTTTTTTTCTATTTAGGCTTTTGTTGACTAAATTAAACTACATAAATATCTGACTTTTGTACTTGTTTACAGTTGACCTTGGCAGCGCATGGCAGCGAGCATGAAGTGCGAATGTGGCAACAACAAAAGCAGCAGCAACGGCACTTGGTGTTGGTGTTACTTGCGACACCATGTGGCAAGCACTTGGCATAAAGCGACCTCGTTTATGATCAAACAGCAAATCTAATTATACCGCAACCATAAAGCTGCTACACACGATGATGATGATGATGATGGGGATGATGCAGATGATGAGGTTGCAGATGATGATGATGATGAGCTTCCTTTACGTTTTTTACGGCCAAACGGAAATGAGCAAAGCTTTTGTTTGTGCTTCTGGCGTTAAACCAAATTAAATATGAGTTCGAGTTGCTTAAAAACTTAAACTGTGCGTTTGCCTCAAAGCGGAAAAACAACAACAAGAACAACAACAACAACAACAGCAATACAACAACAACAAAAAGAAGTCGGAGAACTGTAAATACAACTGCAGCTGCTCGGAATTTAATTAAGCGCACAAAAGGGCAGATTCTCACTACGTTCTCTGTGTGTTGCCATAAATCAACTGCAACTGCAAACAGCCTTTCATTCGAGCTGAGTTTTAATACAAAAACGAACATATAGAGCGACGACCCCTAGACGTTGCCCAGGCGAAGGCAAAGGCGGCGGCAGTGGGGCTGGGGCTGTGGCTGGGGCTGGTCGAGAACGTGGCCAATTAGTTGCCGCCTGCAACAGCCAGCGGTAATAATTTTGGCTCCATTGAACGTCAGTTGGCTGCCACACTGATGACTGCCGCCAAGAGACGTGCGGCAAGCGGCAGCAGCAGTAGCAGCGGCAGCAACGGCAACAGCAGCAGCAGCAGCGGCAGCAGCAGCAACGAGCAACAGCCATTGCAACAGCAACAGCAGCAGCAGCAGCAACATCATCATCATCATCAGAATGGGCATCAGCAGGCACACGAATATCAGCATCTGCTGCAGCATCAACACCACCAACACCATCAGCAGCAACACCAGCACCAAGACCAACACCAACACCATCCGCACCACCATGCACAGCAATACCACCAGAGACAGCAGCAACATACGCCTCCGCAGCAGCAGCAGCAACAACAACATTCACATCAGCAATCTGCATCAGCAACGGCGACACTGCGCGATTGTTCTGTCAAATTGCCGCTGGACATCCTGTGAGTATACCAAAAAGCCAGCGACCATTAAGAGCTTGGGTTTGAGATTGAGTTTGGGATTGGGATTGCGATTGCGATTGCGATTGCGATTGCGATTCGGTTTGTGCTTGTGTCTCTGCTTGTGTTTGTGTTTGTTTGGGTGTCAGTTTGACTTCCCCACAGACTAAGGTCATATTCCCCTGAGGGTAACTGCTGCTACTCCAACAGCCAAGCGCCATTTAAGCTTGTTATAGACTATACCCTGTGCTGTTGTTAACAGCGGATGTTGCCAACGTGCTTAACAGACTTGTGTGTAACCAGTCAATAGTCAACAGTCACCAGTCAAAACAAAGCACTTCTATTTAATATATAATACTTGTCTTTTATCATTAATTCAAATTTTTAATTTAAATTAAATTTTATTTATCGATTTTGGAATAATAAAATAATTTAATTTAAATTTTAATTAATTTAATTCATTTATTTATTGAAACTAGTATTTAATTCACTAACATCATTTTTATTTATATATAAATATATACATAAACTCTACAGGGTATACCGCAGCGTATATACAATATGTTAACTCAACACTACACTCAATGTGCGCTGATGTTTTAATAAAATTTACATTTGAACGACTCAAATGAAAATTGTATTCATTTTATTGTCTGGACAATGTTTTGCCTGCCCTGCTCTATGTACATACATACGGCTTGTACATATGTATGTGCCTCGTTGTACATGCTGCAATTAAATTGCTGTATTATTAAGCACTCTTTCAATTGAATGCAACACGTCACGATATCTTGATGAGACTTGGTGCATTTGCATATATGCTTCGTTATATCGATATGCAGATGTTGCAGGAATATTTCTCAAGCACACAACTTTAATATTCCATAATAAGACTCAATGTTTAAGCTATAACATTGAAACTTGCAGGAGATATGTCTGATATATGAATATATTAAAGTATTTTTGCTTTTGCTTTACTTTAAAGCTCAACTCGCTTATGGGATTTAATATAAGTAATATGATGTATTTTTCTTCTTATATATATATCTATAAATATAAATATAAATATAAATATATCTATATATACTTGCATTAATCTTAAGCGCATTTGATTATTATCCCCGAGCTCTGCAAAAAGTCACACAATTTTTTAGCATTAATTTACAAGCTTCTGAAATGATTCGTAGCGCTGAGTGTGATAAATGTGGCAAGTGGCAAGTGGAAAGTTGCAATTGTTAAAGCGTTGAGTGGTAAGCGGGGAGAGGTGAGCGTGTTAATGCCGTTTGAGAGGTTGGCTTAAGCTTTTAAGCCGCTTCCCTTGCTGGCCCATTAGTTGTAGAATGCTTTAAAACAAAGTCAACTTGGCCAGGATTTAAGCCGGTTTAAGCTGGTTGCTGGCGGGCAGATTTCCCGACAAAAAGGGTCTGAATAGAGTTACCTGGTTGGGCTGTCGGCTCAAATGCGTGGCAAGAACAACAACAACAACAACAACAGCAACAACAATGTGCCCAACAGTCAAAGGGAACATTGCGTTTATGCAGATGCCAAGTCAAGTGGCAGCCGCCTCCTGTGGGCCATGAAACGAGGCCAGTGTAGTTCTCAACTTCAGCTGCAAATAGAAAACTTAAAGCATGCCACACACGCAGACGGAGGCAGAAAGAGATAGATAGAGAGAGAGACAGAGAGAAGGAGAGTGAGAGAGAGCAGGAGTAAGACGTGTGAAGTGACTCTACACTGTGCTCAGTGTCGTTACTTTTAACGAGGTGTCGCATGCGAAAGTCGGCCAGGCCAACAACAGGATGGAACGTTGCCATATTGCCGGCTGCCTGTTGCAACACTCTCTCTCTCTCTCTCTCTCTCTCCGTCTCCCTCCTACCCTCTCTCGGCTTCTCCCCCCTCTTTCTCTCGCTCTGTCTCTGCACTCCTCCTGTCTATGAAAATGCACTTAGTCGCCGTCTGCCTAAGCTTCCTTCAACTGCTGCGGCATTCTGCAAATGAAGTCATCCATTAGAAGACGACGATATTACGTATACGCCGTGCTGTGCTGCAGCTCATAATGCGAGCCGTGTTTGCTGCGGTTTAAGAGGAAACGTTTATAATGGAATTCATTTAAGCGCTGACAAGGCACAGCCTGTGCACTGCAAGGGGCATGATGATCTGGTGGGGAGCAGAGTGGAGCGCAGGGGCGGCACAAATCCTGACCCCGGTCAGGTGTTGCCGTGCTAATTTTGCGCACAGTTTTTGGCATCGTGAGTCACGGCGTCAAGTTGCCCAAGTTGTCGTTTGGGCCTTCACTTTAATTACTCAACGGCAGTCGAAACGGCAATCTAATTAGCCTGCTTGTTGCCTGGCTGCCTGACTGCCTGGCTGCCTGCCACATGCCACTTGCCACTCAGCTAGTCGGCTGTTCGGCTACTCGGCTCTTGCCTGACAACGCCTATTGAATGTGGCGTCCATTAGATTAATTGAGCAGAGGAAAAGTGCCAAGCAAAGGACAATCTATACTAATCTTATAACCTTTTGAAAGGGCGGCAACTTTCACTCTCACTCTCTCTCTCTCTCTCCCTCTCATGTGCTCTATTTATATTAACTCTCTTTCCCTACTTATTTCTTACTCTTCTCAGCTGGCTGCCCAAATCAGCAATGCGACCGGTTGGTACCGATGCCTCACACACGGATTGCATTCTAGTTGTTGGCGTTTCCCGTCCAAAGCTGGCCGTTGTCTTTCTCACGGTCATGCTCATCTCGTTGTTCCTCACCTTTCACGTGCTGTACGACAGCGCCGTCTACAACATACAGGCCGCCCAGGCGGTGCACGAACGTCATCGCCTCTCGCTTGCCGCCTCCGCCTCGGCGGCAGCTGCAACATCTCCTTACGCCATCAGTGCGAATCATTTGCCGGTGTTTGTGAAACCGGTAGTAGGTTCAAATCAGCTAAGTCATCCCATGGTATTCCCCTCCAGTCGCGTGCACTTTCCGAAGACAAGTCGACGTCTCCCGCAGGTAAGTAATGGATGCCTTTTTACGCTAATTGCTGCAATTTGCATTTGCCACACTCCATTTCAGGCATTGATAATTGGCGTACGCAAGTGCGGCACAAGGGCGTTGCTAGAGATGTTGTATCTGCATCCGCGCATCCAGAAGGCCGGCGGGGAGGTGCACTTCTTTGACCGCGACGAGAACTATCTGAAGGGTCTCGAATGGTATCGCAAGAAGATGCCACACTCGTTTCGCGGCCAAATTACCATCGAGAAGAGTCCCAGCTACTTTGTGTCCCCCGAGGTGAGAACTCCCCAACCTTTTCCCAACTTTTTTCCCACCTGCCCAACATTATACATTTCAGCACTCGCTTTTGATGTCTAATTGGCAATTAGGCACATTCAGTGCTCATGGCTGGGCCTAATTATTAATTAACTGTCCGCTTGGCAAAGGCCATCGGAATGAAGCAGCAGTTGTAGTTGGACTGCAGCGACATCTATCAAATTAAAGCGAAACGTTTTCATTGCTTCAACCCACAACTGCGATGCTCTATGCTCGCTCCTTCCATTCTCCCTCTTGTACTCTGTGTACTCTCCTATATGTGTGTTCCTACTCTGCCAATTTCCGTCTTCCTTGCTCTTCTCCGTGTCCGTGTCCATGTCCATGTCCGTGGCCGTATCCAACCAATTTTGGCAGCGGAAATGTTTGCAAATTCATTTGCCAAACGGCGTCATCTAACACACATCGCTCTTCATACTCATCCCAGCCTGCCCACCCAGCCCCTCTACGCTTATTCACTTCCCTCGCTCTTCGCGTCACCAACTGCTGCACTTTTCGATCCACAGTCAGTTTTATTATGGTTTTTTTATACCCTGTTCTTTACTATAAATTGCAAGCATTTCGTTTTTAATTAACCTCAGCATTGCAACATTAAGTACAGGGTATTTAGTAGCCTTAGCTGCTGTGGCTTGTGTCTTCTTTCATTACATGCACATCATCAATCATCATTTAAAGCGTTTTTTTATATAATCTTCAAAGTGAATATTAACTTTTTCTATTGCTGAACCTACATACATTGTAACCCAAAGAACCGGTTCAGTTTCGGTTTCGGCGTGAACTGAACCTCAAATGAAACTTTAGTTACTTTTAACTCTGCTGAACTTTACATTAAATAACTAAAATAAACCATTTTATTTGACTTAAAGTTAACTGCAAGTTTCGAACCAAATCATTGGGTTTAGTTTGAACCACAGAACCGGTTCGGATTTAGTTTTCCGTAAACTGAATATTGAATTAAATCATTGAACGTTTAGACATCTAAAATAAAGTTATACAATCCTTTAGTCGCACTACAGCTTTCAATGAACCGGTTCGCGAACCGTAACCAATTCTTTTCTTCAGTTTAAATAACTCTGAATAAAATCTACGCTAATATTTCAAAAGTCTCTGGGTCAGTTTTCTTTAAACTCGCAGTGGTCTTATCACAGCTAGACTTATTTAAAGTACAGGATAACTGTACGTTGAGCATGCTTTAGCTGTAAAATGTTGATGTTGATTGGTACTTTTGTTTGCTTATTTTGGTATCTTTTATTTTTTTTTTTTAGCTTTGTTTGTTTGTTGTTTTATTTTGTCGCCTGTTGGCCGCAGAGTGGCCCACGTTGTTGTTGTTCGCTGCTGCTGATGCAATTTGTTGGTCGAGCCGGAAGTTGCATGTGTCAGTGAAATTGAAGCCTTCGGGTAAACTGGAATCTGGCAATTGGGAAATTGGGAAATGGGAAATAGGAAATGGAAACTGGAATGTGAATAATGGAAATTGGAAGGTGGAAAGTGAATAATAGCAGCAGCGGCGTCATGGGACTGCAATAATTCATGCGACTTTGCATTCAATTTGCGGCAGAATACTGAACTGCAGCTGTTGCGTTCTTCCGTTTGTTAAATCTTCATTAATATTATTATTAATATTTATTGACATACAAATCGCTCTCTCTCTCTCTTGAGTTGTTAATGCTCGCATTAATGCATTTCATTTAAATGTTGCGCACAATTTAATGAAACAATTTCAGGGCTTTAAATTAGCTTTGCTGCGCATAAATAATGCAGTTCCCAATGGTGTGCTTGCGCCCCTCGGCTGCCACCAAAGGGGTGGGCATGGCTGGAATGGGAATGTCAACAAATATATATGTATATTTATTTATATTACACATGTATGCACTGAGGCATGGAGAGTTGTTGTATTTGCTGTGTTTATTTAGCTCGTTTGCTGGCATAGTTTAAACAAAATGCCGCCATTTTCTGGCTCATCAAGATGAAAGTTTGCCAACAGCCGCTTGTTGCACTTGTTGCAGGTTCCCATTGAAATTGATTAACTTTATTTAGCTCGCTTCGTTGGCTACGCATACCCTACATAAATAACAATGAGTGAGTGGGTATACGCAACTTTAATGATTATAAATTAAAAGCAACTTAAAACTAAGCTCTACTCTTTGTCAGAAGTGTAAGCTGCTTTTGCATACCCTATAAACTCATTTGCTAATGAGTGCAAGGGTAGTTAAGACTACTACAACAACAGCACAACAAAGATTATCTGTAATTTAGTAGACCTTAAAAGTATACTTTACTTTTTGTCGTAAGTGAGAATTGCTTTTATATACCCTATACTCGTCAATGCGTGGGTATATTAGCTATTAGTAAACTTTTATAAAGCAAAATGCTGTTGTGGATGAGCTGAAAAGTATAATGCAAGCTGTTGAATGTAAATAATCGCATACCCTGTATAAAAACCTGTCAAAGCAAGGGTAGTTTAGACTAATTAAGCAACAGAACAACAAGGACTATCTTAGACTTGGCAAAGCCTAAAAGTATGTGTAGTTTTTTTTGAAAACTGTCAATGCATACCCTAGTTATATATGGTAAAGGGTATATTAGACTACACATAAAGAGCAGATGTAGAAGAAATTCAAGTTTATCATTTCTAAAGCGATCTGAAAGAATTTTGGGTATAAAAATATGTTTAAAATTGACAATGAAAGCTCTCACTACAGGGTAGTAACTAGTGCATCATGCGGCCAGTTGAATGCCATACGCTATGCCTCCGTTGCACGGCACGGCTTGACGACGGCATTGAGGGGCCATATTTTCCGTTTAAATGGAAATTGTTCACTGTACAGTGGCTGCAATGGGGGCGTTGAAGTGTGCTGGCAGCATACTGCTGTGGCAGACTGTAAATTCATTAGCTGCTTATCTTATGGCCTTGCCATAACTTGGCATTATTCAAGACTCGACTTGACTCGATTTTCACCCCATTCTCAGTTTTCATCTCTCTCTCTCTCTCTCTCTTTCTCTCTTTCTCTCACACACTCTCTCTCTATCTATCTCTCTCTCTTCGACTACTTGCAGGTGCCGGAGCGAGTGCGTGCCATGAATGCGAGCATCAAATTGTTGCTCATTGTGCGTGAGCCCGTGACCAGAGCCATTTCGGACTATACCCAGTTGCGTAGCCATGCGGCGACTGCGATATTGCCGCTGGCTGAGAATACTGGCTCCGGATCGGGATCCGGCTCAAGCTATGCAGTCCGAATGCCAACGCAATCGACACTCTATGCCAAATTGCAGGCGGCACATGGCTATGACAATGCATTGGGTAGCGGTGGTGGAGCCAAGGAGACGGCAACGGGGGGCAGGGGAACGAGACGTGCAGCGACCACAACGACCACGCCCACGCCCAGTGCCGCCCAATTGGCAGCCAAGTAAGTTGAGTGGCGAATGCAAAATGAAGCTGATGAAAGTTGTTTGTATGTTTGCATGTTTGCATTTGTGTCGCATTATTTGACTTGCCACATGCCACAGGCCACATGCCAATTTATGTTTATATATGTATGTGTGTTTATTTGTCATTTATTCTGCAGATCCTTTGAGGAGCTGGCCATATTTCCCAATGGCACCGTGAACGAGGCATATCGTCCACTCAGCATATCCATGTATCACGTGCATTTGCATCGCTGGCTGGAGGTGTTCCCACGTGAACAGCTGCTGGTTGTCAATGGGGATCGTCTTATCGAGGATCCACTCTCACAGCTGAAACGCATCGAGGCATTTCTGGGTAAGCAATATGCAACCATCTCTCTTAAGTTCATCTTAAGTTCAACTGCAATTTGTATTCATGTTTCTCATTGGCAGGCATTGAGCATCGCGTGAGAAGCGAACATTTCTATTTCAATGAGACAAAGGGTTTCTATTGCCTGCGCTATGATAATGGGGATCGTTGTCTGCGTGAGACGAAGGGCAGAAAGCATCCACATGTGGATCCCGTTGTTGTCTCCAGGCTACGCAAATTCTTTGCCGAATATAATCAGCGGTTCTATGAGCTCGTTGGCGAGGATCTGGGCTGGCCCGAGGAATAGTTTTGAGAGGACACATGGACTGATGATGATTAAGATACGCGGCTGTTGCAACTGCAACTGCAACTTCAACTTTAGCAACAACACGATTCTCCACTTTGTTTGCTGCAACATTTAATTACGGGCAAAACAAACATTCGAGTTGAAAACTGCGTGCAGCAGCAGCAACAACAACAACAACAGCAGCAGCAACAGCAGCAACAGCAGCAGCAGAAGTAGTAGAAGAAGAATGCAGCAGGAGTTACAGTTTCCACTCGTGGCATGGCGCCATATTTCTGCCTGTCTGCCACCAGGCTGACAGTTCAATTATGCGAACTTTGGCGCCAACAAAAACAAAACCAATCCCCACCCCCCTTTAAACCAAGCAAATGCAGCGTAGAACAAAACAAAAAAAAAGCAAAGAAAATAGACGAAAAAAGAGTAAAAAGAGATGGCAAATAGGGGAAGAGGAACCAACAAAAGAAAAGCGAAATGAGAAAAACAAAAAGCAATATCTACATGATGTACGAAGTTTGCGCATTGTCTGAGTACGTGTGTGTGTGTGTGTGTGTGTGTGCGAGTGTGCTAGTGTGTATGCGAGTGTTAAGAGAGAGCATAAAAATTAATTAAGCAACTAAATGTGATTTTATAGCATATAAGCGATACGAGCAGCAGAGTTGAAATTGAAATGAATGCGTCTCGCGTTGAATTAACAAATGGGGCAATTAAATGTATTTAGACACAATTGTCGGCTGAATTCAAAGTGTGCATAACAACAACAACAACAAAACGTACTTCAAATATAAAAAAAATAATAATAATTAAATAAATTAACAACTAAAACATATATAAATCTAGCATATTGCATACATATCTGAGCTACTCAACCTATATAGATTTACCATATTAAATTAAATATATATTTAAATTAAAAAAAATTACTAAAGCAAAAGTCACATATCAAAAGTTGAAGAATGGAAGCGAAACAAACTCAAAACATATCATTGAAGTGTTGATAAAAAGTAGTAATTAAGTAACTATATATATACACATATAAAATAATTAAATATTAATTGTTTAGTTAATTTGAATTGTGTTTGCATTTGAATTATGAATTAAATTAATTGTATGTTAGTTTGTTAGTTTGTTATTAGCATAAATACCAAGTCCTTAGACAAATTACTAGTTAAATGCACTGCCTAAATATAGTAAATATATTATATACAATATATCGTGCACCTCCCCTAAGTAAGATTTTTTAATGCATTTTTTAGGAAATTATTTGTAATTGCTAGACTTAAACAATTAAGCTAAACGTAACTATGTATACATGCATATATCACGATCAGATTAGCTATATATATATATATATATATACTTATATATACTTATACAAAGATTTCATGTACTTTCGAAACTAATCGGAAAATCAAGCAAAAAATACCAAGCATATCAACTCAATGTGAGCAATTTAACTTAGGCTAATATTAAATCCAAATCCCAAGTAAAATAATAACTAATTAACTAACTATGTGTGTGTAATGTAACCTAATGATCAAACGATAATGATGACCCAACGTATAATTAAATTTGTTAATTCAATTGCCTTGGTTCCCATCATAGTTGCAGTTCTTAGGGATCTTCAGCACTCCAGAACTCAAGAAGCGCTTAATACGTAATCTACGTTTAAATAGAACTAGACAAATGTTACAAACAATCCATGTGATTTATCACATTCTCAACTAATGCATATCAATTTCCCAAACAAAAAACCAACAATGTGAAGTGAATCACACGTGAATCACATCAAATGGAAACTAATCAAGCAATATCAATTCAAAATAAAACAAAAAACAAAAAAACAAAGACTGAAGGTCCTCCGCAGAATGTTTTCTCAATGATTTACGTTTCGAAAATACCTAAATAAATATGAAAATTAAAAAAAAATAACCAAATACACATATAAGTAGCATGAGACAACGAACGTTTATAATTTGTTATATTTTTATACAAAATGATACCGAAGGAAATACCGTTCAAGTTTGTTTTTTATGTGCTGAATTTAATCGTATACTTACATATATATATATACATATATATATATATGATCTGTAGTTATACATTTTCCTTTTAACTACGCCAATTTCAAATGAAATGAAACATATCAAATACATATCAAGTGTTTAAAACTCAAAACTCTAACGCCTCCATTGACATATCGATATATTGATGTATTGTCTACTTACATTTAATGTGTATGCCACATACATAAGCATACAACTTGCTAATCTATAATGTACCTTAACAAAAAAAAAAAAAAAACAAAAAAAAAAAAAAACTTTAAATGAAAACTATGTATATTTCTTTAACTCTCAACTCTCTTGACTCTTATTCAAATTTTCAATGTACATGTCATACATACATACATACATACATGCATATAGCAAACAAATGGAAACGATCATTCAATAAAAAGAAATTCAACCAATTGTATGAAACAAAAGAGAAAAACAAAAAAATACAAAGAAAACCAAAAAAACCAAAAAAAAAAATCAACATTTTAAACTTTAAAACAATTTTACGCATGCAATGAATAAATGTATTAAAAAATAAATAGAAAGCTGTGTTTTTTCTTTATTATTTTAAAGAATTTTTAATATTTAATTTTTTATTATTTATTTGTTTAATTTATTTATTTACCAAGTGTACGCTTTTCACGCACAGTGCGCAGTCAAGGGTTAAACCTCAGGCAAAGCTTGCTTACAGAGCTGTGACACAAACCAATTGCAAAGCTTTGTTGCGAAAAGCTTTTACACAAAGCTTATGCTTAGATGTAAATGTATGTCAGGTTTACATTAACGTTTAATTGACATATTTAGTTATCGTTTGCCATTGCTTGGGAACAGTTGATGTAACAGACATAGATTGATATACCTATCAATATATCAATATATCATAAAATACATTTATTACAGTGCTAACATTATGTGGCGAGCTACTGCAAGTTATTATCGTCACGCCTCGGGACAACAGCTGAGCACTAAACGCTGTCTTTGTGTAGGCAGGACGCTAGAGCAGCAGCAGGTGAGTGCCCGACTGAGTGACTGAGAGAGTAAGAGCGCGAGCGTAACAACGCGTGAGAGTAAGTGCGTATTTGAGAGAGCGTGAGCGAGAGCGAGAGCTTTGTTTACAAACAATCCCACCCTGTTGGAAATTTACTACAACACAGAGTCATTTGCAGCTATTGGACACATCGCCAGCGCGTGCAGATGAGGATTGGCTGCTGGCAAAGTCCTACCAGGAAGTGCCGGGTCCAAGCACTTGGCGTGTGCTCTCCTACTTTCTGCCAGGTGGTAAGTATAACTGGCTTAGTTTAAAATACAAGTTAACAGCTCACTTTCTGCCAGGCAAGTTGTACAACATGAATCTCATTCAAATGAATCGTCGCATGCGTGAAATGTATGGCGATATTTATCGCTTTCCTGGTCTAATGGGTAAATCGGATGTTATATTTACGTATAATCCATTGGACTTCGAGGTGACCTACAGAAACGAGGGTGTCTGGCCCATACGCATAGGTCTAGAGAGTTTCACATATTATCGCAAGGTGCATCGTCCGGATATATTTGGCGGCATTGGTGGACTAGTCTCAGAGTAAGTTAAACTAAGAAGAGATATATCCAAATAATCATTATAAGTATAAGTATTATCTATGTAGACAAGGCAAATCCTGGGCTGACATACGCAATAAGGTGAATCCCGTGTTAATGAAGATGCAGAATGTTCGACAGAATCTGCCACAAATTGATCGCATTGCCAAGGAGTTTATAGACAAGTGAGTGATGTTAATAATCTTATACTCCTCTCTGATTCGTTTGCTTGATTTCAGATTGGAAACCTTACGGGATCCAGAGACACACACTCTGAGGGTCGATTTCCATGATCTGCTCAAGATGTGGGCCTTTGAGTCGATCAGTTATGTAGCACTTAACACACGCATGGGTTTACTAACTGATCAACCAGATCCGAATGCCGCTCAGCTGGCCAAGCATATGACGGACTTTTTCAACGGTAGCTTCAAATACGATGTACAACCCTCAATTTGGCCCTATTACAAGACAAAGGGATTCAAGAAGTTTCTGCAGACATACGATCACATTACGGACATCACAACGAATTACATTGAGGCGGCAATTGGACGCTTTGAGCAGCTACAGAAACGGGCTAACAAATGTGTGCTGGAGCAGCTGCTGACCATTGACAAGAAGGTGGCTGTGGTGATGGCAATGGATATGCTGATGGCAGGCATTGACACGGTGGGAGATATGATGCCCCCCCCTGATGAATTGTTTAACTCAATTCTAGAATTCTGATTGCAGACCTCTTCGGCATTTGTGACCATACTCTATCATCTGTCCCGCAATCCCACAAAGCAAGCCAAGCTGCGCCACGAACTGCAGGGCATACTCAGTGCATCCTCGGCTCCCCTCACCGCTGAGAACACGAAGCATATGCCATATCTGCGTGCCAGCATCAAGGAGGGCCTACGCATCACCTCGATTACGCCGGGTAACTTTCGTATAACGACCAAGGATCTGGTGCTCTCTGGTTATCAAGTGCCACGTGGCACAGGCGTACTTATGGGTGTCCTGGAGTTATCCAATAGCGAGCAATACTTCCCCCAATGCGAACAATTCATGCCGGAACGTTGGCTAAAGCACGATCCAAGCAACGGGGCGAGTCAGGCCTGTCCCGAGGCACGTTCCCGCAATCCATTTGTATACCTGCCCTTTGGTTTTGGACCACGCACGTGCATTGGGAAGCGCATTGCCGAGCTGGAGATGGAGACACTGCTGGCACGTCTATTGCGAAGCTACCAGGTCACCTGGCTGGGTGAGGCGACACTGCAGTATGAGAGCAACATCATACTGTCTCCGCACGGCGACATACGCTTCAAGTTTGAGCCAATTGATTAAGCTAAGAGATTTCTGATAGTTATAGGGAATATAACGATTGTATATATGTGTATTAAGCAAAGATATACGATATACGATATACGATATGCGATATATTGATATAGAGGGTATGCTAGCGTCGGTTACGCCCACGGAAGCGTTGATGGGATTTATGATTGAACTGAGGTGGTGTCTCCAAGAACGTTCCTTGGTGTGCCAATGAGATGCTCTGTCTGGTTGTTTCCGCAACCTGGGAAGCAGGTGAGCGCACATCCTCCAGCTCCGAGTTGGGCGTGGAATGCGCTATAAGGAGTTCAACAAGGATTCATTGTAAAGATGCAAAGAGCTAAATACTTACTAGTAACTGAACTAATGGTGACATTCTTCAGCGGCATCATGGGCTCAAAGCAGCTGTTAAAATTGTCGGGAGAGCCTGTTGAAAGTGAAGCAAGAGAAGAGAATGAAAATCAATGATAAATTTGATAAATGGATAAGCAAATTGAATGTTAGCAAATGGTGAAGGATAACAAACCGATGGGACTATAGAAAATATCTTCAGCGGATGTGGCAGGCGTTAGGGTCTCAATTGAGGAATGAATCTGTTGATCAGAGGATTCAGAGGATATCGTTGTCATTGTCGTGGTATCATCAATTTGTGGCAGCTGCATGTGGCAAGGATCAAGGTCATTAACAGGATGGGATGTGGAAGTGGACTGGAGTTGTAGTTGGAGTTGGAGTTGGAGTTGGTGCTGATCAATGTTGACTGTTGTGTTTGAACACATGCACAGAGTAACAGAAACAATGGCAAAATACTAATGTTAAATTGTTAATTGTTAATTGGCATCCCTGGCTAAAAATCAAGATCAATGTAAACATTTTGCAGTTACCTGCGGCAGCTGTGTTGTTGTACAGTGACGTCTTCATCAAGGCAGCGCTCGTGTGACCCGGCGTGGACTTCCAATCCTCCTCCACTTGCTCAGCTGCTGTTGCATTCAATGGGGGACAGAGAACGACACAGAGCAAGAGAGAGAGAGAGCGAGAGAGCGAGAGAGAGAGAGGGAGAGAGGGAGAAAGAAAGAGAAAAGGTGAGGGGCTGTGTGCGAAAGGTTTAAGCCAAATTCATAATAATAATACAATTTAGAATTTCAGTTTCAATTGGACAAAAGACAGAAGAATAACTTAAAAACTGTTTGAGGCTCAAGTGTATTCTGTATTTCAGGTTTCAGTTTTCAGGTTTCAGTTTCGTTTTCGGTTTCATCTACCAACTTCAAATCTTACGCTTAAATCGTTAATCGATACTTTCAGTTAATCGTTAAACTAGAACTTAGACTTAATTGTCTAGCAAAGTTAATTCTAATTACAGTTCAATATCCATTACCAACTTCCGTCTGCTGTTTGTCGTTGTTGCCGTTGCTCGTCGTTGTCTTTGTCGCTGCCTGATCGTTCTCCTTCTCCTTTTCTTTCTCTTTCTCCTTCTCCTTCTGCTTTTCTTTCTCCTTCTCCTTCTCCCGCTTATCCTGTTGAGCCTCCGTCTTCTTGTGTTGCACGCCATTGTTGGTTTTATACTGCA
Source organism: Drosophila funebris (assembly GCA_018901825.1). NCBI lineage: Eukaryota > Metazoa > Arthropoda > Insecta > Diptera > Drosophilidae > Drosophila > Drosophila funebris. Next base: position 1,141,424 of record JAEIFK010000346.1, on the reverse strand, counting down.
ATTGCTTTCCCAATTAACATTCGATTTAGACAAGTGTCTGCAGCCAGTTTCACATCACTTACCTTCTCCATGTTATCCTCTTCCTCATTGCTGCTCGTATCCTCGCTGCTGTTGGACTCAATATCGCTGGTGCTGCTTGTCTCCGTTGCATCCTCCGCATTGGGCACATAATCCGAATCATCTTCGGAATTCTCATTCGCATATTTGTTCAACATTTCATCGATGGTCAAATTCTGTTCCTCACACGCATCTTCATCCCGCGATCGCTTGGAAACACTCTGCTTCTGTTGATTCACCTGACAAATGGGATTTGTTGAAAGTAATTGTGATTATGGAATTGAGAATTTGCATTTACGTGCTGTGGTACAGTAAACATGCGACTGTTGTTTGCCCGCTGTACACCTGGTCGGCATATGGCACGGGATAACCACTGGCTGAGCTGCTCGGCGAGACTCTTGCCACCCAGGCTGCTTGCCTCCTGTTGGCGATTCCTCATCACCTTCAGTCCATGCACACGTATGGCACGCAATTTGCGACGACGCGTCTGTATAAAGTGTATCATATCCGAGGGCGACACTGGGCCATTGCCAATCATGAGAGCACCCATGGATAACCATATCCTTGCCATACGCAACGTGATGATCAGCAGCAAAAACGGCACCCAGGGCAATGGACGCTCCAGCACAACGGTATTCGAGTTCTTCTCTGTGAAGATCAGAAGCGGGCATTGAAGTAGATGTTTAGGGGTTTACTTTTGTTTGTTTGCGGCAACTTACCATGCGGCAGACTCCACTTGGTGGTATCCTCAATCAGTTTGAGCGCACGATCGGCACGCTCAATGGCAAATTGGCCAAAACGTGTGCAGGCAAAGCGTTCGGCCTGTTGATGCACCTTCTGATAGAAGCTGGGTGGTCTCTGCAGTTCGCTGACTTCATCATCTCCGATATGATCGCGCTGCGTATTTTGATCCTTAACCTCCGTCCCTGTCTCTTGTGCCATAATTATGCTGTTTCGCTTGATTGATTGCATATTTGACAAATGTTTTTTATTTATTATTATTGTTATATTTTTTATTTTTATTTTTAAATTTTGTTTTTGATATTCTTGAGGAGCTGATCATGTAGGTACGTCTCATACTCAGCGTGAATTGTGGCTGACAACCCGAATGAACGAATCGACCTGTACTACTTATAAGACCAACGAATATATGTAGAAAGTGCGATCATATTTATGTATGTATTATAAGTACAACTGACACCGTCTGACATCGACATCTTATTGGATTATTGCATTATCAGCGTCTACAATTTAGTTTCTTTTTCTATTCTTTTTTTTTCCTTTTAGTTTTTTATTTATATTTTTTTTTTTTTTTTTTTTTTTTTTTGGACTGTCTAGCAAAACTTACATGTGATCTAAGCATTATCTATTTATTTTTGCAATGACTAACAAGAACAAATCAAAACAAATTTAGGTATTATACAATTTGAGCAGTTGGACTTTGTGCACGATTAGGGAATACTATGAATAGTTGCAAATGATTTGCTTGCTGATAAGCAAATCAGACGAGAAACGAACTCACAACTAAGATGATCTTCAGCTAATTAGACTATAAATTGACAAGGATTTCTATAACTTCAAATATGTTTGCTATTGAATCAGCAAGTTGAAACAATGTCTATGATTATATATAAACTATACTTGTTGCTTATAGCTTCTGAATTTAATGCAATTTCAATTAGTAAAATTGAATTGAATGACAAGATAAGTCAACAAATTGAACCCAAACCTACCCATACGTAATTTAAGTTGACTGGTTGTTGATACGCAATATTAAGTTATCAACAGTTCTACTTTATAAAGTTTAGTTTCAATAATAGTAGATCTAAATCTATCATTCTAAATCATGATTCTATGCATTTATCTGCATAATTCTAAGAACTACTTTAAATTATTATCAGTTCCTCTCAATACAGTTGTAAATATTTAAATTAAACAGTTTTTAAGCTTATAAATTTATATGTTTTTCGCTATTAAAGAATGTGTTCTGCATTGTGAGCCTAAATTATTTCAAAACAAATACACAAATACCTATTATAAACATTTACACATGCATGGCATTTAATTTGATATTTATAGCGCTTATTGCATCGTTTCAAATAATAAAATCAAAATCAAAAGACAAGGAAAAAAAATGAATGAAAAACGAAATAATAAAATTATCAAAAATTTATTGACGGGATCAAAGTGTATCGAAACTGTATGCAAAAAGACGACGGCTGCACACACATATACATATATATTCATACATACATATACATATATGTACATAGATCGTACAGTGTAAGTGCAGAATAAAGAAATGTCAAAGAAGAGGACGAATAAAGGAATGCAAGCAGCGCATAACGAAAGTAAAAAGCGACGGCAAAGACGACAAAATTTAACTGCGTCGTTGAACCCTGGGGCTATAACCCTTCCCCTCTGAGCCGCCTACACAATGAGATAACGGTTAGCCGTGATTAAATGGCGCACGAGAAGCAGCAGAACAAAGCGCACAGCCGATTAAAGCATGACTTACCGGTCTCCTTTTTCCACTTCGCACTTTTCGTAGCTCAAACTAAAGCTGTGCGTTATTATTTAATGTAATTTGTTTGCCGAAACTTTCGAACCAGCCGAGATATTTGACAGTAATTATGTTTAGTTAATAAAAAAAAATAATAAAAGACTTTATTTAACTGAACAGATTCAGCAAAGCTGCAAAAGTGACCAACGAGCGGCTGCACAACTCCCGAGTGACTGACCACGACAGCTTGAGATGAATTCCCTCGAAGCGGGCCGCCCAACGATCCGCAGCTTTGACTGCCGTTATCAGCTGTCATCGAAGAGAGTGACGACAGAGAGAGGAAGAGAGAGAGAGAGTGATGTGCGGAAGCGAGCTGCTCTCATAATGAGCGCTTAAGTAAGCGCCGCTCACTAATGAAAACAGTTAATAGTCCCACCATAAAGGAAAATAAAATCAACATAACAGAAAATTTACACTAAGAGTCAAATATGCAGTTTTGTTTTACTTTTGATTAACTTATTAGAGTCACCTTTGCGTGCTTTTACACTCGACATATGTTTATTGGAGCATTGCCAAAGCAGTGCCCTTAGGCCCGAGTGGAAGTGCAAGTATTGCCCGCACAAAGCTCGAGAGGATGCTTGGAATGTTCCACACAGTTAAACACAACACTTGCTGCTGGCAGCTAGCATTCAAAGCTACAGAAAGAGTTTACAAATAATTGAGGTAAATATGGGTAACTTTAAACTGATCAAATTTGATTTATTTATATAATTATTTATATATACACATTGTACCATAATCATATGGAGAGCGCTGCTATTTGGCAAGCATAAGCTTTGGCTCATCCTGTTGCCAATTATTATCCCGTTAACAGGAGTTGCCCACAGCCAAATCACTCAAGGCTTTTCGGCAAGGCAACCACTCAAATTGCCGCTGCGCCGCTGCTCTCAGCACAAACACAAAATCACACAAGCAAACATGCCCAGAGAGCTTTTCAATTGTATGCGAGCAAGAAAAAGCTCTTTGCGTGTCAGTTGCGCAAAAACTCTCCACGTTAGCGGACGCAGCGACGTAGTGACGCGGCGAAACGAAACGAAGCGAAGCGAGGCGAAAACAAAAACAACACGAAGCGAAAGCGCGTACAGGCAACGCGTACGTAGTGCGAAGAAGAAGCGACTTAAATCACCATTCATCTCGCGTGCTGCAGCAAAGCCTGCCGTTGCAATTGCAACCAAAGTGAAGTGTGTGTGTGTGTGTGTGTATGTATGCAATTTGTGATTGAATCAAAGCTAACTGTGAAACTAACTGCAAAAGAAGTGGAAGTAGGAGGAGAAGCAGTAGCAAACGAATAGGAGGCGAAAGGAGGCGTAGGAGGAGCAACAAGAGAAGGAAGGGGTAACAAGAAGAATGCCCGAAATGCGCCCATGTCGATGTAATCAGAGACAAGCGAACAAGCGAGCTGCCAACTGAGCGGGCACTTTGATATCACAGCACATGCCTTCAAAACTGTAATACATTTGTATTGGTGTTGGCTCGCGTGTCACCTACACACACACACACACACACACAACACCTCTGGCTACAAATATGCGTAAGTACTAAAAAAACACACACACACACACACATGTATACTTAGTATATTGTTTCCGTTTACAAAATTGATAAGCGTCCTCTCTATATAAAAAAAAAAAGCTGTATTACAATGCTCTCTAAATAGGATGCTGCCAACAGCTGCCGCTGCCGCTGCCGCTGCCTATGCGTATTTTTAAGCAGCTTATAGGCAATCCCCCGACCTCTTGCTGCCCCTCATAATCCGTTATCCTTTTGGGTCCCAACCGGGTAGCACTTGACTTGCCTCACCTGTGACTGAGCCTCCACTTGAGTGTGGCATCATTTCAGTGCGCTATTTTTACATACATCGTACATATGCGAGTATAAACTCTGCTTTGGCGAAATTAGTTTGCGCATAAATTTGTTGCACGTGGTTTGCTTCATAAGTTCAAGAGTTGCGGCAACATAAGTTGTTTTAAGCAGACAATGTTGTAAGTACTACGGTTATTGTTTGTAACGATGAACTAAATTATTTACAGCATACTTACGAGTTCTTTTGGGCTGTCGTTCAGCAAACTAGTGTGAACTAGTTCTTTTCAAGTTCAATTTGCGCTTTTGAGTCGAAAGTTAACAACTACTAAGTTGCTAACTGTTGCTTACTACTTTGTCGTGAACTAGTTCTTTTGAACTTCACCTAGTATCTTTAATACCAATATCAGTTAAACTAACCAGCAAACTTTGCCTCTTTTAAACTAGTTCTTATGAGCTGGAATTGAATGAATAAATATACGATACATAAATCAAATATAACTATGAAAGTAGCTTAACATAAGCTTCGTTTGGTCATCTGTATGTGTTGCTTTAACTGTTTGAACTGCCCTCGCTGGTATTTTGGCGCCATGTCGACAACGGGTTGGACACTCTGACGATTCCACGCACGGACCTACGGCTGTTATTCGTCATGGGGTTATGGCACCTTTGCATGCCGCTGCGCTTCCGCTTCACACACCACACACACACACATATAACATACACACACATACAAGTTGAGTGTGTTAGAATGCGGTACACGCAACTACTTTTATGCTACTTGCTTCACACACACACACACACACATCGGTCAGTTGTTCTGGCTAATATACAAATACATGTATCTGCAACACTGTGCTTTCCGCTCTCCGGCCAAACCATCTGCTATGCTATTCCCCTCTGTCTATATGCAGGCAAAGCTCTCATAGATGTCGCGTGTCGTTTGGCTTGATATCAAATATATATACCCTGTACATTTTGAAATGGTACAAAAAGGAAGTTTATTGCTTTGTAGGATAAGTGTGCATAGAAAGTATAATAATAATTAGAAAATAGAAGAAATAAATTAAATTAAACAAATAAAATAAACTAAATTGATAAAAAATAATAAACTCATAATAAAAACAAAAGAAATAAAATAAAAAATAATATATAAATTAACTAATATTTTAAAAAAATTAATAAAATAAATTAAATAATTTAAATAAATATATACATTTGTATTTAAATAAAAGAAAATTATGGAGATTAAGAATAGATCAAGAATTTAAACACTACAAAGATTGTTAACTATAGAACGGAAAACTTTCCACAACAGAAACTTGTATAAATGTTGATTATCAACTCTGTGTGTAGGGTATCTCTGTAGCCTAACAATGTCAACGACAGCGCTTTCATTTGTTAATTATGGCTTTGGGAACCATTTGCCGCATATGCCACGGCAAGCAGATAAATTGTGGCATTAGTTAGACGACATTATTTTTTTCTTTTTTGACTATTTGACTTGTCAGCATCTTGGTGGGCATAAGGGGTGAGGGGGGCAGGGAATGAAGCAACTCTGTCGCCGTCAATGGCCTTGAGGCGTCGTCTGATGTCTGCCGAATTGCTGTTGAAGCTGCCCCGCTGTTCATGTCGCGCAGCATGCCACACACAGCGAGCCACAGCTATGAGCTTGCCACCCGCCCAGCCCCCACCACGAAGCCCAGTTGCCGCGACAACTGCTTGAATTAGTTGATTGAAATTGCAGCCTATCCACAAATTGGTTGCATGACAAATTCAAAATTCGCAGAGATCGACAGAAAGATAATCTCATTATTGTTGATCAATTTGTTGGCAAGGAGGGGGGCAAACGTGGCAGCTGCCACAAATTGACAAAGTACAAGCAGTAAAGTTGAAATTTATGAGTTCACATTTGCAGGCATCCATCCACAACATTCATTTACATTTTCGTCTGTGCAACGCGCAGTTGCAAATTACAAGTTGCAAGTTGTCAGCTGTTTTGTGTCCAAAACTTTTAATTACTTGCCGTAAAATGGGACAAAGAGTTAATTAAAATGGGACCTTATGTCACACCAAGCGCAATTGGGGAGTACATTAGCTTGCCACACACACACACACACACAGATGCCCAACGCATACACCTCACACACCCCACACTCACACACCCCAGACAAGCACTTACTTCTCCCAAAATCCCATCAAGCTGTCCATCAAGTGTCGCTGCTTGCACTCGTCTTAAAGGATCGTTAATGGTATCCACATAAGCTCCGCCATTATCGCGGCCACTCGCACCTAATTAAGCCATTAAGATTTAACCTTAAACCTTGAATGGTTTATTTTTGGCTGAAGCACGCAAGTGTTCGTTGTTCGCTTCTTTTTTTTTGGGTCAGAGTGCAGAGATTTTGTGGCGAGCCAAGTTAATTAACTGCTGCATTTGAACAACATGGCTGCAATAGTGCTTTCATTTTCATATGCATTTTTAATGGCACGGTCTGTGGTTAATGTCAGTCAACACAGCCAAAGAGAGACTTTGTTGAGTGATTAAGGCCAATGAATTACATAAAAGATGAGCTTACTGTGAAGCTTATCGATTGTAGTATCTGTGTTGCTTGCAAGCAAGTTTAAGCTTTGTAGCTTAAAGTGTAACTAAAGCTTCCTTTTTCTAAAAACTAAATAATAATTTATAATTCTATGAAACATCTACAAGAGAGATGGCTTAAAGCTTTAATGTGCTTTAGTAATTTATTTTTCAAAGTAATAAATAAAAGCCTCCCCAAACAAATGTAAATGAACTAAACAATCAACAGATTCTCCGAAAAGTTTATCTTTTGCTCAAGATAACTGAGAAAACTTTAGACTATTGAAGCAATATTTAAAGCTTTAATCTGATTTTAAAGTTTCGTTCGTACCAAATATCTCAAGTCATTAATAATTCAATATTTGAATAAAATCGAGTTTTTGCTTAGAATTAATTTAGTTGCAATAGCTGAATTTGATTGCCATTAATTAAGCTTGTTTTACTGGATTTCATTAGTTCAATTGTTGCTTGAATTGATGCTCGTTCGGGCAGAACAGAATGCACGCTAAACTCGTATTACGTATACGACCCGTTTACACGCTGACCTATTGTGGCAGCATAGTTGCTATTTAATTGACTACGCCACGCCCCAAGCAGCATTTCTCTCTCGCTTTCTCTCTCTCTCTCTCTCTGTTGCAACTGCCATGCATGCTCTGACAGCACAGCTGCCACACACAGTGTGGCACACATCTAAATTTTCGACAATTTGTGCATAATTGATTTTAGCACACAGCTTCGTGAGCTGCGTAAACAAGACTTTCCAGTGCTGGAGAGGGGCAAAAGGCACCTCTCCTTTCCCCTCCCCTTACATAAAGCAATTGCTATGAATAATTGAAAAGTCAAGGAAACTGAAAGAAAAATCATTTACGCAGCCACTTGACAGCAAAGTGGAAAATACCAACAGCTGAGCTGAGTTGCCAAACTTTTCCTCAAGCTGTTTTTCTGTTTATTTGTTGTTTTTTTGTAAATTTTGCAAATAACATAAGAAACCCAATGTTGAAATGTGTTAATTTCTTATGTGATAGCATCATAAATATGAATACGAATTTGAATTCAAATTCGAATTGGAATTGGAATAGCAGACGCATCTCCCTCCATATGGCAAGCAGCTGAATAAGTTCTCAATTTATTCTGGAAATTATTTTGCAAATCGTTTTTCAAATATTTATGCATAATTTCACACAGCCAAAGCTTATTTTATTTCGATTTTATTTTGGTTCTCTGATAATTTTATGCACACCGCAAAATACTTGAAAAAATGTCTATGAAAATGGAACTTTTAGTCTATAAAATGCTTTCGATGTCTGATAAGGGTTTGCGTGTTGGCCAAACATGGGAATTAAAACACCAAGCGAGAGTAATAACAACAACTGGAACAACCATAACAATAGTGACTTAGATTGCCACACAGTGTGACACATATTGGGGTGTGCTAGACGTTGAGATATTCATTTATTTGTTGTAGAAAAGGTGTTTCAAGATTTGAGGATTGAAAATGGATTGATATAAACTTTTTAATGTATAAAATTTGTATGCCTTATGCTCTTGAATTAAGCTATAGTTGTATATACCCGTTACACTTGTTTTCGGCTACAGGGTATGTGTTGGAAATTGAGTTATTCTTGAACTTATTGTAGGGCAAAACGAAAAAGTTGTAATGCCATGAAACTGTTTTGAAATCATTGTTTTTTTATAAATTCAATTCATATGCCTTATGCTCTTGAAATAAGCTTTAGTTGTGTATACCCGTTTCATTTGTTTTTTTGGCTACAGAGCATAACTAGTACGTATTAGCAAGAAGAACGCCAAGAGCTCGTTACACGACGGGCGTTGTGCGTTGCTTGACAGCCGCATGACGCCAGTTTCAGCCGCTGTTTGGGGTAACAGCAACAACAACAACAACAGCAGCAGCAACAGCAACGGCAACAGCAAGTATAGCAATAGCAACTACTCCAATCACAGCCAAACAACAATGACGTCACCAGCTGCTGCCCGGCAACAACAATAACAACGAAGACACGTCAAACGTTTAACAAAACAAAAAGAAAAACACAACCAGAGGCAACAAGCAAAGCAGGCACACTGAACACACCGCATCACGTTGCAACACACCCTTCAGCCACCAATCCCTTCAGCAAAAGGGGCAGCACATTGAACTAGAAATAACAGCAAAAATGTCGACAAAGTCGGCAACATTGGCCTCAACAGGTGAGCGACAATAACAAAAGAATAACAGCAACAACAGCAACGACAACAATAACAAATGAAAACACAAATTACGGAAATGTCGTTTTTTGGCTCATGTACTTGCCACACACACACACACACACACACACCTGGCTGCCACACAAAGCGCACACATATCACACGAGTATCAGCTGCTAAATAATTGATTAGTGTCCTCGAGCTTGATTTATTGGCTAAACTGACGCCAAGAGTCAACAACAAATACAATATACATATAACAACAACCACAACCAATAAAGAAAGCTATTGCATATTCATAACTGATAGCGGGACATGTGTGGCATATGTGGCATGGGGCATGTGGCATTTGGCATTGCATTACCTGATTGCTTTGACAATTTTCGATTTAGATATGCAGCCTCGTAATGTAATCCCAATAATGTTGATATACTTTACGTTGCACGCACTTACCACACAACAGTAGCAGGCAGCAGGTTGCAGAGCTGGCCGTTTGTGCGAGCAGCCATAAAATGCTAATGTCAATTTCATTTATGTGTTGTTTTTTTCTTTCGTCCTTTCCTTTTGGCCAAATCAAATAAAATGCCATCAGAACGCAGTCATTAAATGCCACAAAATGTTGCCAGTCATAAAGTCGCCAGACGGCAACTTTTTCCTTTATTGCCCGCTTTTCCTTTCTGCCATTTGGTCGTTTGGCATTTGCCTTGCTGGTTTTTTTTTTTTCGATCCGTTCGGCCAACGTTGCGTATGTGTGTTAAGCGACAACTTTTGCCCGTCACTGTAAACTTTTTAACAGCCAGCTCAGCTGAATCATGGGCCAAAAGTTTACTTTGAAATGCTTAAAGTTGGCTAATTGCAGTCAAAATCTACAGTTAACAAGGATCTCTGGTTGTTGCAACTGCTTGACACGCAATTACTCTGTAAAAGTAATTGATTTCTTCTTGTGCAGATGTGAAAATATCTAAAAATGCAGCTATCGATGTTATCGATCATCTATCGATATATTTGGGTTAATCTACTCTTTTTTCTGTTATTACAATCAATTTTATACATCATCTATTTTTATTTCTTTGTTTACATTCGCTACTATCGATAACAATTTATCGAAATGCTGCAGAACAACAACTATCCATAATTGCGGCTTCTCTTTTGACTTATCTACTATATTCTCTCTTCTTTCACATTCGCTTATATCGATAATCTTTTATCGACATTCTAAAAGAAAGTAGCAATCGATTGTTCTGGCATTTTTGTAGACTAATCTACATTTGTGGTCTATTATTACAATTATAATCCATCTTATTGCTTCGGTTTACATTGTCTTATATCGATAAGCATTTATCGAAAAACCGGAAGTAAGCAACAATCGACAGTTCTCACAACTTTTTGGTTCATCAACTATTATTTTCCCTTACAATATTTATATTTATATAAATTCCCATATTCTCAGTCTTTTTACATTCGCCTAAACCTGCAATCGTTTATCGAAACTAGGAAATATCGATAGCACGCATTACATTATTTACTTTAACTCTTCAACAGTCGCATAAACTCCACCCTTACACACTACTCACGTACAGGGTATCATTTAATATAGCGCTCTAAATTATGCAGCATATTTTCCATACACTATTTACACTGGCGTCATAAATATTGGGACACTTGCAACGTTTGTCGCCAACAGCCAACAACAAAAGCGCTATCAAATTGTCGTCTAATAGAATATTTATGCTATTTAAATGCTCGACACCAAACGGCACAACAGCTCCCCAGTGTGACGTATCATGGGGGAGCACTTTAGTTGGCCCAAACGCGAGCAGGCAACATGGGGCCACGTCGTGGGCGTGGCATGAGCAGGCTATGATTACAATAAATAGAGAATAATTTCAAGTGCACACCCTACAAATTGCATTAAATTAATTAAAAATGTTGATTATTGTGTTGTTGGCTGGCCACAAGCCTTAAATGGGCTTAAATAAAGTCCTTATTTGCTGGCTAAAGCGTGTCCTTTGCATGTCCTTTGAGGTGAAGAAACGAATTTGAAATGATTTTCATTCATAACAAAAAATGCCGCAAGCCTGCAAAGCTTTTCGAGTGCGTAAAGCTTGCAAAGGTATGTAAAAGTATGTGTGTGTGTGTGTGTGTGTGTGCATGTGTAGGTGTGTGTGTGTGTGCCTCCATTTGCATTTTATGACGGCAGCTTGTGGCGCTTTCCAATTTGTGTTGCAGCATCGCCACATAAAGCATTAATAATGCAGCAAGAAACGCCGCAATAAAACCACCGCACCACCACACCCACCCCTCCTTAACACCACACACTACAGCTGTATTAACACATGCCACACACACACACATACACACACACACCCACAGAGAGGCAGTCAGTGTGGCAAGTCAATGCCAAACATTTCAACCACTTGCATGCATTACTTTGTATGATAGTGTAAGTGTACAAGTGTGTGCCTGTGTGTATGCTTCTCTCTCTCTCTCTCTCTCTCTGCGTGTGTGTGTGTGGGTGTGACCTATAGATGGCGCTAACAATAACAAATGCCAGGCCGAAGAACTGTAGCAGTCTTTTAGGAGCATTGCTGCTGTGCAGTTCGACACGAGACACGAGACGCGCAACTTGCCGCGCGTCGTTGCATAGCTGTTGTTTGTGCCCCAACAAGTTATGCAAAATGTGGCAGCATCCAGTGAAAGTTTCAAACAAGTTGCCAAAAATAAGAGAAAACACAATTAAATAGAGTGTGGCAAGCATGTTTGTTGCACGGTGAATGTGATTAGTTTCGAAGGCGATGCAAAGGAAGTCCTCCAAGAGGCATGCAACATTTGCGCTGTGCCACAGAATCAACAAAATCTGTCCAGTTGCAGGTAACCAGCAGCTCAAGTGGCATGTGGCATGTGGCATCCCAGTGATGTCATGTGTGTGTGTGTGTGTGTTGCAAGCAGTCGATCGGATTTTATGCGAGCTTAATAGAATTGTTAAATCGATTATTGAGTTGCCACGCAATTGGCGTGCCACACACATCTAACTGTTGACCAGCTTTCCCCTCTCTACTGACTACTTCCCCCCTCTCTCACTCACTATCTGTCTCTCACTCCATCTTGCAGCTCGCATTCATTACGTGGAGCGTGAGGAACGACCTTGCAGCAGCCGTTTGGCAACCGCTGGCAGCATTGATACCAGCGCCAATGCCTCGCCACCAAGTGGGGCAGGCATCTCGCCACATGGTTCACCACAGTTGCAGCAACGTCTCGGCAAACATCTGAGTAAATCTGCATCCGAGCTGAATGGTCACGATTGCCACAGCAACGACTCTCCGCACATATCGCCAAAGCGAGCCAAAAGTGCCGCCTCACAGCAGCTGATCGGTGGTGCGGGTGGCGGTGGTGTTGGCGGTGCTGGTGGCGTGGCCAGCGGCGTGGGCGTGTTGCAGAAGACGCACGGTTTCTTCAACAATTTGCGGCATCGTTGGAGTCGCGCCAAAAGCAAAGATCGCATCGGCCGTAAGTCACCCAGTGATTTCCTTGAGGAGAGCACCGACTATGCCGCCGATTACAGTTCGGAGAGCAGCTCCGTCACCCAAAGTCCACGTCACAGAGCCACCACAATAATCGGTGGTTCCCCATTGGCGCGAGACTTTCGTGCCACCGCGAAAATGGCGCAAGTCATTCAACGCTTTGGCGGCTCCATGGAGGGTCGCATCGATGAACAGCCCGAAAATGCTACGGGCCACGCCTCGATTATCCCTACGAGCGCCTCCGCTCAACAACAACAACTGGACGCGCTGCAGGTGAGTGCAGTCGCAACGCTTCCTTTCTTTCTTTCTCACCTTCGTTTTTTTTTTTTTTGTTTTTTCGTATACCCCGTATTATAATTAAAACAAGTTTAGCATTCAAAGAGGCGTGGCAAACCTAGTTAAGCATATATACTTTTAATCAGTGCGCTAGCTGAGTCGTTATAGCCATGTCTGTCTGTGCCTATGTACTTCTGTTTCTATGCACACTAGCCTGTCAGTTCTTAAGCTATCTGGATGAAACTTGGTATAGATGCGTCTTTTTGCTGTATGCAGTATATATGTTGGAATCAGAAAGATCGGATGACTATAGCATATAGCTGTCATAGGAACGATCGTTTGTAAATTACTTATCAGTATGAGAAACTTTTCTGTTTCTAGAGATATCTCAACAAATCTCACAGATTGTCTGTCTAGCGTTATGTTATATATACTCCCCAAATTTCGTTCAAATCGTATTATTATATCATATAGCTGCCATAGGAAAGTTCTTTTAAAATAGAATATAAAATCATTCTATATTTATATTATATTTGATTTGATTGATTGATTGATTGATATTTGATTGATATTATATTTGATTTCAACATATTTAATCAATTGCATAAGAAATTGCTTTTTGTACATTTTCTTTAGTCATTTAAAGTGATCTTTAAGGGTATTCCAACTTCGGCTTGCCGAAGCTTTGTTTACTTTCTTATTCTTTACTATTTTAATTATCATTTGCTTTCATTAATTGGTTTTCGATTTCCTTTCTAACGGCAACTAAAAACGAAATTTCCACAACAAAATTTCCTTTACGCTGCGATTTTTTTTTTTTTTGCAAAACTTGACGCACGCAACAACAATGGCAACTATCGGTAAATGCATCGATAACGATAACAATTGCCATCACTAACTGCAGGCCGATGAGCTGCGACGCAAGCGTGAGGCACAATTACGACAATTCGTCTTCTTTCAGCTGCGCGTCCATCTCAAATCCGGCTGCGACTTGGTTGCCATGGACAAAAATGGTAAGAGTATAGGATATACCTACCGACCCTCCCTCCCCCTACTCGATCCATCTCCCTATTCCTTGCCCCATTCAGCCTGTCAACTGTCAGCTGTGTGGTGCTCATCTTATGTCTCTCTTTGTGTGTCTTCCGCGGCATCAGGACTGAGTGATCCTTATGTCAAATTCAAGGTGGGTGGACGTTTGCTGCACAAGTCACGCACCATACACCGCGACCTCAATCCTGTGTGGGACGAGGTCTTCATTGTGCCCGTGGAGGACCCATTTCAGCCGATTATCGTCAAGGTAAGCTATGCCAGCGAGGGTGGCCTTTAAAGTTGCTTCTATATTGCATTTCAACTGAAAGAGACTGAAAGCTCAGGTTGCCTTGAAGAGAGCGAGAGAGATGAAGAGCTTTTATAGAGATTAATTAAATGAGCTTAAGATAAAATTAAGTTCATCTTAAATATTCATTCATATAGAGAGGAAGAGAAAGAGAGACAGATAAATATATTAAAAAAGCATGAAATTCCACAGAATTAGTTGAGCTTTAAACAAGCTTATTTAAAACTCAATTAATAAAAAGCTTTATGTGCTTTTAAAGTTCATTTAAGTATAATAAGCTTCGCTTAAGATTTTATATGCTGAAAGCTCTTTATAGAGCTGACAGCTGTAAGCTTTACTGTGCTTTGAAAGCTGTATAATGGCAAAATATGATTAAATGTAAATAAATAAGAAAATAAAACAGCTTAAGTCTTATATGGTTGCATCTCGCTGAATATGCACAGCAAAATGGCAAAAACAACATTGTTGGCCAACATTCAATTTAGTAAATTGCTTTAGTCCCAGTTGTAAATACCAACACAGTTCACAAAAAGTCAATTTCCGTTGTTTTGGCTTACGAAAAATTTGAATTACAATTCCCGCAGGTCTTTGACTATGATTGGGGATTGCAGGATGATTTCATGGGCTCGGCGAAAATCGATCTCACACAATTGGAGTTGGGAAAAGCGGAAGATATCAATCTGCAGCTGAGCGATACACACAACGGTGAGCCAGGCCTCAGCATGGGCGAGATAATCATCAATCTGACGCTCTGGCCACGCAGCCAAGAGGATAAGGAAATGGTGAGTCTACTACTGTTGCCAAGCTGATGCCCAGGCATGCCACAGCACATATAACATTCAATTTGTTAAGCTTTGATAAATTGAAACGGAAGTCGAATGTCAGATACATTTACAGTGTATCTCAGAGATGCACAGTTAACATACACGCCAGACGAACAAACTCACAGATACTTCCGACTGTGTGAGCTATTGTTGTCCTTAAGCGATTGTTTAGCTTCTTGAGTTTGCCATCTTTTGATACTCCTTTGCATTTTAACAGACACACATTTTTATCAGAATGTTTACATACATTTTTCTACATTTTTAAACATATTGTAACGAAAATAGGCTGTGCCTACTGTCACTGGTGGTTGGGCGAGCGATTCCTTGGGTTTTGTGGCGTGAGGGAGTCGCCACGTAAGCACGGGCCAACCTAGCAATCCCGATTCCAATAAGAAGAACTGTTGGTTTTATTTTATTAGCTGCACACTTTATAAGAAATCTACATGTGGAATAATGGAATAAAATGTATAAAAATGTATGCTTTGTAGTGCAAACACATTTGATGACACATTGAGTCAACTCTTGAACTATCGCTCTAACGGCTCCCAAAACTCACTAACTAACTGACTCACTGACGCACTCACTCACTCACTCAACGACTCAAACGAAAAGTCAGCTAAGCAAACATGCAACTTCCTTACCAACCCCCCAACCCCCATTTCCAACTTCTTAACACATTCGACCTGTAGCACACTCGCAGTTATTGTCTGAGTTACAACTAATTACACACACAAAAACGAGCTCAACTGAAACAAAAGCAACTAAGACAACAACAACAACAACAACCACAACAATAACTACAACAACAACAACTTTAACAACACATACAACAACTAAGCGAAAACCAACAATGACAAATCGCAAAAAAAGCTCCGAAATGAAATCTAAACAACGCAATCAAAGAAACAAACTTAATTACGACACAACGAATGTGAGATGCTCTTACAAAATGAAATTAAAGCCTAAGCAAGTTTGAAAGAGTGCTAGACTAATAGTTACCCTGTTAGGAAAGAATACAAGAAAGAATACTTAACTTTTAACTTTTTTGAAGCAAATTAGAAAGTCTACTCAACTAACAGATACTCTGTAGCTTAACGAATGCAGTAAACTCGGATAAATTAATTAACTGAGGCTGATGAGAGACATTTAAATAGTAACATTATAGAGGGTTTGCCTAGTAATTAAACAAATTTCAGCATACCCCATTAAACCCATTACAGGGTATACATTATACTTATTGATATTATATATGTACGAATTTCTAGTCAACAAACCAAAATCAATGTCTACTTTTTGAAGAGAAATGCATATATTGTCAGCATACCCCATTGAACACATTACAGGGTAGATATAGTACAGGGTATACTGTATATTTAGAACAGTTTCTAGCTAAGCTACCTAGACATTATGGGGGTAATGAATAAAACATATTACTTTAGAATGCCAATAGAAGTACAATACAATCCACAAGCTACGTTCCACAATCCACATGCAGATAATTGCGAGTTACTAGAAGCGCTTACTCACAATTCCAATTAGAATGTCAGCTTCAGTTCACAGTACAAAGTTGCAGTTCACAGTCGTTATCAGTCCAGCCAGCTTATCGCCACAAACAGAGCTTGAAGTGCGACAGATAGACAGACAGAACGACAGATAGACAGACCTGTAGATAGTGTGTGTGTGTTCCATGTTGTATGGGCCAAGGCATATGCCCAGTCGAATATTATCAAGCCAAGTAGAAACATTGAGAGTGTGAGGCCGTTGAATAGACTTCAGTTGTTGTGAAGCGCTTCAATTGAACTGTAGTGAGTGTGTGCATGAATAACTGTACATAGGTGTGTGTGTGAGTGTGTGTGTGTGTGTGTTTACAATGGATTGGCCGGGTCCAATCTATCGAGTTGCCCCACGCATGTTGCTCAAGCGTCTGCGGCAACAACACAGCGAGCTACGTGATCACCTGGAAGAGGTGAACGAAAGTTTTAACTTTTCAATTTCAATTACAATTCAATATCAATATTCAACTGTTAATACAGCACTTTCAGCGCAATTCCAAGCTGGCTGAGTCATCGAAACGCTTGAAATCGCAAATCTGGAGCTCTGTGGTAACAATACTTCTGGTTAAGGCCAAAGATTTGCCTCTAGCCGAGGATGGCAGCAAACTTATTGACACACACTTCAAGTTCAGGTAATTGCAACAATTTCCCAATTGAACTCGGGCTTGTGGCCATTCTCATTTGTTAACTTTTGGTTTTTTTAGATTGGGCAATGAGAAGTACAAGACAAAGTCTTCCTGGACGGAGCGTTGGCTGGAACAATTCGATTTGCATCTATTTGATGAGGATCAGAATCTGGAGCTGGCACTCTGGAATCGTAATACGCTCTTTGGCAAGGCCAACATTGATCTGAGCGTCTTCCAGCGTGAGACAACGCATGGCATCTGGAAGCCATTGGAGGATTGCTCGGGTGAAGTCTTTCTCATGCTCACCATCAGTGGCACCACAGCTCTGGAGACGATCAGCGATCTGAAGGCATTCAAGGAGGATCCGCGCGAGACACAATTACTGCGCGATCGCTATCGCTTTCTGCGCAGTCTACAGAATCTTCGGGATGTGGGACATCTCACGGTGAAGGTGTTTGGAGCAACGGGTCTTGCAGCCGCTGACATTGGCGGCAAGTCCGATCCATTCTGTGTTCTGGAGTTGGGCAATGCTCGGCTGCAGACGCAAACGGAGTACAAGACGCTGACGCCCACCTGGAATAAGATCTTTACTTTGTAAGTGAGCAGGTTCCTCCTTCTCCTCCTGCTCTTCCTTCTCCATATCCTTCAACCCTAATCTCTTAATCCTTCACAGCAATATCAAGGACATCACCCAGGTGCTGGAGATCACAGTCTTTGATGAGGATCGCGATCATCGTGTTGAGTTCCTCGGCAAGTTGGTCATCCCACTGCTGAGAATCAAAAGCGGCGTCAAACGTTGGTACACCCTAAAGGATAAGAATCTTTGTGTGCGCGCCAAGGGAAACTCACCACAGATTCAATTGGAGCTGATTGTCGTCTGGAACGAGGTGAGAGCCATCTGTCGTGCCCTGCAGCCCAAGGAGGAGAAACTTATACAGCAGGAGGCGAAGTTTAAGCGTCAACTGTTCCTACGCAATGTCAATCGCCTCAAGGAGATCATCATGGACATTCTGGAGGCGGCGCGTTACGTACAGTGAGTACACATAGTATTGTCCCACCCCATGGAAGTCTTTACATTGCTCTTTTGTATACTAGGAGCTGCTTTGAATGGGAGTCTCCAGTCCGCTCAGGCATTGCCTTTGTGCTGTGGATCGTCGCCTGTGTCTACGGAGATCTGGAGACGGTGCCCCTTGTGCTCTTGCTCATCATACTGAAGTAAGTTCAGTTGGAACTACGAGAAGAACTTCACTCTTAGTGTATCGCTCTCTATCTGTCTGTCTGTCTGTTACAGAAAGTGGCTCATCAGACTCATCACGGGCACCACAGATGCCAATGCTGGCCATTATGACTACGAGTATGATGAGGATGACGATGATGACAAGGAGAAGGAGGAGAAAAAGTCAATTAAAGAGCGTCTCCAGGCCATACAGGAAGTCTCACAGACCGTACAAAATACCATCGGTTATCTAGCCTCTCTAGCCGAGAGCACCATCAAGTGGGTTTATCTGAAGTTTTCCACATTCGCTTTTCCTCTATCTTTCTTTCTGTATTACTTCCCTTAGCACATTCAACTTTTCCGTCCCCGAATTGACCTGGCTGGCAGTTGTCCTTCTGCTTTGTGCAATATTTGTGCTGCATTTTGTGCCGTTGCGTTGGCTTCTACTCTTCTGGGGCTTTATGAAGTTCTCCCGTCGCATTCTGCGGCCCAATACCATACCGAACAATGAGCTACTGGACTTCCTATCGCGTGTGCCCGATAACGAGGAGATTGTAAGTGATTGATCAAACGATTGCCATTATGAGATGAGTTGTTAGATGGAAACTTGCCTTCGTTTCGCTGTCTCTTGATAACGGGAATAATGGGAAGAATCAGAGGGCTTTAATGTCTTAGGCAAACGGAAAGGAACTTTAGGAAGGGGAATCGCATATGAAAAGAGGGAAGACTTGTGACTTTAGCATTCTATTCTGTCTTCTTTTCTGTGGACTAAATGTGATTTGTACATCTTAATCGAATTAGTAAACAAACGGATTAAAGGCAAATAAAAGGGAACTTAAGGGAGGGGAAGTAAATCAATCAAGCAAAGGCTACAATGTAGAGATTTCTACATTGGAAGTGCCAAAAGAGACTTTTCTAGGGAAAAATTCAATGACAGGCATCTTAGATCCTTGGTAAACAGAGAAAACTCTTGTCTCTAGTTGTCTCAGTCACTCAAAGGGTTCATAATAACTAGGTACAGCCTCCCAAAGAATTCTTTCTTCAATAGCTTGTAGTAATCTCTATTCAATTCATATGTAAAGTCTTGTTGGGTTCTCTGCATTACAGAATCAATTTAGAGAGCTGCCACCATCGGCGCCCAACGATCAGGCGCGGAACAATCCAAAGAAGAAGCTCAAAGGATCATAGTCTATAACCAGCGCTGATGCGGCATTGGCGTCGCTGCAGTCCAGCGCAACAGGTCCACAACATCTGATGCAACAGATGACGACCCGCTTCCGCGCCAATACAAATCAACTGAAGCACAAGTTTGGCCAGGCCAAGAGTCTCAGTCTGAGCCAAGGCGATTAGTTTAGATACTCAAAACATACACACACACACACATATATATATATATATATATATATATATATATATATATATATATTATATATATATAGATATTCTTATATAGATAATTCAATTTAGAAAAAATCAAATTAAGGCACCAGAGCAAGTTCCATGGCAACGTCAACTTAATGCACCAAAGTTTTTGCTTAACTCTTAAGTATTTTCAGGATCTGTTTGTTAAGCTACAAGAAAAAGAAAGAAAAAGAAAAGATGAAAAAAAAAACAGAAATCAAAACTATTTACACTAACAAACAAATTTTGTAAAAATAGTAGAAGAAAGTAAACCAAAACCGAACCGAACCGAACAAACAGAATATTGTACTTTATACTTATAGAAGCAGTGAGTGTACCGTACCTAAAGTTCAACCTTATTTTTTTATTTGTATATGTATGTATCTAAATATGTATTTAATTAACAATTTACCAACTTTACCAACTACAAACCGAGCAATTCCTCTTTGCAAACGTATCGAGAATGGTTAATTATTTATTGTATATTTCGATTTGTGATATTTTTCAAAGAATTGCAACTGGATGTACTATGTGGCTTATCCAAAACAAAACTAAAAAAATACTTAAATATACTATATACATTGATACATATATATGTATATATAAATATATATATATTTAAAATACCTTTACCTTTACTTCAAAAGTTCCCTACGATATGAATGTATTTACTTATAAGTCACTGATCTACATAAACAAGCAGAATTTATACCTGAGCGCACTAAACTCCGAAAAGCTTACATAATCATTCCGAAATCCTGGCACTGTCTTCCTATTGTCCGTTAAATTTGAATTTTAACATAACGCATGTGTAATACCCCGCCGTTCCCACTTTCGTATCGCTTTACAGCGACTAACTGCCCCCATTCTTTCCAAATCATGCTCAGCGTGTGCGCTAGTTAGTGTGGTGAGTTCGCCAATGCTTTGCGTGTGTGGTAAACTGCGTGCGCTCTCCGATCGCCTTGCCTCCCTTTCTCGCACTAGTCGCTGCCATTCCGCTCTCTGTCACCTTGTGCGTGCTGCGCTCTTTGTTATGCATGGTCAGTGATGCTCGCTCCTGTCAGTGATGCCCCTTTTGACGCCTTAATGAAAACTATGCTATTCTAATAATAATACTGCGGCTTTCTTTTTTTATAATTAGTCCTTAACAATTCATGATAATAATAATACAAAAATGCAAAATATTAATACTAATAATTCATTGCTCCGTCACAATCGATTGCACTCGAGATCATCTAAGGCTTTTTATATGCATAACTTATCCTACATTTTAACTCTATTAATTGTTCAAAACATTTTTCGAATATCTTAAATAACTAAAATAATATATTATACTATATACATACATATTGAGGATGCCATGAATTGTAATTGTAATCCAAAGAAACTCCGATGATGATAAATGCATGACAAGCAACAACAATTAGATAGTCTAACTATTTTATACTCCCGCAGCAACAACAAAGTTTTTATATACAATACAAAACCGAATTATTTAATTAATTAATATTAATTATTAGCACCTAAGTTAAGTTTGTTATTTTTCAAAGTATGAAACAAATTACAAAATACAAATATTTTTGGATTTCGCTCAAAAAGAACTCAAGTCAAAAAAAAGCTTTCTTTCATTGGCTCTAAAACTGTACGTCTTTGCATTTGCGTGCGCCTTTGCTTAAGTTTCTAGCTGTGTTCGTCAAACTGTAAGTGTAATCTTCGTTAGCTCTTCAACTGTAAGCTTATTCATTTTCATTGCAAGTCTGTGTGCTTTGGTCTACGCTCGTTGCTGTGTCCGGTCAACTGTAAATGTACCTTGCAATGTTCCTCAAACTGTGAGCACGGCAATTTGCCCGGTCTTGTTTGAATTTTTCGCTGTGGGAGACGTACACCAGCTGCCTGCTATGGCCAACAATTTGATAATTAAATGATAAATTTCCAAAATGTTTAAAAACGTTATTTGTATTGCAATCAGAAAGTTTTGTATTATATTTTAAATAGAGCCGAGTGTTATATACGTGGATTGATTAAGGGCAACGTTTTTCGCACATGAAATAACGTTTCGCATTGCAATCTTCAGCGGTCCATATGCCGCTGGATCCATTAACGCCAAGGCAACGAACTTGGTTAGTTGGAGGATTGGCATAATTAACGAAATTATTGTTGGTGATAGGTTTACCAGTTGAATACCAACTCCATTGAAAGCTGTTCGCCTGATTTGAGCCAGAAGTCCAAACGGGTTCAGTTAATAATCTCTGGAAACCCGAATTCCTGAAGGTGGTAAAGATACGTTGTTGGGCGGCACTGTTTGGAATGGCGGCCAAAGTGTAACCAGCCCTTGCACAAGCTGCCGTGGCTTCAAACCAATTCATCTAAAATAGAATAGAAGATATAGAAGCTATCATTAATCATATCATAGAATTCTGTAAATACAATTGCACTTGTTACCTTAGTAGCGAGTGACAGTGTGTAAACACCATTTTCATATATGTAAGCGATTGGCAAAGGTAGTTCATTGTTGTCAGCAATAATCTGTAATTCACTTTCGTCCAGGATGCCATCATCAGACCGGGCCAAAGCAACCAGCAGACAGAGTAGACCGAGTCCCAGTATTAACTTCATTTTGTGTAGAGACAAACGACTACGATTCCCCTTTTTATACATGAGTTTTATCTATAGTTAAAGCTAATTGCCAGATGCATTCATCAATGTCATTCGATAAGCTCGAAATCTTTGTAATTCTTTAGCTTTTTCTTTAAATTTGTTGCATTTGCAGTTAAGTTTTTTGTTGTTCTTTTTTTTCTTTCTTTACTTTGTTTTTGCTTTTTTTTCTGGCGTTTGCCATAAATTTAGCTTACAGTAAATCTCAATTTTAAGCGTTGCGTGAATCCGTTTGCCATTTTTATGGCAAAGTTTTTGGCGCTAATAATGTTATCCCAGTGAGTGCAGGGAGTGAACAAGGGAATTTATCGGAAAAATGTAAAAGCATATCTCATTTAACTGTGCTGTCAGTGAAGAAGACGTTATGACGGGTCAAGGATTGGCAATTGCCACTGCTGCTGCCAGCTAGAATATTATTTGGGGCACCCTCATCGACTTGAATGAATGCAACTTTTATCCTGCTACGCAATTCCTTTCAAAAGTGTTTACGAGTCCCATTGGGATTGGACAACAAGAATGAAATGTGCAAGCACACAGATCGTTGCGTTTCTGTTCCGGAGGGTTGTGTATGAACGTGTGTGTGTGTGTGTGAGATATAAAATCAAAAATTGCTGCTGCCACTGTGTGTGGCGAACGGGGGCGTATGGATAATATGATTTCTGTTTGTTTGAATGGCATGCCATTTGCATTTGCCACTGCAGCATAAAACTAGCTTGTTCCGTTTGCGAGGCAAGGTCATGTTTAAGTCGAAATGATATAGAAAAAAAAAACTAAAAACGTTTAATAATTTAATTTGTTATTTTTATTTTATATATTATATTATATTTATATATTATATCTAATTTGCTTATCAACGATAATTCAAACGGATCGATGTAGGTCCTGTGGCGCAATGGATAACGCGTCTGACTACGGATCAGAAGATTCCAGGTTCGACTCCTGGCAGGATCGTTTCTTTGTTTTTATTTAATTTTAACCATTTTTTAATTCAATATTTATAAATTTGATTCTTCCTACTTATTTTAAAAATTTAATTTTTTATAATTGTTAATAACAAAAATTTGCGTTGCGCCCAACGTGGGGCTCGAACCCACGACCCTGAGATTAAGAGTCTCATGCTCTACCGACTGAGCTAGCCGGGCTGTTGAATGCAGGATCACTAATATATTTTAAGCAAAAACTATTTTCGAAAACTGAAAAATATTTCAAAAACAAAGAAAATGTTATATTAAATATAGATTTAAATGAACCCCATAAAAAAAACTAAGTTTTGATAACACTGCAAAAGTTGTAAGTAAGGCAATTAGCAGAAGAATAATTAACTGCGCAGCTTGAACGTTACACAGGGCAAATCTTAAGTAAATAATGTTCGCCATTTGATGCACAAATTGAGATGCTGTTGTCTCTTGTTGAATGTGCGCAATTAGATTGTAAAACTTGTCGACAAGATGACATGATCTATTAGCTTTGGTTATTTGTCTTTTGATGCTGGCAGCAGGAAAAATTGCAATTAAATTGGCTGCTGCTGCAGGAAGTTGAGTGCAAAGGAGGAGGACGCAAAGGACAGCAAGGACAATAACACCAAGATAAGAGAGAGATGGAAAAGGGACGAACTGACAACAAAAGTCACGCAGAATAAATGCGCCATGCGACAGGGCTAAGGCTAAGGGCCAATGGCTGTTGCTGTTGTTGTTGTTGTTGTTGTTCGTTTTCCTGCTGTTGCTACCACTTAATTTATGCGACAAGGAAAAGCAGGGAAAGCAGCAGCAAGTGTGTGGCTTAAACAGAAACGCAGGGGGAACGCTGCCTGTTGGCCATTTTCACAGCACGTTTAGCGAAGGTCGTCAATGGCTAAGCCAACGCATTGCTTTCGGTTTTATAGCGTGGAAATTCATCTCATACTCATGCACACACTTCGCTATCTTGGCTAACAATACAATTTGCCAGCTTTTCAATTTCCCCAATGCCCCCTGGTTAGCCTTGA
Source organism: Drosophila funebris (assembly GCA_018901825.1). Taxonomy (NCBI): domain Eukaryota; kingdom Metazoa; phylum Arthropoda; class Insecta; order Diptera; family Drosophilidae; genus Drosophila; species Drosophila funebris. Next base: position 1,116,829 of record JAEIFK010000346.1, on the reverse strand, counting down.
CTAACTAAGGCTGTTAACAAAGATTTGCAAAAGGTTATGCCACAAGGTGATCGTATGTTGAAGTGCTGAAAGTGTTTTTACTTCGCTCTAATCATAGATATCAACATATAGTAATATAATTTAGTTAAATAGACTACTACAGCTAAGTCTTAAGTCTTTGTTCTTAAGCTTTAAAGCGAAATCTTATTTAAGCACTTCCCCATTCAATTATTCTGTTCATTTTCATTATATAATCACTGTCCCTTCGAACCCAATTGCTTCACTTGCTTCACTTGCTTAGCCAAATCACTGCAACAAAATGCAATGTTTCATTAAGATTTTATCGCTCTTTTGTGTGTGTTGCTTTATTATTAGTTTCCTTTTTTTTTGTTTTCTGTTCTTTAGCCAAAGCAGCAGACATTAGCGAGGGTCGCTCCGTTTAATTAACAAATTCTTTGATGTAGCACAAGGTTCTTTCATGGTGGGGGGGGGATGGGGGGGTAAAGTTTCCAGCTAATTAGAAGTATAGCTTGTGCCCTGCCCTCAATCTACAAAATATATCCCCTTTCAAATGATGCAATTTGCGTGTTTATTAATTTTATGTCAATTTGCATGCAATTTTTGGCTCAAGGCGAAACTTTATCTAAGTCGCAGTAGTTTTCAGTTTTCGCCTTTATGATGGCTAATCTAGTGGAATGAAATGCGTTTGCCACAGTGGGTTAATTAAAACTAATGGCCAACCCAGTTATGCTGCCAGCTGCAGCAGCAGCAGCAGGTGGAGTTGCAAGCAGCAAATCCTCAATGTTGCAACAGCAACTTCAAATTGTCTCTAGCTGAGTGGATTTTGTTGTTCGATGGCTTTGAAACTGCAATTCAATAAAAATAAATACGTCGAATGCAGCTTAAAGGTACACAAAGTTTCATACTAACAAGTGTGCTGTTGTAAGGCAACACGACTGAGAGATATCCTATGGTAAAACAGCTGAAATATAAAGCAATTCTAAAAAAAAGTTTATAAAAGAATTTAACTACGTTTAAAAACATATTTTGTAATGTATTAATAAAGTAATGTATTGCATATATTACTTTCTCTTCCTGCTTACTTTCCTCTGCGTTTGGTATACCGCTCCTCATACACTCTCTGATTACAGGGTATGAGATTCGCGTGCGTCTTACATGGGGAGAAAATAAGTAGAATTGAGAATGAATTTTATATTTTTTGTATTTCGCATTTGGTATTTGGGATTTCGCATTTTGGCATTTGCTGCTGTTGTTGTTGTTGTTGTTGTTGTTATTGTAGCCTTTTCTTCCGCAAGGTCATTGCAAAGTCATTGCAAGTTGTTGCATGCTCTGCTGTTGCATCCACCCCCACCCCCCGCCGCACAAAACAAGTCAACTGTAAATTGGCTTAACTGTAGTATATCATTTAATTTTATGTCATCTCACATTTTAGCACGTTGATTTTGATGTCGTAATGAAATCAGCGCTGGCATGGCAAAGCATAAGACAACATTTCCCAATGGAAATGGAAAAAATATACACGAAGAGCTTTTAAATGTTAAGCAGCAGTTGAAAATAGTGATAAAGATAGTAAGTTATCTATAAATTATACAAATAACCTGACCTAACCTAACTAACCTGTTAATTAAAATTTAATTATCGTCATAAAGCAACATTTAATACAAGCCAAGTAATTAACTATCAAATTTATTAAGTTGAATAATATAATTTGAAATATTTTAAATGGAAATTAAAAAAAATACATAATATTTTAATTAAGTAATATCTGTTTGCGTTTAATAAAGAGTTCTTACTATTAACTTTATGTATTACAAACTTTATTTTAAAATGTAAATAAAATAATTATATTTATTGAGCATTATAAACGCAATAAATAAACATTCCTAAGGAGCACTTATTTCTCTAACAAAAAAAGTGTTGAACGATGCCAACAACACGCGGTGTTCCCAAGCGGTCCCCCATCTAAGTACTAACCGCGCCCGACGCTGCTTAATTTCGGTGATCGGACGAGAACCGATGTATTCAGCGTGGTATGGTCGTTGGCGAGAGTCGCCTGCTTAGAGTGCGATTTTGTAACTGTATTTGATACTAAAATATGTTAAATATATATTTATAGAAATTTATTTTATTTTTTTAATTTTTATTTTGGAAACTTAATTCATAGTAATCTCAGCAGTAGTAAGAATTAGGTTGCACCGGGTTGGTAAAAACAAGAAAATCTAATTAACATTAAAGAAAATATATAAATTAATTAATATATAAATTAATTAAAAAATATATAAAGTACTTTAGAAAAGTATAGCAGATATATGAGTTTATTAAAGAGTTAGTTTCTATAAAAAAAAAGCGTTGAACGGATGCCAACAACACGCGGTGTTCCCAAGCGGTCCCCCATCTAAGTACTAACCGCGCCCGACGCTGCTTAATTTCGGTGATCGGACGAGAACCGATGTATTCAGCGTGGTATGGTCGTTGGCGAGTGTCGCGTGCTTAGAGTGCGATTTTGTAACTGCAAAAAAGAATCTATGAAGTAGAGATTAAATAACAGTATTATTATGCCTGCAATTGTACTGTATTTTGAGTGAATTAATAATAAATAATTTTTGTTATTAATAACAGCTCATTTGCCTAACCAAATACAACTTGCAGCCCCTTCTATGTCAATATTATTATTAAAGTGCCTGAGATATGAGAACTAATTTCGTATTACAATGTAGTAAATACTTGTATTGCCCGTCGCAGTCAATGCATCTATAATTAGCGATGTTATGTGTGCATTACGTGATTAAGTTAACTAACAGCTAAGCACCTACACAGCACCAGAGCTCATCCCCCCTTTAGCATTTAGAAATTTAGCTCATGCGACATTGCATAGAGTAAATTGACAATTGTATTAAGTGCGTTAAGTGCTACAGCATCAGGGAGTGTGTGTGTGTGTGTGTGTGTGTGTGTGTGTGTGTGTGTGTGTGTGTGTGTGTTTAACAACACACAGTACATGGCATATTACTACAAGGACTGACTGTTGCTGCTGGCAAAACGAAGCTTTTTATCCGTCAAAACTTTATGCTGTTACTCTCGCCCAACAATTGTTGCAAAGTGTTGTTTGCTGCAGCTGCTGTTTTGTTGTTGCGGCTTCCCCATTATGATACATTTGCTTCGAGGTTGCCAAACGTTTGCCAAGCACTGAAGGATAATTGTCCACGGGGCATCCTTCGCATGTCACGCACCATGAGTCGCCTTGTTTGTGGCAAGGTTAAACGTCGCAATAAGTTTTGCTTTAAAAACATTTTGCAATGTCATTGAATGTATTTGATTGATTATATAAACTGTCATTAATTGTGTAACTGTGTAAGCTAAGTGTAAGATTTTAGATTTAAAACAACTCTTCACATTTGATTGCGTTCACGTCTGTATCAAGTAATCAAAGTTGACTTCAATTCTAGTTATGACTGCAATCTTTTAATAGCTATTGCATGTTGATATGCTTATTACAACAAAAATACACTAGCTGAGTCAGTACGTACATTGCATGTGTGTTAATTTACGTTATTTAATTTAATGCATATAATTTAATATTGTATATAATTAATAACATAGCAACTGAGTGAGCACGACATTTTGTTGTTTATATTATTGCATTTTAATTTATATATATTTGAATTTAATTTTAATTATTATTATTTTATAATATTTCAATTTAAATGTTATTTTATTTAACTAAATTGAATTTTCCTTATTCCAAAACCAAAGTGACTAAGCTTGACTTAATCTGCCACAGTTTCTAATTAAATATTTATATAGTTTCAACTATTTTCATTAGTTTCCATAACTACAAATCACTTTTTAAATTAATATTCAACACTTTGTAGACTTTTCTGCTACCACAACACATTTATATGCCGATTTTATTGCACTTAGAAATCACAAAAAATATTCGTACAATTTGCTGTAATTAATTTGATTTTAAATTACAACTTAAAAAGAGTTTAATCTCGCTAAGAATTTCCAGCTTCAACTCACACTAGATTCTCTCCAGTTTCAGGAAGATTTCATCTTTGGGTGTGAGCACAGCGGCCATGGGAGCAAAGGTGATAGAACTCTTAGTCTTGGCACAGCCGAGCACACGATGATGTCGCAACAAATGAACTAGACCCAATTTCGATTGCAATAGGCCTAGACGCATGCCAATGCAGTTACGTGGTCCAATGCCAAACGGCATATAGGCATCCATGTTGAGACTCTGACGATTCTCGGGGGCAAAACGTTCGGGATCATATTTATCCGGCTCTGGCCAATACTGCAAAATAACAATGAGTTTAATCGAAAGAGTAGAACAAAACGTTGTGGCACTTACACGCTCATCGCGATGTATGGCAATGGTGGAGACATAGATGGGTGTGCCATTTGGTAGTTCCACATCATAGTAGGGGGACAATGTGAAGCGTTCACCAGTCGAGGGTTGGCTACACTCACGCTCGGCATAGCCAACAATGGGATACTTGCGTAGTGTCTCATTCACCACCTGTGTGAGGTAGGGCATCTCTTGAATCCGCTCGTAATCAATGTGATCCTCGTTGCCAAAGTAATCGATAACTTCCGCACGCAAACGTTCCTGTATCTTCGTGTTGTGTGACAATTCAAACAGTGTCATTGTCATCGTGGATGAGCTTGTCTCAAAGCCAGCTGTCTGAAAGATTGCCGCCTGTGCGACAAGATAGTCCAAGTTATTGGCCTTGTTATCCAGCTCATCGACAGCCTCACGCTTCATGGCCAACAATATATCGACCAGATCCTTGCGTAACAAACCCGATTTCTCACGCTCCGCCAGAACATAACTAATACTGCGTCGTATGAAGTTAGAGGTCTGACGTGAGAAGACCTTAACACGTGCCAGCGTTGCCAAAGCGGGTAACATAAAGATAATGGCAAAGTCAAAGCCGCGACGCCAGTTAACATCGAATATAGCCTTATTGTGGCAAAAGAATTCACTATTCATATCGCTGAGCGAATTCGCTTTTACCCCAAAGGCTGTGGTTGCTATTAGATCCGTTGTGAAACGAGCACAAATATTCTTAATCGCAATCATTGAACCAGCTGGCAATGTGTCCAAATGTCTCTCCAGTTCTTTACCTATCTGCGTTCGATAAAAGTATATGGATTATCGATTAATCTGTTATTAATGATTGCACTTCGGCTTACCTCTACCATCAGTGGATACATTTGCTTGATCTTTCCACTGGTAAACACCGGCGAGAGCTTATTACGCAAGTCCTTCCAATCGGGATTACGCACAAAGAACAGATTGTTATAGCCCAGGGGATCGTGATGTGGATCGGTTTGTAGAGCACGATTGGTAAAATAATTGAACTTCTTGATCATCACAGTCTTGATGAGTTCCAAATCTTTGATAATTATACCAGGACGATGTATTAGATATACTCCAATCAGTGGCTCCTTCTCAAATCCGGGTGCATTGTGCAACAAATTGATCTGCTCGAAGAACGATACCCTGGCAGTTAGAAATCTGCGCATATTACCAAAAATTGGCGATGGCTTTATGTGCTTGATGCCCAAGCGTTGCCAGTAACTGTAGGTACGTCTCTGCCATATGTAGAATAACAGCGCCAAAGTGGCGATCAATAGTAGAATCTCCGTAGACATGTTTGTCGCTTCGACTGCAGTGATCGACTCTAAGCTTCGCTGTTTTAACGGGCGCTTATAATGCCCCCGAAGCGTTGTCGGTCGACGACACTGCACACTTGATAAGCGAATAAGTTACACAGCTCGCTGAGAGCAGATTATTATTTTAACTGCACTCTATGACTTTGGATGTCGTAATCTAATGCTACTTGTTGTATTTAGTCAATGTAAACAATTGCTATGTAGATGAAGCGCTCATATGTTATTTGTAAAAAATGAAAATCATGCTATTGAGTTAAAAAAAGGAAGGAAATTAATACATTATTAAAAAAATTTTAATACAAATGTAACAGTCATAATTAAATTTCACAAAATATAAAAAATGATCAATTTAAACCGTTTCCCATACCGGGAATTGAACCCGGGCCTTCCGGGTGAGAGCCGGATATCCTAACCACTAGACAATATGGGAGATGAGATTTGATGTGGTAAAAATAGAATTTAAACAAAGGCTAATCTAATTTTAAGCACATATGTATGAAAGGCAGCAAGTAAAGTCAATATAAATATTATAAGTCTAACAATACAATAACAAAACAATTCTTTACATTTAACTTTCATTCTTACATATACATAGATTTCAAATACATAAAACAAACAAATGTAAAGCAGTTAATTCCACATGTTTGTCACTGTACTGCACTGCTTGTTAAAGTCGATAATACAGTTCTCACAATATTGAACTACCTTTGCTGTAATTAGTAAGTATCAGACTTACGCAGACTATGTGGTCCTGTGGCGCAATGGATAACGCGTCTGACTACGGATCAGAAGATTCCAGGTTCGACTCCTGGCAGGATCGACTTTTTTAATTTAACTTTCACACGCTTTATTTTTAAATGCCCTCAAATGGAGGTATTTGCATTGCTCCTACTGCATTTAATTTTACTCGTAAATATAATTGTCAATTTTGCTTTTGATTTCTTTTGCTTAAATGAAGATTTGTTACAAATACGAGGTAAAAACTGTATTGTAACTGTATTTGATACTAAAATATGTTAAATATATATTTATAAAAATTTATTTTATTTTTTATTTATATTTTGGAGACTTAATTCATAGTAATCTCAGCAGTATTAAGAAAATGTTTGCACCTGGCTGCTAGGAAATTCTAATCAACATTAAAGAAAATATATAAATTAGATTAGATGGTCAAGTAAACACATTTGACAAAAAAGACATAGACAGAAAGTACTTTAGAAAAGTATAACAGATATATGAGTTTATTAAAGAGTTAGTTTCTATAAAAAAAAAAAAGGCTGAACAATGCCAACAACACGCGGTGTTCCCAAGCGGTCCCCCATCTAAGTACTAACCGCGCCCGACGCTGCTTAATTTCGGTGATCGGACGAGAACCGATGTATTCAGCGTGGTATGGTCGTTGGCGAGAGTCGCGTGCTTAGAGTATTATTTTATATTAGAAATTGACTATATTTTTAGAGTCTGCTAAATAAGTTTGTTGTTAAATTGGAATGGCGTTTAACCACACAACATGCTATTAATTACCAATTACCTATTATACTGTATAATATCAATAAAATATTGATGGAAAAAGTTTTTATGTTTTAGTTTCCCTTAATACACATTCCATTTTGTATTTTATATGTGAACTATGCGACAGTGAAAAATTTAATCAAACTGTAGTAAGCAGTATAATTTTATTCTTTTGACAAGCAAATGTTTTAAAGCCCTTGGAACACAAGATATGTGAATAGATTACCCGCTGACACAAAACAAGCTTTTGCCAGTCACGCACCAACGGTCCTGTGGCGCAATGGATAACGCGTCTGACTACGGATCAGAAGATTCCAGGTTCGACTCCTGGCAGGATCGATGATTTTTTTATATTGTATTATTATTGAATTTATAAATTATATATGTATTTATATTTTCTTAACATTTACATGCGCTTTATAGATCCAAGAGATTTCAATCTGACAGCACGGAAACTTGTTATATGCGCGAAAGACGTGCAACCTTTAGCTTATTAAGTTTGTCGTGTAACACGTAATGCACTTGCTCAAAGAATAGCCAGTAGGGTGAGAAAGGATTTAGCCTGGAGCTCAATGGCAACGTTGAGCTGTGGTGGCTAAAAGCAAATAATGTGGCGTCGTGTAGAGTTCTGTGGATTATGTGTCGCTTTATGTTAAACAGAACAGAAACGCTAAGAGCGTTTGCTGCAAGGGGCGCATATCAAATCGGGAAGCGACAGCTGCGTAAGCAATTGCACGCCAAGGACATTTAAGGTGACATCCAAATGCGTTTTCCCTTTGAAGGACTGACTGAATGCAAGTTGGTCGTGTGCGTGTGTGTTCCAAATGACTTTTTATATTCTGTGATTTGCATAATAGCAGAAACTTGTAATATGCAATGAGTATGTCAAATTGTAGAGACAACTTGCTCATTTACCTGATAAAAACTTACTTATTGAACGTCCATATATAAACCATAAATATAATATAAAAAGTAATATATTACAACTTTTAACATAATTTAAAAAATGTAAAAAAGATATCTTCCCATACCGGGAATCGAACCCGGGCCTTCTGGGTGAAAGCCAGATATCCTAGCCACTAGACCATATGGGAGGCCTGTATAACACTGCCAAAAAAAAGCATCATATTACCTGCGCACAGCATGACTAATAATAAATTAGGTATAATTAACATATCTTAATTATCATATCATGCGAAGATGTATACAGATACAAATAAAAATACGATGCGAATGATTAACAGAAATAAAAGCAAAATATAAAAAAAGTTTATCATCACGATCCTGCCAGGAGTCGAACCTGGAATCTTCTGATCCGTAGTCAGACGCGTTATCCATTGCGCCACAGGACCGGTTGCTTTTGCAACTTCTAAAACACTGTATCTGATGAGTTTCATTTCATTGTCAATAAATACAGTAAACTTGATTGCTCTTCTTGATAATAAATCTGTAACAACGAATTAGATATCTTAGCACTCGCCGACTAATAATTATTATAAATTCGAAATTAAAAAAAAACGAATAAAAAAAAATCGATCCTGCCAGGAGTCGAACCTGGAATCTTCTGATCCGTAGTCAGACGCGTTATCCATTGCGCCACAGGACCGGCGGAGTATTTCGTGGCTGACATCAAATATAAAATCAAAGCAGTGCTGCTGCAACTACATAAAATATTAAAGCAGCGCCTCAAGCAGTACAATAAGCAGTCGAACTCAGCTGTTTTCATCAATTGTCTGTAAAATTAAGCAAATAGTAAATTTATGATGTTTAAATAAGCTGCGTTAAAAATCATAAATATTTAAGCAAATTTATCAATTAAATTTTATTTCATCTTAATGTCGTTAAATTATTGTCGAAGCGGTGGTAAGACATTTGCTCTCTCGCTTTGTTCCTCGGCGTCAACGCGTCGACGGCACTCGTCTGCAGTAGCGCCGCTTGGCGGTTGGCGTCAAAAACAAAATTCGGTTTAGTCTCTCTTTGGCACTCAAAGTGTGCAGTTCAGTGACAACGCAAAGCAAGACCGACAACGCTTTGGACGCTAAAAAGTTTTACGTGCGCGCGACGTAAGCAAAAGCGAAGCATATAAAAAAAATTAAGAATCTCTGAGCAACAAAAAATATATATATAATTAATACATACATACACCAAATTGTTTATAAAAAATAGAAATAATTAATAAAAAAAGAGAGTGTATAGCTGTGAGTGTTACAGTGTAATTGTGAGTGCGTGTGCAATAATAAATCAAAAATCTATGTTTATTAATAAGAATTAATCCAAATACAAATAATAAATGGTTTATTAAGTTGCCGTTAGCAGTTTCGGTAAGTGCAGTCGACACGGACACACCTCCTGCCGCCAGCCCCTTACGGCCTACCTCCCGCCAATCAATTTGTGTACAAAACCTGCCGCTGTTTTTCTTATTCTATCTCTTCTCGTTCTTCTGGTTCTGTGTCTGTTTCTGTTTCTGCTTCTTCTTCAACATACTTCTATGCGTTTTGTGTTTGAGTTTGCCTATTCTGTTTTTTCACATACTTTTTTGTTTTCATCGTCTGCTTCTGCTCCTCAAAACGAAACGGAACGAAATGAAACGAAATGCTGACAAGAACAAGAACGTGAAAGAGCACAAGGCAGGCAAGGCAAAGCGTAAAAGCGAAAAGCTCAAAGATTGGGGCTAGGGCTAAGCAAACGCCGTTCGTTGTTTTCGTCGTTGTTGTTTTTGCTGTTTGTTTAGCTGTCGTTTCTCCATTTACATATCTACATATGTACGTGTACTCGTATGCATGTAAATATGTATGTATGTATTGGATATGATATGTTCATTTCTTCGCGTGTGTATGCGCGCTTGTGTGGATCTCTCTTGCGCTCGCTGCTGCCTACAACTATGAGACGGTGTCACGCTGTTGTTGCTTTGGCGCTAGCAACTGTATGTGTGTGTGTATGTGTATATGTGTTTGTAGGCCTCCACACTGACAGCGAAAAGCGCCAAGCAAGCGACCTGCTGGCCACCCCTTCTTCTCCACCGCTTTGCCACTCTTGCTCTCCCTCTCCCCCTACCGCTCCCTCACTGCTCACTGCTCTTTGACTCTATCTCTCTTTTCGTCGGCATCTCCATCTTTTGCCTTAACTCGTTTGGCGACTTGTTTTGCCTGCTTTGCCATACAATAAAACGCCGTAGCACATAAAAATAGTCTGGTAGAATTGTTGACTTCCCTTTTGACAAACGTGCCGGCCCACAAATGTCGGCGTCAGTGTGTACATATCAAAATTATGTAGACAAATATGTATGTACGTATGTATATTACTTACAATCTATACCCTACATAGCCAGGTCTACCAAACTCACAAAGTTTGCTTAATTATAGCTTTCCTAAATGTTCTTAGCTAGAAAACTTACTTAATCTCAATTATGCTCTTACTTTTCGAAGAAGTTAAGTGTTTAAGTAAACATAATTTACATATTTGTCGAGTTCTAAACAAGCTCAATTAGCAAACTACTATAAAAGCAGAAGATTTTAGACCTCATATAACCTCTTATGACTTTCTATGTGTTGGAATTATTCGTAAGATATTTTGTTTTGAAAAATATCCCAACATTTTCAAGCGTAACTATAGTCTTTATAACGTCCATAATATCCAAACCAAATATGCACTCAGAATAAAATGTGGTGAATTGTACAAGCAACAAATGGTAATTTTTTAGTAGTGAAAAAAATGTGTAAAAACGATGAAAAATGTACATAAACTATGTAATATTATTGAATGAAAATTACAAATTTTCAAAAAATAAAACTCGTTTTATGTTGTGGTATTAAAAACCGAATTGAATTTCAAAACAGTCTTGAGTACAAATTTGTAATATCAAGTTTTATAATTGTGTTTGCCAAGAAACAAATTGCAGCTAAATTCAATTGAGATACCTAAACTTTTCTATTAATTTGAAAGTTGTTAGCAATTGCAAGCAAAACTGCAAATAGTTGTAAAAGTTCTAAAATAGTTAACTTTCAAGGCACATACAAGTGTGTGCTTCAACAATTTCTTGTTAAGACTTTTTGTTTGTTTGTAACTATTTTTATTTTTATTTATTTGGCTTTTTGTTATTTGGAAACGTTAAAAAAGTTTTGCGGCATTGAAAAAAATGCGGCCAAGTCTTATGGCTTGTTTTGGCGATAGATTTTGAGAGATAAATTTTGAAGTGGAATTCTGTTTTATTCATAGCCTATAGCCCCATTAACCTGCTCAATCGAAAACTTGTCTGGAGCATTAAAAGCGTCGACCATTTTGGGTTGCAGCTTCGGTTGAAAGCGAAAATAGCTCGGAAAAAACTAAATGTAAAGAAAAGAAGAGGAAGAAACATGGTGTTGGGTGCTTGGGTTTGAGTTGTGTCTGCTGGCACAGGCTGTGAATGTATCTTGCAGATACATATCTAAAATTGCTACATAGCATGCAGTGTAAGAACCAGACACAAGTAACTAAATATAACACTCACACACACACACACACACACACACACACACACACACGCACACACTCGCTAGCACACACGTAGACTACAGATACATACCAACTCTATGTCTGCCTCTAGGTAGTACATCCCCCCACCGCCCCTTGTTGCAACGTTGCGCCGCTTGCAATTTCATTTTCATTGCAACTTCATGCCCCTGACATCGGACCATGCCAGCCTGTCAGCCTGCCAGCCAGCCAGCCTGTTGTGTCAGTCGTCCGACCCTACCTCAAGTTTGCCTGCCCCCACTTGTCCCGCTTACTCCTTTTACCCAACAGCACAGCATACACGCCTCCAACGACCCTTCTTGTTCCAGCTTTACACTGCTTTTTATTCTGTCTTTGCACGTTTCTACGCTCATTCTTGTAAAATTGCAAGTTGCTGCGGCCTATTGAAGCTCTCTGCCGCTGTCTCTGCCTCTGCCTGTGCCTCTGCTTTCTGCCTGCGCCACACTGCTTGCTAGTGCAGTCGGCCATGCAGCTGTCTGTCTGTCTGCCTCTCTTCCGCTTCACCTCTCTCTCGTTCAAGCCATCGCTCTCGTCGTGTGTGTGAAGTGTACAAGTGCGAGCGAGTGAGGAAGCTTGCCTTGCCCTAACCTACACCACAGAAAATTTATTGCGTCGGTTCCACGGTTCTACTTCCACACACACACATACACACGCACACATACTTCACTTGATTTCTCGCATTATCTACATACATATCAACGTATCTACGAGGCATACATTTTTCAGTCTACACGATGATTTTCTTAGACTCTTGTTATTGTTGTAGTTCTTGTTATTTGTATTTCTTCATTAGTTTTTTCGTTTTAGTTTCATTGATGCAATTCTTACACATTCTCTCCCTCTTCGCGGCTCTCGTTCTGTTTCATTTGTAGCTAATTTTCATTCCTTTTTCATTGCAGCCTTGCGTTGTGTGCATTATAATCAATCGATCCGGTCAATTAATTATACGATTTAAACATTATTTATAACACATTGTGACGGGCAATCGTGCAATAATTCAACTCGAAATACTTCGGACAAACCCCCCTTCACTTAACCAGGCCAACAAGTATTAATAGCACATCGTAATGGTAAGTTTGCAATATTATTAACGTTTATTTTGACCGGAAAAGTGAGGATGACGTCTATTCTTTGGACGATCGTGAGGCCCATTAGCTCAGCTGGTTAGAGCGTCGTGCTAATAACGCGAAGGCCGCGGGTTCGATCCCCCCATGGGCCACATTTATTATCTTTTTTTGCCTCTTAAATTCTTTAGTTTACAGAAATTCTTCTCTTAATGAATGTCCTTTAAACAAAATGGCGTCAACAGGGCCCATTAGCTCAGCTGGTTAGAGCGTCGTGCTAATAACGCGAAGGCCGCGGGTTCGATCCCCCCATGGGCCACATTTAGTAACTTTTTTGCCTCTTAAATTCTTTAAATTATAGAAATTTTTGTCTTTATGAATATCCTTTAAACAAAATGGCGTTAACAGGGCCCATTAGCTCAGCTGGTTAGAGCGTCGTGCTAATAACGCGAAGGCCGCGGGTTCGATCCCCCCATGGGCCATTGTATATTTTTTGGTTCTATGCTGTTTTATACTCGAACATAACTGTGCTTGTAGAATTTCAGTATTTTTAATTGTACTCAATCTTAATTACAAATTAAAATATATTAAGGAAAACATATACAAGCTTTATTATAATTTTGTTTATTTAAAATATAAATGCTATTTCATGTAAATATTATAGTTTATTGTTTTCTCAAATAAGCTTCAATACAACGCCGCGTCAGCATGGCCCATTAGCTCAGCTGGTTAGAGCGTCGTGCTAATAACGCGAAGGTCGCGGGTTCGATCCCCCCATGGGCCAGAGTTTGAATTTTTTTGTATTCTAAATTAAATTATTTAGATATAATAAACTCTTCATTTACTTAAAGTCCTTTAACTAAAATGGCTTTAACCGAGCCGATTAGTATAGGTGATGTAAAAAAAGTATGTTCTTTTTTTTAAAAAAATGAACTTCAACTTGGCCCATGGGGGGATCGAACCCGCGGCCTTCGCGTTATTAGCACGACGCTCTAACCAGCTGAGCTAATGGGCCTGTTGTACGCTTGCTTGCCTAAAGCACTACATAAATGCATAGAATATTGACGTACAATAAAAAGTCATATATATAAAATTAGAATTATCTAAAGTATTTTACAATCAATAAAATTATTAAGATAAAATCTAAATGTGTATAATTCGAATGGCAAAAAGGTAACTTGCGCCCAACGTGGGGCTCGAACCCACGACCCTGAGATTAAGAGTCTCATGCTCTACCGACTGAGCTAGCCGGGCTTGGTGAATGTCGATGGCCAACACGGCAAGTCCCTATACAACAAGGGATTCTATACACGTGGCAGCATTTGGTTGATGTCATGGATTTTTATTTAGAATCCCCGCTGTTTGGCGAGAGGACAGAACTCCACGCCAACACTACTCGCTTTTCCTTTCTCATTCTCTCGTATTTCTCCCTTGAATTGCCTTTGTAATTGTTTTCATGATGATAGGGCCCCTATTGTGTAGCACATTTTGCTGCTTCCTAATGGAAATGAAGTATAAAATTACGCGCCTACCTCAATGCAGAAAGGGGTGTAGTACAGACGGTTCTGACAGTCAGTCCGACAGCCGCCCCCCGTCGGCCAAGTAATTTGCTATAAAATATTAAAACGAAACAATGTGCGAAAGGAAACAAAACAAAATACATGCATACATGTACGAACAGAGACTCAGGCATTGAAGCAAAGAGTGAGAGAAAGAGAGATAGAGAGAGAGCAGGTCATGGGACTAACGACAAGAGACGACAACTTGCGGACAGAGGAACGGACATGCAGACAACAGGCAGATAATCAGGCTGGCAGACGGCTTTTGGTTGCGCTACAAGCGAAACACTTGAGCATATTTGTTGCAAAATGAATACAAAATAGAGAATATGAATGGTATAATATTATTTAAACATTAAACTTTATTATCTCTTCTTCTTGAAAGTTATGCAAATGAATAACAAAGAACTCTCTCTTTAGAAGAAAAGTTATTGGAACTGAGAAAAGTTATATTTAGAGAAGTTAAACTAAACTTACATATATACTATGTACATTCTTCCACTAAGTTGAAGTCTACATTCTTCCTGCTTCATTGTGTCTTCTTTAAACTGAAATAGTGGAAAAGTGTAGCAATGCTTATTTGTGCAGACAAATTGTTTTTGCTATGCTGCTGAAGACTCGGCCACCTCCCGAACACATCTCCCTCCACGCTTAATGCTAAGTTCATACATTCACACAGACACATAAATACACGTGCACAACTCAGTCGCATTTCCATTGCCAGAGGCAATAACAACGTCTGCGGCAGACAAGGCCGAATATGTTAGGGTAGGCTCGCAAAATAAAATAAACAAAAATGTTATTTGATAAACAACAAGCAACAAAACCAGTCAACAGCATTTTAAGAATAAAAACAAAAAAAAAAAGTAGAAAAAAAATGACTTTGCGCCCAACGTGGGGCTCGAACCCACGACCCTGAGATTAAGAGTCTCATGCTCTACCGACTGAGCTAGCCGGGCTGTCTGATTGGTCCCAAAATTATCGGCAGAAGCAATCTCGCAGTGGAAATGGGTCTAATTAGATAGATATAGAAATAGACATTTATAAATATATAAATTAAAATTAAATTTTATGACTTTTTGTAAAAATAAAAGAAATGTATAATTCAAAAGATTGGTGCACAATATTAAATTGATCATAAGCGATATTTAGAAATATTATATCAATGCTCCTGAATAAACAAGTTAACTTGCATTCTTGCAAACAAAACACATATAATTGTCAATGATTGAACAGCTATAATTAAATAGCAATCATCAACTTCAGTTTATGTTTGGATATATTTATATACAGATATGTATATTTGAATGAATATCTTATACTAGAGCAGATATTCAAATTTAGGTATCTAATCAAAGAAGTATAAAATGTTATATTTATTTAAAAGCTTTCGAGTCTCAATTGTCTTCCTAATTGAACGACATCAGTAGATTTATGCCATTCTGCAACGAAATTGGAGATTCTACAAACTAGAACGATCTTTTTATCGTGGACTTCAGGTGGGCATATATTTCGGTTCTGCTCACAAGGCCCGGCTAGCTCAGTCGGTAGAGCATGAGACTCTTAATCTCAGGGTCGTGGGTTCGAGCCCCACGTTGGGCGAGTAACACTTTTTTTTCCATTAGATTCTCGACTATTGATTTTTATTGGTATGAGGAAGATGCTGTGTACCTTGAGTGCTTTAAAAC
Organism: Drosophila funebris; assembly: GCA_018901825.1. Taxonomy (NCBI): domain Eukaryota; kingdom Metazoa; phylum Arthropoda; class Insecta; order Diptera; family Drosophilidae; genus Drosophila; species Drosophila funebris. The sequence goes on along the minus strand of JAEIFK010000346.1, from coordinate 1,100,815 downwards.
CTGCGTTGCTTTGTTAGTCAAAACAACAACTTTGTCTATATAGTAAATGCGCGCTTCAATATGAAACTATTGATGGTTTAGGCGACGCTGCTAATAATAAGCACAGAAGGCGAAATGGAAATAAAAGCACGTTTGGAAAATGCATAAATTTGAATGCATAACATTGCTCTATACTATGCTGCTAACACACATGCACATACATATACACATACATCGATGAGAAGCGACGTACGTCAAAATATTAAAAACGTTTCTGTTTGTCATGCAAATAAAATGAAACGAGGCGAATGACTGAACTTAACCTTAAAACAAAAAAAAAAAAAAAAAAAAAAAAATACAATATAGTACACACATACGTATACGTATGTACACGTAATTCCTATATGGACTTCAACTATTTTGTTTAGACAACGCAAATTGCGGTTAATGCACCGCAAATCCAAAAACAAAAACTGTACGATTTCAACATACAAATTGCAAATATTGCAAAAATATTAATGTATGCTGTCGACGTTTGTATAATACAGTGGAACCTATTCATAACAAACTCAAATCTTATTGATCTTTTGCTTTAGTTAAATATATATTCATTGTTTTCTTTTAGTAAAGTTTCACTGTAATTATATTTGCGTAGTGCATTTATTTCAAATATATACGTAAATAATAGTATATGTATCAATAGAATTCATAATTTTAATCGACTTTGTTGTCCAACACTGGCTGTCAATTTCGCATTAGGATGGTCTAATCTCATCTCCCATATTGTCTAGTGGTTAGGATATCCGGCTCTCACCCGGAAGGCCCGGGTTCAATTCCCGGTATGGGAAATTGGAATTGATCTGTGTATTTTTTTTTTTTTTTTAAATTTAGATTTTTATAAGGACATCAGAATGTTCCTTACAGTTTGCAACGATTGTTTTCACACAATTTCGCTCCTTTTTGTTCGCCTTAGCTGCATTTTTAATTGCAGTTCCGCATGTTTTTCGCGCGTGACGAAACGCTTTATGGCAAATGGCAAAAAGTAGTTTTTGCTGTACTGATGTTCGCGCGATAAGTCTGCATAATGTCTGGAGCCAGTTTCAAGTGCATAAACTGTCCAGCACACACAGAAAAAAAACTTGCTCTACCACTTGCGGTAAGAGTCAATTGAGACAAAGAGCCGCCCAACGAGTTTCATGCAAAATGACCTTGACGAGTTCGCTGCAGCTCCAGCAAACCCTTTTGCCGTTACGGAACACAATCGCGATATGATCAGTTGATTTTGAAATGAAACTAAAGCAAAAAAAAAATAAGGAAGGTGAAAAAAAAAGTTAAATTCGCCCCCGGGTGGACTCGAACCACCAACCTTTCGGTTAACAGCCGAACGCGCTAACCAATTGCGCCACGGAGGCTGTTGAATGCTCACGAAATAAATACTAAACAAGCACAGTAGCTGAATAATATGTTAATATAAATAATGATTCATATTTGACTTCAAACCTATACGAAGTTAATATGCATTATTGCTATTCAGTTATTTTATAACAATTTAATATTATTTAAAAAAAGTAAAAAAGAGACAAAGACACGATCCTGCCAGGAGTCGAACCTGGAATCTTCTGATCCGTAGTCAGACGCGTTATCCATTGCGCCACAGGACCGATTGATCAACACTGAATCTAATGCGTTACTCATAGCTCATTAGCAAGCAGATATCTTAGCCTAGTTCTTGTCTTCCTTCTTTTGTTTATTACGATTTCATATATGAGCTATTGTTCTATCTCAAATCTCAAGTCTGTCGATCTATAAAGCTACTTTTAAACTCTGTGTTGATAATTTATGCAAGTTCATTGAATTTAACAAGTTGTTGATATCATTAACATATTCACGGAAAAAGTAAAAACAAAACAAGTTTATAAACGTAGCTGCTTGGCATATAAAAGAATATATAATATTTCCATTATTTTATGTAAATCTCTTTTTCTTTTTCTTTTGCAGTGGCGAACTACAAAGATAAGGCAGCTTTTATGATTCGGTGAGTAAATGAAACAACAGATTGGGATAACAGTATATTCTTCTCCCTGAAAACCTAATAATACTATAAACTGATGATGATGACTGCTTAAAATTCTTTATGAAAATGACGTTAACATTGTTCTCAATTGATAGGCCTTCGCTATGTGGCCAATTGCATGCTGTAACCAACTTTAACATAACATTGGCCAAGTCTTAACTCCGGTCTTACCACTTTAGAGTTATTATGTGCTTTGGCCATCAAAAATGAGAAAAAAAAAAAACTTTTCCGCACGTCACGTTTGATAACCCGGCCAACTGACCCCAAACAGCAAAAGAGTTGAAAACAAAATTCTCTGCCGTATTGAGTTGAAAAAGCCTCCGAACCTCGAACAAACTTTTCCTTATTCGCAAATGAAATTTATCGATTTAGCTTTTTTTTGCCGGATTTTTCTTGTTTTTTTTATTTTTCATTTTAAATTTTCATTTAATGCCGCGCCGAGACGTGTCCTTGCCTCAAACATCGTCGCCATGGCGGCTGTCAGGTGGTAGACCTTTCCATTTCACATTTGCTTCTACTATCTAATGGCTGTGTCTCTGTCTCCGTCTCTGTTTCGGTTTCTGATTCTAATTCTCATTCTCATTCGGTCTGTAGTGTTAGCTGGTCATTGTCAACGCCCAACCAGCCAGCACTAAGTATTTGGATACCCTTTCTGCCATAGGGTATTTCAGTTTGGTCAAGGAATTTCGAGCCCAGAACGATTAACAATATTTAAAATGTAACAAAAATAATTAGACATAGACAACAACAAACTCTTATAAATTGTATATCATTGATATTGTTAGTTGTCCATTTCAGAATCAGTTATACATATGTCTAATATCATATAGTATATATTATCATTTCATACTATTTTATAATATTATGTAAGAGTGTAACATTTTCGTCATTTCAAAGATATATTCGTCTATTCTGGTTCGTTCGTGCTTTTGCTCTTTCTTGTTCTTTCGTTTGCATTTTCACTTAACTTTTCGCGTCGTTAGGTTTTCCCCATTCGCCCTGTGCACCCAATGGCCCACAAATTGGCGCATTGTTTGGGTCAAGGATGCAGCAATGGAACGTCATGCTGTGCTGTGCTGTGCTGAGCTACTGGGAAAACGGAAAGGAAAAGGAGAGAGAGAGAGAGATAGAGATAGAAGGAGGACGCAACGTTTGACTTGTACATTTTGGCGGCACTTGAATTGAAAGCTTTGAACTTTTAACAGGCGTTAACTTTGTATATCCTCCCCCTCCGCCCCGTCCCCTTCATTTTGAAGGGGTCAGTTTGAGTTCACACTGTGAATGCTCATCAAAAATGTGCGCCAAGTGAAGGAATTTCAATGTTCGGTGCAAATTGAGTGCAGCATGCATAAAACATGAAGTAATGTCTGGCACAAAGCTGAAGAATGTCAATAAATGGGAGCATTACCGAGAATGCCTGTTAAATGAGTGAATAGTACTGGGATGTAGGAAGGGTGGACGGAGTGGATTTGCATGATAAGACTCTTGAGAAAAGCCAGCAGGTAGTTATCAGTTAAATTTTAATACTTCTCACTTTGTTTGCTGAGGGATTACCTGTTAAAAGCGCTAGATACGTATAAACGAATTATGAGTTTGTATATAAATAGATATAGATTTATATTATAACCGTTTATAATATTTATCAATTACTCCTTCGCACCAATCATAATGATTACCTTTTCAACTTGCGCCATACAGAGGCTTCTTGTATCGATCTCATTACATACATATTATTTGGTAAACTACTTTGGTATTTTGTGCTTTTTGCCCACATGCCACATAGAACAGCTGTTGAGGCATTAAAGCAAAAACCATTGCCAGGTAAATTTGACCTACCTGTGTCATTTACACAGGTTTAAATGGCATGCACGACACATTCCACATGCCACATAGTATATGCCCCCATATCCCCCTTCAATTGCCTTACAACCGCCACTCGTCGTCACATGATGCATCCGCTGACATAGCAAAAATGCTGCCGTTTTCACCGGTCTGCCACCACACCAGTCCCATGCCCCTCCCACGCCCACCACTTCCGCCATTGCAATGTTTGTACAACGCCCTAAAACAAAAACTGAAACGAGAGTGAATGCAGTTTTGCCGATGCCGATGCTGCTGCTGCTGCTGCTGCTGCTGCTGCTGCTGCTGCTGCTGCTGCCGCTGCCGACGCTGCTGTCGATGCCGCTGCCTGAGCCGAAAATAAACATGCAACGTTAAATAGGCCGCCCCGAACTATACTCACAGCTTGTTATTGTAATTGTAGTTGTAGTTGCAGTTGTAGTTGTGGTTGCAGCTGTATTTGTAGTTGCAGTTGTTGTAGTCGTAGTTGTAGTTGTAATTGTAGTTGACAGCGCTCTCAGCCTCTGCCAATGCAGGCGCACACATACGCACGCTCTCTGTCCAAGTGCAAGAGCAAAGTCTCAGCATTTGCTTTGCTGTAATTTACGTCATGCACTGCAAAGCTTTTAGCTCATTTACACGCTCACTCTCTCACTCTCGCTCACTTAGACCGACTCTCTGTAGCTTTTGGGCATGCACATTGCAAGTGTGTGTGTGTGTCTGATATTGTTTGGCGCTTGCAACACTATTTTTGCCATGCTTGGCTGCTTTGGCGTTTTCATTTTCGCTCCCGCTCACTCGCTCTCTCGCTCTCTCTCTGTCTCTTACGCTGGGAGCTGCGACGCGTCCATTGTAAAATGCTGTAAGTTGCATGCGCCGCTCGCCGCATACATTTGCATGCATGCAAGTGTGCGTGCGTGTGTGTGTGTGTGTTTTGTTTCGAGTGTAAAATTATTCATTTTTTCTAAGGTTCAGTCGCAGAGTTGAAGGTCAGTTGATGTTTTATGTCATTCAACTTGCCGTTGTCGTTGTCGTCGCTGTTTTCGTAGCTGCTTTTACATTTTCGTCATTGCTGCGCTTTGCGCTTTCTTGCTGTTTTATTGCCGTTGTTGTTGCTATTGTTTATAAATGTTTGCCGCGATTCGCTTGCGTGTTGAGACATTCAATTGGGGCGTGCGGTTTGGTTGGCCATCTAATCTCATTCCCATTCTCTTTCCCGGTGACATTCCCCTTCCCAAATGAATTACACAGTGTGATCTGTGCGGATTAATATTCTTATTTATATTGACTTTTATAATGACTTTTTAAATCAAAGAAATCATAGATTCTTCAAGTCTTGACTGAAAGTTGAAAAGTTGATTAACCAACAAATTCAAATAGGATTTGTTTTTATTTTCTTATGCAAAACACATTCTGCACGTTTTTTCTTTCTACAGGGTCGTTCTGTTGAATGGGCGCGCTTTATTGGATTCCCCTTGACTAATAGGTTCAATAGACGATTATTGCAAATTAGTTTAGGTTGTGAGTAAGTAATGTTATGTGCTTCGCAGACCTGTTAGGGTTTGTTGTTTTTATCTTATGGCAAGCCGAGATTTAATCGTTTTGTATGCCATGCAATCCAACACCTGACCTTTTTAACTTGGGCAAAGCGTTAAAAATGAATAATATAAATTGCCAAATTCCCACGAAATGAAGAAAACAATAACAGCAACAACAACATGTGTGCGTCTCAGTGTTAATCGTAATGCACTCAGAGAGCAAATGAGGCATAGTAAGAGAGGGAGAGTAGAAGCAGCGAAAAACGGGTAAAAAACATAAATTCCATTAAAGAAAAAAAAAGCATTAAAATCAAAAGTCACATAGCAGCGACGTCGCGTCGGCAGCGAAATCAACACAAAAAGTGTGTTACAAAGTCAAAAGCACAACGCCAATAACAGCAGCAACAACAACAACAAAACGAAGAAGAAGAAGAAGCGGTCGGCAGTTAGCAGCAGGCAACAACAAGTAGAGCTTAAAAACCACAACGAAAAAGAAACCAAGAATACCAACAACAACAACTAGTACAACCAAAAGCAGCAGCAGCAATAAGCAGCAAGTCAGGCACACACAATGAGCCCATGTCGAAAACCAGTTTTTTGAAAAGTTCCGCACACTGGCCTCAAAGTTAAATTAGTGTGGGTGCACAGTGGGCCGGAAATGCAAGTATATATTTTAAAATATGCATTTTTTTAAATAAAGCGTTATACCAATTCACAGTTTATATTAAACAATAATCAAATAATATCAAATAATTATTGCATTGCATTCACAATTAAATTGCAACTCTCGTTTTGCTTTATGCAATCTATGCACCACGGTGCGACCAAGTGCCGCTGCCGTTTTGGCTACTGCACGTCTCATCTTGTTGTTTTTCTTGCCGTTCGCGCGAAAGTTGAGCGCAGCTTAGTTAAGCAGAGTCTCAAGCATTGCCAAAGTATAAAAATTGAGAAGCGCGCATGCGCTCACACCAATAACAATTGCAAGCGCTTCACACCCGCCCCCGCAATAGCAAACATAAGACAAGAAACAGAGAAAAGAGCGCCAGCGAGAGCAAGCGCCAAAAGAGAGCGCGAGAGAAGCTTGTCCGTTGTAGCTTTGACAGCAGCAGCAGCAGCGGCGGGCTAACGGCAACGGCGGCCTTTTAGTTTTAGTTTTTATGTGCGGCTCTCGTGTAATAAAAATTACATTGCGCGTCGTTTATGTCGCTGAAAAGTGAAGAAAAAAAAAGAAATAGAAACAAATTTGTGCTAGAAATACATGCAAAATCTAAAGTGAAACAAATTTTGTGTTTAATTAAATATCTCACATGCCCTGCGGTTCTGTGTCTCTATGTGGGCTTACGCGTGCATGTGAATTTGTTATGGTTGTGTGCGTTAAATTCGCTTAAGAAGAGTTCGATATATGCTACTGGAAGAAACAAAAGAATAACAACAACAAGAACGATAACGTTTTAAACAAATGTTAGTTACAATAGGCATACATACAATTGTAATTATATACATATATTAATATATACATACATATGTATATAGTTCTAAACAACTACAAAAACTGTGCCGTGCCAAGTGCTATTGTTGTTGCTGCTGCTAGCGAGTGACGTTTCCCTCCCTTTCTCACCCACATGATAGTTCCATGCATTTGCTGGCGCTTGTTTACTCTGAGAGCGCCGCCAACAGAAACTGAGAGCACAATGAGTGCAGCAGAATGTGCATGTTTTTCTTGTTGCTGTTGTTTCGGGTGATGCTGTTTTGACTGCCGTTAGCGAGAGACTTTGCCTTACACCCTTTGCCACCCACACACAAGTGACTGCCATGCAGTTGTTGGCGCTTGTTTACTCGCATGTTATTCTCTTTCGTTCGCTCTCTCTGTCTGCCGCTCTCTGAGAACATGTGCTATTGAAACTGTGAAAAGCAAAAAGAGTGCAGTGTGTGCGTTTTGTTGTTGTCGCTGCTGTTTGTATTAAAACGCGTGCATTGTTTATCAAATAACAAAAATAGCATTTTTATGCAAAAATTAAACAAGCACATTGAACAATTTTCATTCAACGATTTTGCTTCGTTGTTTTTTCTTTATTCGCGTAGTCCAATAAAATTGCTGAAATGCACGTGTCTATGACTAAAGAAGGGTATGAGCGGTGAGGGGTGTAGGCAGGCAGTCGGCGTTGCCATCTGACTGAGACCTAATTGCATAGCAAGCTCAAATCTTGTGCTCTTGCTCTCTACGAATGGAACTTTTGCTCTCTCTCTCTTCCTCTGTCGCTCTTTGGGGCTGTGAAACAAAGTGCAATGGCGCACAGTGTGTTAAACATAATTTGCATGATGATTATTTGAAATTGACTAGACATTAAAATGTCAAAACTGAGTGATTGATTGATTAAACGATTGTTGTCTGTTTTTATTTACAGATTTTGGTGATTTTTAATTCAAACTGACAATTAACATAAACAAAAACAAAGTCAACAAAAGATAAATTTCAAAATACTGCAATAAATTGTTGGATTTTGTACTAAACGAAACTACAATATATGCAAAATTGGTAAGTAATTGATATACGCATTTCTAACATGACTATGACTTTATTTGACTCGGCCCACCAAGCAATTACTCATTAATAATTTCAGTTCAATTTTAAACTATTTGCGATTGGTTTAATTGTATTTAAGAATCCAAAAGAAAAGGGAAGACCAATATGAGAAAGAAGAGGAAACACTGCAACTCTTTCGCTAATTGTAATGCACATAAATTGCAGCTGTTTTGTGGCGCGCCAATTGGCAATGCAGATGAGTTTTGAGTTGCATGACAGACGTCGCTTTTCCTGCGCGCTCTCTGTTTTCTTCTACTTTTTCTTTTTTGTCCCCCTCGTTTTATTTTTTTTATTTTTCAAAAATAAAACTGAAACAATTTTTCGCAGCGGAAATGCATCATTTACAGCGTCGGTCCATCGGTCAATCAGGCAGTCAGACTGTTTGTTTAGTCATACGATAGATAGACCGACAGTCCGACAGAGAGACAAATAACAAGAACAATAATAACAACAACATCCAGTAGTGCGCTCCCCCTCTCCATTATTTACCGCTCAAAAATGAGTGCAAGTGCAATGAAAGGCGAATAAACTTTGCCAATTGCAAAAATAAAATAAATCAAAAGAAGAATTAAATTCTATTTTCAACTGTGTGTTGAATAAATAGATTTCTATCTGCCAAATTTTATGCGCCTTGCCGCAGAAACTGTACAAATCGGGTATGATAAATTATAGGAATTGTATAAAACATTGAAATGATCAACAACAAAGTAGATGTATGAAGGCATAAGATTAGAACTGAATTCCTTAGTAGAGCGAGAGATTTAGGGTATAGTCTAGTCGTTCATTTTAGCCTTACACTCGTTTGGTCTATTTTTGGAACATGTGTATAGACACAGATAGAAATACATTGTCCATTTTTATAAGTTGATTGAATTTCACACAGCTACAAGTGTAATAATCATATTGTGGCTTCTGCCCTTTATTCCCCCCAAGGGAACTATCCTTACATAAGCAGAGCTATAGAAAAATTGGGTCAACGTCGGCACAAGCGACCTTATCAAGGATTCTGGGTCAATATGCTTACGCCACACACACATCTTCAACTGTGTGTGCGTGTGTACGTACGTATATTACTAATTGTATGCGTGTGGGCGTGTAAATAGAGGGGTGTGGCAATGCATTCTCTTGAGAACACAATTTACAATGCTGGTCAATGCTGAAAACAAAGACACCACCCTTTCAGGCGAGGGAAGTGGGTGCTAATGGTTGAGAGTGGGCGGCTATTAAGAACGCTTAAGGTGCATTAAACTACCGCATTGACCTCGTTAAACTTCATTTAGTCATGCAAACTATAAATATGATTGAAGAAAACGCTACTACTAATTAAATATAAGCTTTAGCAAGAATACTTTTATGTTATTTGACATTCAAGCTATTATATTATTTATTATTAAAATTTAAAAAGAAAAATCAAAAAATTTAATGCCGCCCCCGGGTGGACTCGAACCACCAACCTTTCGGTTAACAGCCGAACGCGCTAACCAATTGCGCCACGGAGGCTGTTGTTCTCCCAGCGGCAAATGTTGCTTTTGACAAGCAGTGCACACGCAGCTCATACAGTCCAGCTAAGCAGTTCAGATGTATAAAAGCTCTTAATGTTTGTTCTTATTTGTGAACCTTACAGAACTCGTCGCTCGTCGCTTGTTTAAGTATGTGAAAATTTTTCGGTGCTAACACAGCCTCCGTGGCGCAATTGGTTAGCGCGTTCGGCTGTTAACCGAAAGGTTGGTGGTTCGAGTCCACCCGGGGGCGATTTACAATTTTTTGCATTTTAATTTTTTTTTATTTGCTATGTAATTTACTATAAATTAAATAATTTTCTATATTTTTACAGCTTTACGGCACTTGACAAAATATGTAAAATAAGATGCTAATAGACAACATGAAGGCGTGGCCATGTTGTCAAACGCCACTGCAACAGCAACAACAACAACAATTAATTGCTAGTAAACATTTCGTGCATTCAAAATGTACCGTTTGAATGCCTCACAACCGCAACAGCAGCAGCAACAACAACAACAACAAACTGGACAACAAACAAACAAGCAACAAAAACAATCAACAATCCCCAGTCACATTTTGTTGCAGCAACAATTAACCGCTGCCGCCGCAGCTGCCGCAACCGGAGCTGGCAACAATAATAACAATGCCGCCGTCGCCTTGACCTTTCAAGTGGCCAATGCAAATGGCGGCGCAACAAATACAGCAACAGCAAATGCAACAACAACTGCAACTAGTGTTGAGGATAAATTAAAGCTATTGACAACTGCCACGGCGACGCCGTCGCCGACACCCGCTATAATAAAAACCGAACCCATGCCTGACGTCATCGCCTTGACCACCAACTCCAACACCGCTTCCAACACCAACAACAGCAACAGCAATAATAATAATAATAACAGCAGCAACTCAGTTGCATCAACATCTGCCGCCGCTGCGGCCGCCGCTGCAGCTTCCAATGGTCATTTGGTATTTGTGCCCACAAAGCGGGCGCGTCTAGACGCGTAAGTTCAAAGAGCTTTTCTTATTACACACCATATCTTTTGTGGCGTCAATAACCAGAAGCTTATTTTAAATTGTAGGCCCGAGGATTGGATGTCCACACCAAGCCCAGGCAGTGTGCCAAGCTCAGCGCCGCCGCTGTCGCCATCGCCAGGATCGCAGAATCACAGTTACAACATGTCCAACGGTTATGCATCGCCAATGTCAGCTGGCAGTTACGATCCATACAGTCCCAATGGCAAAACAGGTGAGTGGGAAACAAACATACAGACTAGTGTAGTGCGAGAGAGAGAGAGAGAGTGAAAAAGGGGGAATGTTATAGTAAGAGCTTTTGCAAAAGCTGCAAACAGCGCCATCTAGTGCTCGTTAGCCTGTGTGTTATATGTTAAGTCAACTACTGACAATGGTTGCTCACAGATGGCGCTGCAGTCATTTTCGTTGAGAACTGTACACATGGCTTTAAATTAATTAAAACATATTATATTGAATATATTTATGTATATCTAAGGCCCGCTCCGTTTATCTTCGTTAAAATGGACACTACAAATTTTATATTAATATAAGAACAAACTCCAACTGCATAGAGCTTTTATACTGATACCAGATATTGACTAAAAGTTATGACATTTTGCACTAATATTTTTCATTTCATGAAATCGTCATATTTTCCATCTCTTCTTATTCTTAATTCTTTTAATTCCATCTAAATACTGCTGTATCAAAATAATCTTTCACAAAAATATTTGTTTGGAATAAAATATAGATACAAAATCGCTCTCTAAGCACACGACTATCGCCAACGACCATACCACGCTGAATACATCGGTTCTCGTCCGATCACCGAAATTAAGCAGCGTCGGGCGCGGTTAGTACTTAGATGGGGGACCGCTTGGGAACACCGCGTGTTGTTGGGCATCGTTCAACAATCTTTTTTTTATTAAAATACTTTAGCAAACTTTTATTTTAAGTTTTCCATACATATTATTTTATACTTAGTTTACTTGTTCTTTACTTATTCTAAAACATCTTTACTTATAAACACATACACATGAAATTGAGCATTTCTTACTTGTTTATTTAAAGTATTAATATGAAAGCTGTCAGATGCTGTTTATTCATTAAGGAAGATTAAAATGCTCAACTGATTTATGCCAAATTCAGAGTATACTTGGTATTAAAAGGAAGTTTGTTAACCTGTCTGAGAATATGCGTCTAAAAATGTGGCTTCACATCCAGGACAAGGAAAAGCATTAGCGCGATAAAGCGAAACGTAGACCTAAAAGTGAATTAGGCACGAACTCGGAATATATGCTTGGAACGTGCTGTTCACCTTTCACGTGAAAACGTGGCCATTTTCAAGGTCGCGCATGGCAGACAAACGCCTTCCCCATCAAAACTAAGCCTCGAAATGGCTAAAACGCGCACAGACAACACAGATACAGATGTGTTTAGGCGTGTGGGTGTGTAGGGAGGGCAGTTGGTGAGAAGGGGAGGTGATGGGGTTTCGTCTGACTGACAATGCCAATAAAGTTGAAAGTTGAAGGTCACCAGACAGACGACGACGTTGACGTTGACGTCGGCGTCGGTTTTTGGCATCGCCGACAAGTTGAAGGCTAAACGCAGACAATAAACTTTGAGGTAGACAGACACTCCCCCGCCAACAGACGCACAATTCCATTCCCAGTATCCGAGTACCTCAACACAGTCTACGCCTCCAACGAGTAAAGGAACGCCAACGCCCCTGCGCAGCTTCTATTCCAGTTCCCAATTTCCTTTCGCTGCTAAATTTTCATTTAGAGTTTCCATTTCCATTTCCATTTCCAGGCTTTGACTCTGGCCCTGGCCGTGAATATGTTTTGGGGGGTCTGGCGTCTCTTTTATGTGGCCAACCTAAAATGAAAATGGCCAAAAACGTTGACGTCGTCGGCCCGAAAATAATCGATTGTTTCCCTGACTGCTACTTACACACCTCCCACCCGCCCCCAACGCCTTAGAAAGTGCTCCTTCTGCTGCTGCACATTGTGCGTGTGCTTTTGAACCCAAATTCTGGTCTCGCTTTCACTTTGTGGAGGTGTCTGGCGGTGCGCGGTGAACGCAACGAAGCCAAGCAAACGACCCACAAAACCCAAAAAAAAGGGAACAGGAGACGGTCACGAAGGGGTGGGGGAGTAGGGAAACGAGGGATTGGGCTGTGAGAGGAAAGCGCGTAATGTAATGAAATCATGCCAAGGCTGTTAGACGGAAAATGGCAAGGACAAGAAAGAGCAAAAGTGAGAGAAAGTGAAAGAGAAGCAGATACAGAAGCAGAGAAACCGAAATAAAGCTCATAAGCATAGAGCAGTAAGAAAGAATGCCAGACTATAAGATACCCTGCTAAGCTACAGTTCTTATAGTTCCTGAGATCAATGAGTTCGGACAGACGTACAGAAATGCAATAGGACATGGTTTTATCGACTACTGATTAAGAATATAAATATATACATTATAGAGTCTCAATTGTCTACTGCTAAATGTTACATACTATACCACAAAGCCATAATACTCGTGCAGCCTTTGGATGCTGAGTATATAAAGGGAGGCGAGAGAATATCAAAAGTGTGCCTTGGGGACGATGACGTTGTGGGCCAACACACACACACACTTATACACACACGCAGACAGACGCAACCCACATGTTGTCTTGTTGTTGTGGCGATTGCTATTTTCGCAATTTCACTGGCAATTGGGCAACGCATTTGTGCTGTGTGTTCAATGTGGCGTATGCGCAATGTCTGCAAAACCATGAAAATGCTCCCTAGAAACACCAGCTGCTGCTGTTGTTGTTATTCCTGTTGTTGTGACTGCTGCTTGATTTTACGCATATTTTTGGTACATTTTTTTGACATTTTCATGCGATTGAGTTTTCCACATTGAGTTATGCTCTGGCATCTGTAATTGCTTATTTATATGTATGGTCCAGGCCTCGAGTGCACTTTATATATATCTACGGTTTGCCTCATTAATCTTATGCTAATGACAGCCACAAGGTCGACACAGTTCACAACACAGATGGAGTCTCCGCCCCTTTTTATAAGATGGGTTTCGAGTTAAATGCGATTGCGAAAGTTGCGAAAGTCTGCGTGAAAAAGTTCAAAACCAGCTTGTTTTTTTTATTGTTTAGCACTGGCAGTGAAAAGCAAAGAAAATTATGAAGAATGACAGAATGAAAGAAGTTAATAAGCAGAGTACGCTAATGAAAATGAAACTTTGTAGACAGAAACAGAGTGAAATCATTTGAAAAGGGGATGTAACAATAAGTATTTGAGTAAGGAATAGAACACAACTTTGACTGTAAATTGTGATATCTTTGAGATGTACACTTATGGTTGCGTTTAGACTTTAGAGTTTCTCTTATAAATTCAAGTTGGAAATGTTTCAAATACATAGACAGTCCTTAGGTTGGCAAAGTATCTCTTAATCTTGCTATTTATTATAGAATCTAATATTAATATAGGTAAGCGAACAGCTTTAGGTACTTTATGAGATAACAAAGATACAAAATCGCACTCTAAGCGAGCGTCTTTCGCCAACGACCATACCACGCTGAATACATCGGTTCTCGTCCGATCACCGAAATTAAGCAGCGTCGGGCGCGGTTAGTACTTAGATGGGGGACCGCTTGGGAACACCGCGTGTTGTTGGCATCGTTTCAACAAACTTTTTTTATTATTAAAAACACATTTTTAAAATAAATAAATTTATATGATGATAAATTAAGCTTTATCGTTTGAATACTAAATACTTAAATATATTCTTATTTTTTTCTTGCAGGTAAGTGCTCGCTTTTGAAGTTCTCTCATGCTTAAATCAGCTTTTTGAAAGCAGGTAAGCAGGTAATGGAGAAGTATACAAGTATCAGTGTTGCCAAATCAGCTTTTTTCCCGTCAAATCAGGCTTTTTTGAAAGTCCGATTGCGGGAAAATTTTCCAAACAGCGGGCAGCGGGAATTCTGGCTTTTTTAAAAAATAATTTGCTTTTTTTCCAATTTTTTCTACAGAGCAGTTCGATGAACGAAGTAATCGATCAAAGAGTGGAACTAACTGAACAAGAATAACGAACTTAGTTCTTTCAAATAGTTCAGTTGATCTTATTGAGAGTTATTCGATAGAACTCTAGTTCAAAGTTCGATTCCCATCCCCAATTTTTGACCATTTTTAGATTTATCATTTATGTGTGGTCACTATCAAGACAATACCTAAAGAATATAAACAAAAATGCCGGGATGTGTGGCTTAACAGCAAGAAGTTCAGCTCCTGGTTGCGCAAAGACATGTTTGATTCAACAAGAGTAAATTGGAGTTATTGCAAATGCAGTATTATGGCTAAACTAAGTGATTTGCGTGCCCATGCCGGCACCAGAAAAAAATAAAATACCGTTTGCTGCTTATACACCAAAAACGGCGGAGCAGGAGGCGGAGTTCTGTTTATTTGTAGCGCAACACTCGGCGATTTCTCCAATTGATCATAAAGGCAGTTTGTGCCTCAAACAATTTAGTGATAATTATGACAAATTAGATGATATAATACATTTTTTTTATAAAAATAAGGCTCTTAAAACGAGGCAACAAACAAACGATTTTTTTTTTCAGATTTTTTTCAAAATTTTTTAGTTTTTTTTTTTTTTTGATCTTCCCACTAAAAACAGCTTTTTTTGCTCGACAAAAGTTGGCAACACTGACGAGTATACTACCATACATACCATACTACCAATTGTTAATCGAGAGTGTTGCCTCAGATTTCAAGGAAGAAACACAGCCAAATTAGCATAAGGTTGCTGCTGCAGGCGCTTTCCAGAGAAACCCAATCGAAATGTGCTTCCTCTTTGAACATGAATCGAAGGCATCGATTGAGCAATGGTCTGCAATTAGGTGCGTACCAAAATATAATGTCTAGACGGGCCAAGCCCAGGGCAGAGGAATCAGAGAACGCAGAATCGAGGACACAGAACACAGAAAGCAGAAGGCGCAGCTTGAGCTGCTTAATCTGCGCAGGACACGCAAATGTTTTTTTTTTTTTTTTTTTTTTTTTTTTTTTTTTGGACAAAAGTTACTTAAAGTTTTCAAGGTTTTCAGCGATGAATTTCAATTTCAATCATGTGCCTGAAACTTGATAACCGTTTGCTCTACTCTCTCTCTCTCTCTCTCTCTCTGCGGCTTACACGCTCTATACGCTGCTCTTTCTGTCTGTCTGTCTGGCTAACAAAAAAGCTAAAAAAAAGGCAGTAGAAGGATTGAATGTAGAACTGGTTTTTACGGCTTGCATTTCCTGATCTTTGCCTTAGAATTTGTAGCTTGACCAAGAGAAAAAAAAGAAGCAATCTACCGTCTCGAAATTTGTCGCTGCGGTTGATCTGCTTCTTGCTCGCTGTTTCTTCTGCTTGTTGTTGTTGCTGTTATTGTTATTGTCTGGCTTTACTTTTCAAGGTCTAACAACAACGTCTTCGACAGCAGCTGCCTTCTTTTTTTTTATTTATTTTTATTTTTATTTTGCTGCTTTTTTTTTAAATATTCTTTTTAGCAGGTACACTTGTCTGCCCATTGTCCAGGCTCACAAAACTTGATCATCATCATAATGATCATTTGCGGCTGCCTTAGTGTGTCAAATGGTCTACATTGGGGTTGTTGTTCAAAATGTACAACAACAACAACAACAAAACAACCTCAGTCAGACCAGAGAGAGAAGAGCAGAAAGAGAAGAAAGAGAGAGCGAGAGAGAGAGAGGTTAGAGTTCCATTGTTTATGCCATCGGCACATGTTTGCGATTCTCTTCTCTGCGCTTTTATATCGCTTTTGTACATAAGAGTATTCGGTACATGGCTTGACCTTGATCTTGAAAACATACACATAAGTCGATATGCATATACTCAGTTATACATAGCTGCATATGTATGTATGTATGTATGTATATGCTTGTGTGGGGAGAAATACGCGCAGAATGAGTGCAAAACAACAAGCGAGGGTATTGCAATACAGGGTGTGCTTAAAGTGCTTAGAGTAAGGGAGCGAGAAAGAGAGGAAGAGAGAAAAAAGGAGAAAAGGAGGTACTGAGTAGGCGAAAGAGTGAGAGAGAGGCAGGGAGAAGAAAGCTTCTTTGCAACTGAATCTATATTGAAGTCAAAGCTAAGAAACGAATATAAAATATAAATAAAATATATAATATATAAAATAATTTAAGTAAATTGATATTTATTGAGAAACCAAATAGAAATGGAACAGCAAATTAATTTAGTAGAGCAAATCTAAGTCAAAATAATACCAATAAAAAATGAAACAGCTTTAGAACATGCAATTTAATAGATATATTAGTATAGTATATTAGTATCAAAGTACATAATCTAAGTGTTGGACATAAAACTCTCTTATTTCGGAACATACTTTGGTCTCTAATTCCTTATGCATTCCTTATAAACATTATTAATTCTGTAAAAAGCATACTGTTCTCAGAAACAAAAGGCACTACAAGCAATTGAAACATTTTTAAAACTATAATATTTAGAAAATGTTTTAAAATATAAGCAAAATATTTAAATAGAAAACATAAAGCTACTTAAATAAACTTTCATATGCTTTTTAACATTTAAAAGCAACCCCGAATGCAACACCCTGTTAACCCAGTGCGCTTGTAACCCAATTAACTTGCAACTGCATAAGAACAACGATAACATTAACGACTCGAAAAGCTGGAACACAAAATTGAAAAGTTACCCCGCGTCAGTTGAAGGGTTAAATGAACAAAATAATAAAAAAAGAAGTACAAATTTGAAACCCCCGGAGTGAAAACGAAAGCACAAAAACGTTACCTAATATGCCAATCTATCGATGTGTGTATGCGAGTGTGTGTGTGTGTGTGTGTGAGTGTGTTGAATACGTGGAAGCATAAATAGGCCAAATGCCATTAGCACACACAACACAACAGAAAAGAAGCTGACGTTGTGGCGGGTTTCGCTTTCCTGTTTGCCATTCATTCCACAAACGAATATATAAGCGAAGTATATAGATATGTATATATATATATATAGTATATAGTATATAGAATAAGTGCAACGCTTGTTTGTGTTGCCTTGTGACGTGCAGAGAACCCGCACAATTAATTCCCGGCAAAAGCAAAAGCTACAACAACAACAAAATAAAAAAAGGAACGTTCCCAAATGTTGTGCAGAGTTTGAGTTTCGAGTTTGTCCTTGAAATTCATGTGAAATTTTTGAATAACAACAACATTTCAACATGTTTATGATGTTCCCTAATGATGTTGTTCCTTGTTCGTTTGTTATTTAGCTCCACAAAAATATGCGATAGGCAACGCCTACTCTTTGGTTTTTTTTTTTTGGGGGGCAAATACATGGGATAGTTGCGAGTAGAACACAGACTTTAGCCCAGATACGTGAGCTACGTGCCACAAATGGATTTTAGATGTTTAGATGCGCCTTACCACATTATGTTGTTGTCCTGTTTGTTGTTGTTGTCATTGTTATTGCTACTGTTTACTGTAGGGATTTAGGCGACAGTTCAATTTGCATTTGGGTTACATTTGTCCTAAGCCTCCCGCCGACACAACGACGAGGCTCAACATTTGTGTCCAGTTGATTGACACTTTTTTGCCAGCATTTGATTGGCCTTAATGAAAGGACCGAAACTGCTGCTTCGTCTCATGCAAATTCATATTATTTTGCAGTTATTCAAACGATGACAGCAGCAAATGATGGCAAATTGCAGATTTTAGCTGATTACATAGCCAAAAATAAGGCAATAAACTGTTAAACTGTTAAGCAACTTTAAAGTTGCTGAATTATCGATAAAATTGATTATATATTTCGCTAATACTATCGATTGTAATTGTATCGTTAGTAATTGCAATGATAGTCGACTTAATTGACTTGTAAGAGACTTTAACTTGGGGAAAACTTGTTAAAGTGCAATAATTGTTGAGATTTGTGTATCTTCAAGTTGTTTTTTATCGTTATCGCTAAGATTGTATAGTAAATATATTTTACATAAATCGTATAATATCATATAAATATATAGAAGTTGTTTAACATACGCATTTATCCTTATCCTTATCCTAGGGTATCTAAGAGCTGCACCATAGACTCATCTCTTTTACTTTCATACACTGCTCTTCTTCTATCTCTGATTGCACATTTGTTGCTATTAGATGTGAAAGTATGTGTTTTAATTGTATTATACATATCACACATACAAATGTTTATTTATTTATTTATTCATTTGTTGTTGCTGTTGTTGCTGTTGTTGTTGTACTTATTTCAGTTGCGCTTTCGCTGTTTACTTTGTATTTTTTGTATTTTTGTTCTGTGCAATTGTTGTTGTTGTTCTTATTGTTGTTGTTTGCATATGCATGTGCGAGTGTGTATATATATCTTCAGTTTTTTTGCACTTGGCCTTGAATTAATACAGCGAACTTTGGCTTTTTATATGGCGCAAAAGTTTATCGTACATCTCTGTAAAAAGATAATTAATTTCATGGCTGCGAGCTGCGATAATTACGAGCGCATTTCAATTTAGTCTGCTTGCATTTTGTCAACTTTCATTTCATCAATAACACACGCACACACACACATAGAGAGATAGATTGTAAGAGCGCACGAAAGAGAGAGAGAGAGAGAGAGAGAGAGAGAGAGTAAGAGAGAGTGAGAAACACGCGCGATAATTTCCAAAATGTGCCAACAACAAAGCAACCGTTTTCAAGGTCACGCACACAGCTTCAAAGCAGTTGCACTAACACACACACACATGCGCACACACCCTCATACACACACACACACACACACACTGACACACAACTGACTCGGTACGCTAAAATAAAATAAAAACAGACGCTGCTGATAATATTTCGTTTTCTTTTTGTTTTCTTACACAAAATTCGCGTGGGGTATATTGAACTATCAGCGCGGGTTGGGTGGCTCGTTGTGGGCTTGGTCTTAGGTAATTTGTGCTGCTAGTTAAACCAAACTGTGGGCTTATATAACAAGCTTTTGGTTTTATATAAAAGAAAATTAGAAAAGAATCATAACTAATATTATTTAAAAATAAAATAATATTTATTATATTATAATAATATTATTTATTTAATTTATTAAATTTTTTCCTATTAAGTATTATTTTATAATGTATAAATATATTTTTTTTAACATTTAATAATTTATTTAATTATTTTCCTTTTTTACTCCAGAGCATTTGGTAGTAGTGCATTGACATTTTGCTTGTTGTGTGTTCAATGTTATTGCTAACTCTCTTATATATAAATATATATATATTTATTAATTTTTTTATTTGATAAGAAATTTTGCACAGTTTTTTGTTGACAATAATATGAATTTTGCCTTTTATTTAAATATATTTTATTAACATATAAAAATTTGTAGAAATTCTAACAAATATATTTATCTGTTGAATGGCTAAGAAAGTGCATAAATAAAAGAGAAATAAATTTAAAAATGTAAAAATTGTACAACTTGCGTTGATTGCAATTTCAAGTGAATTTTTGTATTTTTTTTTTTGTCCAAATGTTTATAAGCATTAACATTCTTTTATTTATGTGCCTCGCATTTATTGCTCATGCTGTCTCGCACACACATACACAGTTTTGACATGATATTTATTATTATTAAATCAGGTCAGAGACCCATTAACACATATATATAATATAAATTACAGGTGGGGGCAGGCGGGGAGCTGCGATACAAACATTGTCGGGGCATTTCATTTCATCAGCAATCGCGCACACGTGCTCATGTATTTGTGTATCTGTGTATCTTGTAGCTTGTATCTGTAATCGTGTGCTTGTATCTCTGTGTATGTGTATCTGTATTTGTATCTGTTGTCTGTGTATTTCGCACAATTGTCTGACTGTATGTCATTCAGTCTCGTTGCGCGTCATCAAAAATGGCTGCCCAGTCAAACAAGAAAATCAAAAAAAGGCAAAACACGAGTTGAAATGCGAAATACTAAAAATAAAATAAGCAATTTTTGTTGTTTCTCTTTTATTTATTTTATATATACATTTTGTCGTCTAGCTCTGGTTATTTATCAATGAACGTTACTGTAAAGCTTCACCATTAATAACTCAAATGTTGCAAGCAATCGTTGAGCTTAGCTTACAGATAACATAGTTGTTGTCAGAAAGAGAGAGAGAGAGATACATAGAGAGATAGATAGAGAGATGTGTGATATGTGTACGTGCCTTACTATTTTTATTTATAGTTGTAGTTTTGTTAGTTTATTGTAATAAATTATATTGCCTACTTTTAGTTGTTTTCTATTGTGAATGATAACTATAATTGTTATTCGAAGTTTTCTGTGGGTATCGCTTCTCATTGTGAGAAGTTAAAGTTTTCACATCTAAACATCTGCAATTTATTGTCTCTCTGTTAAGCAGAAGATATGAGAGAGTTAAGATACTCTATAAAATGTTAAGTGGGCAAGAGAATAAAGCATGATTTAAATTACTTTTTACTTCAACTTTTATGTTCTCTTTTCAAGATTCTTCAAACTAATGAATTGCTTAATAATAATATTATTTTATATTTATTTACAGTTACAGTAATTACATTTATAAATAAATATATTCACTTTCCCTTTTTTCGATTTATTTATTTTATAAATATTTATTTAAAGGTTTACAAAAATAGTTGTTTAATAAATTTCAATTATTTAAAATTACATTTTACATTTAAATATTTTCACAGTCGCTTTATGCGATTACATTATTAACTAGTTTAGCAGCAGTGTTTATTAATAAACACCGACATTCCTTTTATAGTTCCATGCTTTGTTTTATTATCAAATATTTCATTACTCGCATTAATTTTCCCTCAATTAATCAGACTTTATGTGCATTCAGTTATCCTCTATTAGCTATGGACTTACGCTCTTCACTTTCATTTATTCATATTTCTCATTTAACTACAATCTAACTAATATGGCATATATCTCTTATGTACAAAACTGCATTTGGGGGTAATGTCTGATAACTGTGAGTCAACAATAAATACAATAAATTTACTGCATAAGTCAAAGCATTTAGAAAGCGTGCAAATCGCTTCGTAATGCAATATGACTAATAAATGTAAAAATATTTCAACTAGAACGGCAATAAACACGAGAACAAATACGTATATATGTATAGATAGATACAGATGCACATACATACATACAAACATACATACACACATTCACACATACATACGCAAACTTGGTAAACAATCATTATGTACACTCTCGCTTTCAAATTGAAATGCTATGAATTTAACAGCTCGAAACGTCGACGCTTATCTCAACAAAATGCCGCAGTCGAGTGCAACGAATATATACGCGAATGTATTCATGAATACATGTGAGTACAAGCATATAGAAATAAAACATATATATAGAGTAGATATAGTAAATGTTTTAGCAGCACAAAATTCGCAAATACAAAGGCCATTAATTAAAAGTGATCTACGAAATGATAGGATAGAAAGAAGAGTATTGGTAGGAGAGTGTTGATAGAAGAGTGTTGGTTTGCAGAGTCTATTGCAAATATTTGTTTGTTTTTGTTTTGCTGCTGCTGTTCAATATTTGATTGATTGCTGTACATTTAGGCAGGTAGACTCTGATGATTAATGTCTAATTAATGTGAGGCAATGCACTCATAAACTGTTTCCAGCTCAAATACAAAAGCTGATAAAATTGAGAAAAGCTAATCAGATTAACATTCACAGTTCTCTCAGTATCATTTGCTACAAAAAGAAACTGCAAGAGTCCAGAGTAAAAGAGCGAAAGCAATTAAAGAGTTTTAGAAATAATATATAATAGTTATATACATCAAATATAAATGCTTTAATTCAGTAATCTTATTAATTATACAATTTTGAAGTAAATATACATTTTTGAGTGCATTGCAAACACAATTTCGGGGAAACAATGAACCAAACGACGCAATAAATGCTGAAATTTGAAGAAAAAAAATAAAGACTAAGAAAAGAAAGTAAAACAAAGCGAAAAAGTGAAATAAGACAAACAAAAAGCAATCGAAAAAATAAAACAAAATGTATAAAAAGCAAACTGCATGTGTGCCTAACATATGTGTTTACAGAATCGAGTACAGATACAGATACATATACATATACAGATACAGATACATTTACACACACACAGATACGTTTGTGTGAAACACGAACAAAGCATTTCAAATCGCGGCACACACAAAATAAATGTTCAGAACAAAGGCCGCAAAAACAAGAACAACACGAAAAAAATAAATAAATGAAAATAACAAACGAAATGCGAAATGAATAATCGGGGTAAAAACAACACAAAAAGAAACTCAAGAAAAACGAAAAATCAAAGTGTTTGTATGCAAACAAAAGCTGCATATATCCATAGATATATTAATGTAGCAATTGTCAGCTAATGGCTGAAAGTGGGCGGCTAAAGAATTCTGCAAATATTCTGTATAAATTTGCCAACAAATTTTAATATCTAAATTTATATTTATTTGCATATTTCTTAATTTAAAAATAATGATTAATAATATAATTGAAATATATTCAAGTTGAAATAAATTACATTATTGTGTAAATCGAATTGAATTTATTGATTGTTATTTGTAATTAAATTCGTTATCTTTAATTAACTAAAATATTCTTTTAAATTTATTTTCTCCACAATAACTTTTTTGTAAATTTTGTTTTAATTACTTTGCACTTTTTCTTCGTTTTAATAAATCTCTTATTATCTTATCGCATTCTCAAAGTAATTCTTAATTTCAGCTTAGTCTAGAGCGTGTTACGCTTTACATTAGTCACATTAATTGCCTCTATTAGGAATTTGCGTTGCAGACAACGCGGCGTATGCGTCATAAACGCGTCATACGCACCGTGTACATATACACACACACACACGCACCCACTCACACACACAGCAGTCTGCTTGAAATTTTGCACTTGCCAAAAAATGTTTGTCACCACAACGCATGTTGTTGTTGTATTTATTTTTGTGGTCTTTTGTTGTTGCTTTTGTTCTGCGCTGTGTTAAGTGTGCGTAAAAAAGTGCGTGGCGCCGACGTCGCTTTATCGCAACTGAAACTCAATGAACCGGCGCAGACAGAAATAAAATACACACAAAAAAAAAATATAACGAAACTATAAATATATAGTTTAGACGCAACGAAGTTTATATACCCTTAAAAATAAAATATCAATCTTTAAATTGATTTCAAATTAATAAATATATATTTTTTTCTATTAAAATTTCTTTTGACAAAGAAATGAAAAAAAAACAACAATAATCATTGTCAAATAGCGGCTTATTTCAATAGAAATTCGCTTTGGGCACAACCAGCTTATATGTTCATGAATACCCTATAAAAAGTGAGCATAAAATAGAAGGCATACCATAAAAATAATAAAGTAAATCAAGAGCTACAACAAACACATAATAATATAAAAGAGGGAAAGAAAGCGGCGAATGAAATTCGCCATAAATAGTTGGCATTGTTGTAGTTGTTGTAGCTGCAGTCAACGCTGCCGCTGGCAGAGCTGAGAGAAAAAGGGGTACACATGAAAACTATTGCGGTGGGTCAGGGTGAAATGAAATAGAAATCTATGAATAGTGTTGTTATAGTTGTGTTTGTGTTTGTGTTTGTCTTTGTGTGTTTTGTGAGCGAACAAACGAGTGAACGAATGACTGAATGAATGAATGAAATGCACTAGCAAATTATAAACCAGACTGAAACTGATTAAAGCACAGAGTGTAATTAAAATGCAACTACAATGTAATAGCGTCAGTCTAAATGGGGTGTGTGCTGGGGCGTAATCACATGCACTTGCTGATAAGTTCACAATGGGGTCGTTTCGCTAATCAAGCACACGACAACAACGCACATTGCCTCAGGTAATCAGTAGACATCAAATCAATTGTGTTTTGCTACTAATTAGTTTGACCTCAATTTCAATAGGAAAGCAAAAGAAAATTCATAGAAAATATCAACAATATAAATGAGCCTAAACTAAATTACGTATACGCAACGTGGCCTCAATTGAGATACAGGGCTCGGCCTTCTATGATTGCGAGGCGTGGGCGTTTATTATTTATGTTTATTTTCTATTTGTTTATCTATTTGTCTTTGGCATTTACGGAAATTCTATTATTGCTGTTGCTGTCTGTGTGCTTTGTCAATACTTCTTGTTCTCATTCGTGTGCCTACAAATTGTGCGTTGGGCGCGACGCCTACAAGTGCCCGGCTAGCTCAGTCGGTAGAGCATGAGACTCTTAATCTCAGGGTCGTGGGTTCGAGCCCCACGTTGGGCGAAAATCAAAATTTTTGTAATTTATATTTTTTATATATATATTTAGAATTAAATAAAAATCTTTTTTTAAATTAAAAAAAAAAAAAAAAAAAAAAAAAAAAAAAAAAAAAAAATTATGCACGATCCTGCCAGGAGTCGAACCTGGAATCTTCTGATCCGTAGTCAGACGCGTTATCCATTGCGCCACAGGACCGATGAAATATACCCAAGAAAATAGATAATATTTCGATTCGAATTTATAATAAAATGTAATTTACAAAATCTGAATAATTAAAATAATTTTCCACATCAGTGAAACAAAATTTAAAACAATAAATAAAATAAGGTAGACAAAGTGAGAGAATTCCAAAAATGTGCGCGAACAGAACAAGAAAGCAGAAGAAAAAATAAAATTAAAATAAATACAACAACACGAAGAACAACAAAAATTGACAACGACACGTTTCTGCGCTTCAACGAACAAAAACAACAGAAAAGCGACGGCGACGGCGACGGCGACGGCGACGACGACTTTGGGCTGACTGCAGGGCGTTAGCGGGGGGGCTTGTGTGTGTGTGCGAGCGGGGGGCGTGACAGCTTGCAATGTGGGCGTCAAAGCGAAGGCGCGCGGCAGCAGACAGCACGTCAACAACAACAATAAACAGCAGAGCAATTGCAAAAAAAAAGAAAGAAATGAAATTGTCGAAAATCAAAAAAAAAGGGGCAACAAAACGAAATGAAAAGAAACAGTAAAAACAAAATGGCCGGCGGGCTGCAATATTTTGAGAGTTTCGGGTGTTTTACGAGCTTATAGCAAATGTTCGTCTGGCACAGACATAGACAGTGAGAGAGACTGAGAGAGGAGGAGTGGGAGAGAAAAAGAGAGTGACACAGAGATAGAGGGAGACAGCGAGAGTGGGAGAAAGACAGAATGAGCTTTGGTTATGCATTTAAATGAAATTAGAATGAGAGTCATGAACAACAATTTATTTATTATTATTTTTCATTCTTTTTTTTGAGAGCTGCATTCACCGCTGTCTGTCTGTCAACAGTTGAATATCTCAATCCGTAGGCAGTACATTTTCGCTTTCGCATGACACAGATACAACACACACACACACACATATATAGAGACAGACAGATAGCAAAGCCCAGACTTAGGGGGAATAAGAAAGCAAGCAGTCTTCTGTCTGCTGTCGTCATACTGCCTCTAGCCCTGACCCTAATTTTTGGGTAAACAAACATTTCGTAGAGTTTTTTTTGGTTTTTGTTTTTGTTGTTGTACCTTTTTCACTTTTGTTCTGTCATTGCGACACCGTTTCTCAAACATTTCAGAGGCATATCTTATTAGCCCTTATCTGCCTAATCGCTCTGTATTCTATGGCTGTCCATTTGCCCAACACGAGCTGTTTTCACTGTGAATGAACTGGATTGCGGTTGCGGTTTGTGTCTGTCTTGTTTAGAATCTGAATCTGAATCAGAATCTGAATTGGAATTGGAATCTCTGGTGAAATAAGGTGTCAACGCTCGACGGCCAACCAGATTTTTTTTTTTTTTGCTTTATTTTTGTGGCTAAGTACTCAGTCAGTCCCAAAACTAGCACATTGACCCATTAATACAAATTTTGTTTTATGTATACACTATGCTTAGCTTAAGTTGATGGGTTATTTAATGAAGAATGTAAACTAAATTATAATTTTAAAAATTTACTCATTTTTATTCTATTTAATTTTCATTTAATTTTATTATTTTCAACTTTAATTAAATACTTTCAATATTTAATTAATAATTTTTAGACTGTGTACTCGTCTCTTTTATTTACTGCATTTGCAATTGTTTCCCTATTTGATGCTCAATCATATTTCTAAGCAACTTTTGTTTTCTTTTTTGTTGCCGATGGCATAATTTAATTATTTTTGTTTGATGACTTCTTGCCATTTCTATGCCAAAATTTTGAGTTCAATGTGCAGCGCGCATTTTATGTCATTTTTATTTAATTTTCTCTTCTTTTTTTTATTTTTTGTTTGTTTTGTTTGTCATGTGACGCATGTGAAGCTGACAGCTGTTTAGATATTCCATGGAATAAAGCAAATGCGATGTTATTGAACTTGTTGCAACTGAATTGAATTGTTGTATCTGTATCTGTTAGCTGAATATCTGTGTATCTGTATATTGGCATCACTAAAAACTCGCATTTGAACCTCTCATATGGTTGATTGAATTTTTATGATGCCGTTTGTCAATGCTGATTTATTTGTTCAATTCGTATGGAGAGCGACACAAATTGTGATTTTTATTTTGATTGAAAATTGAAAACTGCTCGGCAACAGCATTTGATTATCACTCTCTGTCTCTCTCTCTCTGTATATATAGTACATCTCTGTCTTTATTCCGTCTCTCTGCATTTGCACAAGTGCGAAGTGGCAACTTCCTAACGCACCTAATGACTAAATAAACATTTTATGATCTCTTCTGTCTGCAATGCTGCTACAAAATTATAAATGTTCTCGTATGTGTTTAGTTTTTATTTAAATTTATGGAAAATTATTTAAAAATGTATATCGTTACTAAATAGAAAATGTAGATAAACCAAAGATAATAATAAGAAAAAAATACAAAAAAAAAGTGCTTTATAATTCTAATTCTAAAAATTATCATTTTCTAAAGACATCAAGGATTAATTGATTGCTTTGTATTGAAAGTATTAAATTGTTTAAAAATACTTAGTAATTTGTTTATATGTAATATAAATTTTAAAATATGGTGGTTTTTATAAATTGAAATACTCCAAAATAATAGAAATTAGTTGTAAACATACTATCGATAGTTTTAAATGAGTTATGGCATGTTCAAGATAAATAATTTATATCATATTTCAATTAAATTATATTTCACATACATATAACTTAAATTAAATTAATCAATGACAAAGCTTATTTTATATTTAAGTTTTCGATAGTATTTTTCGATAGACATTTTCTAGGCTGCCAAGTCTAAGTAACTCACAGTTCCTTCTGCTCACAGCTTCCTGCTCTTCCCGTTGCAGTCTACGCCAATAGTTTTTAAACATTGCTGACAGAATTTCTACAATGATAAATACGAGTATAAACATTTTCTTAAATAAACTTACAAATAGATAAAGTGAGAGAGAGATTTATATAGAGCAAGTGAGCGTTGCTTGCCCTATTTCAGTGTTATTATTCAATTTGTCGTATTGTAAACAATTTAATAGCCAATTCCATTTGTTGTACTTATTATTATTATTATTTGGCCTGGTTCCTGGTTCATTTTGCAGCTAAGCAAACGGATAGCATAAGAATTTCAACCAAATACAAACAACATTTCTGCATAAATGAGGCCATTATCTCAAGGTCGTTTTCAATTACTTTCGGTTAGGTTTCGGTTTGCTTTGTATACATTATTATTATTATTGTTGTTGTCGTTGTTACTCGCACTTTATTATTGCGGCACCCACATGCTTTCGATTTTGCTTTCGTTTTTTATTGTTGTTGCTATTGCGATTCTTTTCTTTGTGTTTTTTTTTGCGCAAATAACCTTGATAAACTATTTTTATCAGTCAGACAAATGGGGCCAATGGCAAACGCCAGCCTGTTGCCCATTTGTTTGGGGTTAGTGTGCCAATTAACGATTAGATTGCTCTGTGTGTTGTGCTCTGCTCTGCTTTGCATACTGTTCTCTATGCTGTTTATGTAGGTTATTGGAATGGAACAAACAATTTTTTTTTTTTTTTTTTTTTTTTTTTTTTTTTTTAGAGATGATTCTGTTGGAAATTGTAAACATATTATCTATGCAAATCATATGCAAATGTTCGACAAATTGCGCAAAATGCGTAATAAAATTGTGTTCAAAAAATGTTTTAACCAAATGTGGGTAGAGTTGCGGGTGGCACCTTCTAGCTACTCCAGACTTTGTTTATCTATAGATAATAGAAATTTTACAAGCCAATTGAGTGTTTGAAAAGAGAAACAATGTAAGAGACTGCGTCATGTCTGCCATAGTTTAATGTAAGCGCATTTCCCTAGAGAAAGTGCGGGAGAGCAGCAAGAGCAAGAGCTAAGAGTAGGGTTTTCAGCAGTGTCAATTAAAACACTGGGTAATTGTGCAGAATGCGGGTAATCGAATGACGTTGTACACGTTATTAGCCCTGACCCAGTAATTCTGATGTTGGCAAAGCAAAGGGATAAACCATGAAGAGACAAAAAGAGGTATCCAAGTGGTGTAGAAGCAACTGAAGGCATGTGGTAAATATAGATATGTAGAAATAGAATAGGAAAATGAAGATATACAAAAATAGATATACAAAAAACAGGCAACAAAAGTAGACTATTAATTTAGAATATATTAAAATGGATGCACAACAATTGATTATTTGTCAGTAATTTAAAATTAAAGCGTAATCTGAAATCTATTCAAATTTCAATTTTCTCATCTTGCATTCGTAACTTCCTGCGCAGCCATTCGAACATATGGTGGCACATATCTCAGATCCCTTCTTCTATACCTGGGATTACAGAATGGACCGCGTTTGGGATTGTATATCTCACAATCATTATGCACGCTGATGAATCCTTAGCAGGAGCATTCTGTCCAAACCCACGAAAGGCTGCGAGAAACAACAGAACCCCAGCCATCAGGAAGTGCCAGAAGATGCCGAATGTGAATTGTATTGAGGCTTTTACAAATTGAATCATTTTTAATTAAATTTAATTTGAAATAATACCAAATTTAAAATAAATATAAGTATTAAAATATGTTAAAAACTACTCTGACTTTTCGGAAATCTGAAGTGGAAATGAATTGTGGATTAGCTGAGCCTTAGAATGTGGGGCATGTTTCAAACATTGCCTACTTGTTAAATGAACGATTACAGTGGACATAAATTCTACATTGAATCTACGTAGAAACCACACAGAGTCCACTTAGAAGCCACATAGAATCCACATAGAATCCACTCCACCTCTTATATCCCACTTATAATCCACATAGAATCCACACAGAATCCACTTCACCTCATAGAGCCCACTTAGAATCCACATAGAATCCACATAAAAATAAGTCGTAAAGACTGTATTTTTATCTTTCCTTATATATAGCATACTCAGTGTGAGTTTTATTTACATTGCATTTAGAGTCCACAAAAAAAATGAAAGTGTTGAACGTGTGTTGTGCTCGTTGTTAAGGTTTCTGTTACATACCAAAGAAATACTTAGGAATTAAGAATATGCCATGTTACGAAAGAAATTAACGTGAAGAAATTTGATCATTTCATTTTATTATTGTTGAAATGGACTTATGATAGACTCGATAAGCAATGCATTATTGTCTACAGAGCTCATTAGGCTGAGTTGTCGCACAATCAGCGCTAATCGTGAGGCTCCCAAAAAATGTCAACTGTCGCCCAGTAAATACAATGGAAGTGCATTCAAATGGCAATAAATCTAAATGAACAGAGTGACAATAAAAAAAATACAAAATACAAAATAAAAACACTTTTCAGACGGGCAAATGACCCAAAAAAAAAAAAAAAAAAAAAAAAAAAAAAATAGCGACAAAAAAGGAAACAAATAATATAAAATAAAATGAAATAAAAATCAAAGCAAATTAAAAAAAGTGAAATACAGTTGAAAGCGCAATTCGCAGCTCACAAATACAAATGCAAAACAAACATGGCGACTGTCAATATGTGCAAATAAAATGCAAAAAGAGCGTAACAGGAGTGTGAAAGAGAAAGGGAGGCACAGAGAGAAAGAGAGAGTGAGGAGAAGGGATGGGAAGGGAGAGGGAAACGCAACTAGCAGTTAACCTTGAGCCGACAACTGATTACAAAATTGCACCGATAACTGCCAGTGACCCCAACGCCCAATGAATGGGCGAACGCAGAAAGCAAGAGCAAGAGCAGCAGTGAAGTGCGAGAAAGAAAGACACAGACGAGAGGAGAGAGAGGGAGGGTGTGTGTGAAAGGGAACAACAAATACTGCGACTCTGACTCTGCCTGCTGATAAGTCAGCGTCATCAACAGCGTCATCGTCAACGTTTCCTGACCGCCAGATGTTGACACTCTTGGATTTGCTTTGAGATTTCAATAAATAAATCAATTTTATTGAAATATATAATTAAATATAATTTACCTTTGAAATTTAAGCCAGTTTAGAATTATAACATTTTAAAAATATAACAAAATATATTTCTGTTAATTTGTTCTTTGTTTTTCTTTTTGTTTTTACAAAATTAGAGTTTAAGCCAAAAAAGGAAGGTAACTGTATATATAACAATATATTATTATATTCTTTAAGCTTATAATTCCCAAGCAGTTACAGCAGCAGCAGACTGAAGTTCAGCACATTCAAAAGAACAGAAACATTTCAAATTGATTTTAAATATGTTTATATTTTATTGCAACTCAAGCGGGGAATGTTGCAGCAAGTTGCAGTGCAGTCTGTTGTACATAAATATATATTTGAATACTTAAAAATCTACACACACAGTTCGGTCTATTTTATTTGATATTCTACTATCTATTTGCTCAATTCATCGCTGTTATCGTTGCATCTAATTGTGAGGAAATACAACAGTTTAACTTCTAACTTCTATGCTGCTATTTGTAATCTTACAATTTATGCACATGGAACGTTGAAATACAGTCCATTCTATTAGTTGTGGATGAATTTTTATGGAAACATTGCAATGATAACAATTTGTTGGAGTCGAACACAACACTATTGCAAACTGGAATTAGATCATACCTGTAATATTGTATACATATATATAAATATAGTTTAGCATGGAAATTGATTGATAGAACGTTTTGCAATGATAATATACCCTGTAATTTAGCCAATTGCTCCGTTGTCATAACAATCGGTTGAATATGCTCCGGATCGCCAGTGAGCACCAATTTTGGATCAGCTATGGGTCCCATATAGCATTTACGCATCTTGAGATATTGTACCCAAACATTGAATGACTTATCCGACTTGATGATATCCTGTCCACCGGCTGAACGTAGATTGACATCGATATCGATGTGACCCTCGTTGAGAAATACTTGACGTGTCAAATGGATATGACGATTAGTGATATATATATTTGAGGGCTGTTGATCCTGGACACGTTGGGCCAACCCCTGTATCTGTTGATCCTGCAGCACAGTGCGCATGAAATTCTCACTTATCAAATGCAGATTACAATCGCGTAAATCTCGCATCGATTGCTCCAAACCGCAATTCTTTTCACGCAACGCATGCAGCTGTGTATCCAATTGCATTTTATCCTGCTCATAGAGTTTCAATGTCTTCTCCCATTCATCGTTGAGGACACGCATATCCGAGCTGCGCTCCTTAAATGCAATCTTGGCGCTCAGATAACGCTCCGATAGCTCCGTAAACTTGGACAACGCATAGATGCAGGCAAAGATCCAAAAGAAGTGCAAATAAACATCAATTGAACTTGTTTTGCAGCTCAACGAGAACGGCTCTTGCAGTTCCTTATCTAACGTATTGTTATCCATATTCATATCCATTATTATTATAATTATTATTATTATTATAGTTATTATTAATTATTAATTATTATGTAAAATATGTGGTTAGAGTTGTATGAATGTTGAATGTATTTATTTGAATAAGTTCTTGCATATATTTTTTTATAATATAATTGTAAGCCTACTGTGATTTTGATGTTCTCGTTCTCATTCTCATTCACATTTACTTACCAAATTTGGTTTCATTTTGTGCCCCAATTATGTGGTAATAATGAAAAACCAGCCAAATAACAAGAGCCAGGCCCAAGCATATTAACCAATTTACAATGCCCCGCATTTTCAGCGAGTTATTGTAAGGATATTAACAAAGAGTAGAAAAGTTCTTGCAAGAATTTTGTGCTTGTTGAAAGTTTAGTGAAATATTTAGTTGTTTGAAAATTTGTACAGTATTTTCAGAGCAAAGCTTACTGCATAAACAATGATTAGGCAATCAAAGGGGGGAGGAGGAAGCAAGTTTTGAACAGCTTTAAGAAGAAATCTATTTATAATAGAGATGATAGATAAATAGTTAAGATAGACAATAGTAGCATGTAATTTGTCTTTATCGTATTTACAGTTCAACTTGAGAGAGCTTTAATCAGCTTATTGAGAAGCTTTTAAAGCTTCTTCACACAAAACTTCTTTTGGAGGATTTTAAATGATTTAAAAAGAAACAGATAAGTTCTATTAAAAATAGGAATTTTATTGGTATTTATATTCTTTCCCACTTTCTCTCGCTCTGCCTCTCTCTCTCTCTCTGTCTGCCTCTCCCTCTTTCTCTCTCTAATTAATAACTCGTCTCTGTAAATTAAGACATTAAGTTGCATTAAATCGTGCAGTTGCTTAATTATAAAGGCAGACGTCCTCATTTTTCTTAGCTTTAAGCTGCTACTAACGCATTTCAAACACAAACTGTCATGCTAGACTGTTAAATACCCTGTAGACAGTAAAGAAAGAGATACTTCTGTTGCCACAAACACAAATAATGCATAATAAAACATAAACTTCAATTTATATGAGCTGCTTACTTATTGATAACTCTTTCGATAACTCGATAAATAAATAAATGCAATTTTAAAGCACTTAGACTCTGTACTTAATTGATAACTAACTAAAGAGTAGTTTACCAAATTGCAAGTTAAAACTCTCACTGTTGTCAGCCTTATATACACTGTTATGTTCCCACTACAGGGTATTTCGAGCGCTGTCTACATTTCTCGACCCAATTAGACTTGCACTTTTATGCAAAATCCAGACTTTTGTAAACTTTTATTAGGATAAATTTGTAGCGTCGCGTCGCGCGTGTTAATCAGTAATTGTGATAACTCATTGGCCAGACACCGCCGCACTCCTCCCCCCTCCACAACGCCATCATATAAATATGGGAGGTATGCTTTTTGGCTACAAGGGACTGAAATTTGTTTAATTTGTGGCTATTTTGCTGTTTGTTGTGGCTTAATAATTGCATTTTATTATTATTAGCTATTGTTTTGCTTGATTATGAATAAAGTGGGTGTCCCCGCGAGTGTGCGTGTGTGTGTGCGGTTTTCCCAACACTTTGTTGATTTAATTAGGTAAAAACTTTGTGGCGTACAAAACGCCAAAATGAGTAACAACAGCAGCGACAACTCGTTCATTGAACTGGCGGCAACTAAATAAGTATAAATCTGTGTGTGAGTAGGTGTGTGTGAGTGCGTGTGTGTGTGAATCTGAATGTGAATACATGAGTGCATGAGTGACTGTGAGGGCAAAGGCGACACTTGCGACCTCTGTTGAAATGGTGCACAGACGTTAGCCAAGTCAAGTCAAGTCGTAAGTAAAATACGAATAAGTATTCATATAAACATATTATTCACATATTAACTCAAATGATTCATTTGTTGTGTTGTGCAAATATTCGCCGTGTACATATACAAATAAAAAACGCTGAGCTCCAGGTGTCTCTGCTAAGGAAATAAGCAGTATCTATTGATCTTTAGCTTGGCAATTGTTTGCAAAGCAAAACTATCGATAATAATTGATCGAAATATAGCTAACTTCAGATTGAAGAAGCAACTTTTGTTCCATTTGTGCGATCAATAAGTTTGCATTTTGTTTAATTGAAACTAATCGATTATTATTGATAACATTAAATTTCCCTTTCTAAAGAACACAATATCAATATTAAATATTAATCGATAGGTTTCAATGTATTTCCAATATTCCATTTAAATTATCGATATTTTTGCACTTTTACAGCAGAATTTGATGGCAACTTCAAGTGTGCTTCAGTTCCAAATGTTTCTTGAGCTTAATGAGTGTTTCATTCCCGCGTTCCGGTATTGAAACTGTCTCAAAAGTAGCAAAATTCTATGCAAATTGCGAATGTAAAACTTAATTAATTGTTTTACTTGAACTCATGTAAATAAATTATTTATTTATGAAATGAATAAATAAATGCTGCAGTTAAATAAATTTATACGCAGCTCTTTGACAGCTGATTAAATATGTGCAATTTAAAAATAAAGTGCACCACACTGTGGTGGCACAAAAGGGCCACAGAGAGAGAGGAGAGAGACAGGGAGAGTGAGAGAGAGTTGGTGGTTGTGTTGTGTTGATTGGGGTCGAATTGTTGGTTAAACGACGCAGATTGCGTGTGACAAGTGCAGTCAAGTGCGTGGCTATTTCAGTTGTCCTTGCCCCACCCCAAGGGAAGCAGGCGCGTTGCATGCAAAGACTAAAATGTGCACAAGCCACGCCCACTTTAAGTCCACACACACACACACAACTATTGACGGTCGAGTCTATTTTGATCCATGCTGCACAGGGCCTTGAGCTACAGCTCAATGTGGCGCGTGTTAGGGACTTGCTTTTGGTTCTCGTCTCGTTTCTGATCCTGTAATCCAACAGCAACAGCGTCAGGGGGGCGTCGTGAGGGGATGTTTGTTTTGAGGGAGGCTGGGTCTATTGAAACGTTGTGCAAACAAACCATTCACCAGTTTTGCAATGTAAACTAAATGCGAGTCTAAAAAAGGAAGCTTGTGGCTGTGCCACACTGCAACAGGTGGCTGCAACGTGTGGCACGTGTGCTCTGCTATCGATAACAGCTTACGGGCAGCGTGTGCCACGCCCCAAACACAGCTCTATTTAATATGCATTCGTTGATTTTTCAGTATCAAGTTGTCAGTTTCCATTACAATCTGACAACGTAGAGGCGTCAACACTTTATTATACTAGTAGTTGTCAATTGAATACCCTGTACATTAATTTGAGTATGGAGTATGCTGCTGTACAGTAACTGCACGTCAATATGAACAAGTTTTGACTAATTTATGCTACTTAATTACTTGTAATTACCAGTAATTACTTATAATTACTTACAGTAATTATGGAATGTATACTTGGGAAATTGATCTGAAGATAATTGTCAATTAATTATCATTTTACAAGCTTTAAATCTCGCAATTACTTATTTAATTACGAAAGTAATTGCAAAGTAATTGAAATGTAATTACAAGTGTAATTACAATAATTTTTAAGCACATTTCAACACTTACAGCATATCTAAACGTGCATCAACATAGCTACAATAATTCCACATATTGATATCAATCTCTCAATCTGTCAATATTCTTTCTACACGTTCTCTGATTGAAATTGTCAGTTTGAATGAAAGAATGTCACGCAAGGTGGCATTAACATTAAATATTAATAACAATAACAATAACAAAACTAATAATAATAATAATAATATGTATGCAGCATACACAATATTGTTGCATATGAATATAAATCTAAATCAAGTTGGGAACTGTGTTTGCTGCCGTGGTGGTGGATGTCAGAGGGGGGCGGGGAGTACTTGAGAAATCATATAAATTATTTTAATCAAATTCCAGACAGACTAAATATCAGTCAGACAGTATTTGTGAAGCATTCAAGCCGCACGTCTGACCAAACAACGAATACAATCACAAATACAAATACAAATACACACACACAAATATCTATGTGTATGTATTTGTACTATAACTAATGCAATTCATATGGCAGCGGGTTCGCACAGTGGTGTTGTGCTAAGTTAGTTAATTTTAAGGGGGATCGCAGCGAACTTAGCGTGAACTTCAATTAAAAACTTTATTTAATTTAAAAATTTATTATTTTTAATTTGTTACGAAACCCCTTTTATAAATGCTAAAGAACTACGCCACTGTGTGTTAGCTATATATGTAATTGTTGTTAAATTTATTTTGTCAAAGTCTTTAGAATATTAATAATACAAATTATACTGAATTTATTGTTATAAGTGTGCATAATAATTCATTAGTCTTTTATGGAGGATAGAAAATTAACTATTTAATTATTAAGATATTAAAATTAAATTGCAGCTAGATAAAGAAATTATCTATTTAATTATTAAAAATGAATTAAATTAAATGGCAGCTAGTTTTTTATTGTTAACGCTTCATGAAGAGTAACAACAAAACAATTATAAATGATTATTAATATAAAATAACATTTTTTATAAATTTAATTATTAGTTTCTTATCTGTTTTAACTATTATTATATATTAAATATTTATTATATATTATTATATTTTTAATCTTTTTGCTAGACTATGATCTTTTCTTCATACTACTTTCCGGTAGATTCTTTTACAATTCTTCTTGCCTGCAAAGTGATCCCCTTTCACGTGGTTTTACGCACGCCACTGCTCAGCTCTTAGCATAGACTGCTCTATAGTATACCCAACTATGTAGTTGAATGCTTTTATTTTATTTTATTTTATTCTATTTATTTTTTTTCCTTTTTTTTGTGGACAGCTCGTCAAGTGTCGCCTTGTTGAGTGTCACAATTTTCAATTTGAATTTGCAATTTGCATTTAACGTTATGTGTCGCCGTTGACATGAGAAACGTGCACAAATAATAAAGTTATCAGACGGGTCTAAATTATAATGCATAAAAAAAAAGTGCAGACTGCTTAACAGATGTTAGGGAAGTTGTTTGTCTTCCTGCTAAAATCAAACGCAATGGAAGTAGACAACAGCGAGCGGGGGGAAAGGCTACGCAGCTTGTCTAGAAAATCAGATAATCCAACTATAATATCCACTGGGATTTTCTTAACATTTTGATTTTCTCACATTTTGCAGTTGTTGTTAATATTTCGTTATGCAAATTAGGAGAGGCGGAGAGCACGCATCTCAAGCGTGAAAATTATGGCCAAGGTTTTCCAACACAATGGGAAAACGCTGAAAAATAAAATGTGAAAAAAATGAAAAAAGTGTTAAACTGTTTAACAAGTCGAGAATTGTTGTTAATTTATTCGTTTACTCATACATATATATATGTAGATATATATAGATATAAATCCGGTATCTTTACTTATACTTAAGATGGGCTAATTAAAGTAAATGAAACTAATTAATTGCATTTTATTTTTGTATCTTTACAGGTGAGTCGCAATATGCAGTCGATGTTGTTGTAAGTACATAGTATAAATTTAAGATATGTATCGATAGGTATGTCGATATAGTATTGTCTTATCGAAACTCAACCAACCAAACTAAAGCGACCCTGCACTTGTCCCTAACTTCGTTGTGGAGAAATAAATTGCGTTGATAAAAAGCAATTGAAATGTCAATATGCAATAAAGAAAATAACAAATATATGTACAATATAAATAATACGAAAAACAACTAGAAAGAGCAGTAGCAAAAGATAAACGATAAATGCACGCACATAAAAAATTTAAATTGAAATTGAAATTGAAGTAACAAAAGAAAAACAAGTTTCTAAGCTGACGGTCAATTGTGGGTGACCCTACTTCCCATTCCCCTCCTGCCACAGCCCCTGCCCCAATTCTCTTATTCTGAACTATTTTCCAAAATTTCGCTGATAAGCTGAAGAATGCATTTCAAGTTGTTGTCAGTGGCAATGACAAAGTCTAAATTATCGTTTATGGAGTGGCAATATTTCAGATATGGAACGAAATCTATGACAGAGATGGGGAGAGTTTTTCAAGTGCACTTCCATTCTTCAAAGTCGCTGAAGTACTTGAAAATATAATATCGTATGTTTGCAGCAGATTTAACACAAAATATGCATAAACGATTATTCAGTTATCGATAAAAATAACTACTATACTCTAAATTGATAAAAATGTACCAATTTTGTTGTAATCCCACCATAAGGTGGCAACCGTGGTGACAACCCTTGCATAGATGAGGTTGTCTTATAAGTATAATAGTTCCGCACACATTGCCAACTCTATGGGCTACTGCATGTGTCTGGTTCCCTCATTCATATTATAGTAAGCATTAAATTGTTCTTGCTGTTGTTGTTGTTGTTGTTTGTGCGCGTTGTTTCTTGTTGTCTATGCCCACAATCAGCCGCAGTCCACTTTTCCACATCATCTCCCCTTCTTCTTTACACACACACACACACAGCCCCCTCTGTGACCGCTGCCTGCCTCAACTGCAAATGCCGCGCGCCACTGAACGACATTAAACCTGACTTTGTCATCATGCGTCTCCCTCTCACCCACACACTCTCTCTTTCTCTCAGCCTGTCTGTCTTGCTCCCCCCTCCCGCTACCACTCCCGCTGTCGCTCTCTCTGTGTCTAGTCCCCTTCTGTGTGTGTCAAAACTGAAACCAAAGCGAACCGAACAAGGCAAACCGGGCAAAGAAAATACAACAACAAATTATTATGATTATTATGTGCATGGGCTATGGGGCTGCCTCTATGCATTTATGAGCTGCACAGCGAGAGCGAGAGAGCTTTGAACGGGTGCTCATGTTCAAGTTCTATGGATAAATCAGCAGCAACAACAAATGACGCCAACAGCAACAGCGACGCATGCAGCGCCGTTGACTGCACAGTCGGTCTCTCGTTCAGTAGATTTGTGTGTCTTCGCATAAATTTTGCATCGTTGTATGACACGGCATGTAGACAAGTTTTTTCTTGTTATTGTTGTAGTTGTTGTACACTAGACATACATAGATACTGACTACCAGATACACCATATTGTATATGTATCTGTGAGACGGCGGCGACTGTGGCTGCTGCTTTATAATTTGTTCTGTATATGTGTGTTTTTTTTTGCTATTTGCCGGCAGCGAACTACCCCAACAAATGGCAGCCATGACATGCACATGATGCCCCACACGCCCTGCTAAGCACACATACTCAGACACACATAAACATACAACCAGTCACCCACTCACACACTCATGCACATGTATTGACTGACTGTTGCACTCACACCCAAACTGCTCCAGTGTACTACTGAACGTTTGGCAGTCGGCCAAAGCAGTGGAGTCACACACACACACGGCCACACAAGAGTGACAGAGAGAATGAGGGAGGCGGACAGAGTGGGTGACTATGAGAGAGTCCCCCCCTGCGAGCAACTACTTTACTCAGCTGTCATTGTTGATATTTTGTGTTTTCATCTTGAACTTTTGTGGTTCAATGTGTCTAGCCAACCCCAAAAGCTACCAAACGCCAAATTCACCACACACAGTAAAATGTTAGCTGCAAAGCTGCAGCTCTATTTCTCTGTCTTGCTCTCTCTCTCTCTCCCGCTCTCGTAGTATCTAGCATTGCTATTGCCCTTGCCGTTGCCGGCTTTTTGCTATGCGTATGCGTAGACGATGTTTTCGCTCTCGCTTTTGTCGCTATTACAGCGCGCTCTCCTACGGTGCTGCCTCTGTCGCTGCTTGCAGCGCTCTATTGCATTCTACACTTGAACTTGCCCAGCGTTAACTCAACATACACACACACTCAACAGACATAAGCATACACAGATAAGCTCAAATACATATATGTATATATACATATATATGTAGTCTGATTGTGAGACTGTCTACAATTATCTGCAGGGCTCCCCCCTCACGCCCCTCACTCCTCTACGCCATATGTATGTATATGTGTACTCTCTGTTTGTTTGCCTCTGCGCTTACTTTTTAACCACATTGTATTTGAAATGTGCAATTTCATACGTTGGCCGCCGTCAGTTGCGTTACGTAGAATACTTTAGTTGAATATGTTATTGTTGTTGTTGTTGTACTCTGTTTGCACTGTAGATCTTTGCCTTTCATCAATTACGTCTCAACACGTCGTCTCTGTGTGCTTGTAGTTGTAGATATGTATATATTTACATAGATATATTTGTATCTGTACTTACTTCAAGGCAAACATTTCAGTTCTCAATACGATACTATTTTTGTTCTATTGGAAATTAGTTCAATTTGTATTCTATGTATATTTTTATTTGATGAAGGATATAACTCTTAAGTGTACTATTTAGTTCAATTGTAGTACATGTTCGATAACTGTAGATCGGATCTAACAAAATTACAACTCTTAAGAAAAGAGAAAAATTAAGATAAAAGATGGGAGAAGTTTATTTCCTAACTTAATTTGATTGTCACAACAATTGATAGTGCAAATCAAGATCAGTAGAGTTGTAAATTGTGAAGATCAGATATCAATGTACCTTGCTTACTTGATTATTATTCTCTACTAAATATGTAAATCAGTACTTACACATGCAACTTCACTATTCAAAATTAAGCGCTATATTCTGTAGCTCTCACTTGCTGTTTACAAATTTCCATTTCCATTTCCATTCATTTTCATGCATGGTATGTAAATAAGTATGTACATACATACATACATACATGTGAATGCATATATAGATGTACTTGTGTACTAGAAAATTCCATCATCTCGGTTCCCATCACAGAGTCAACTTCTCAACTTCGTATTTGCCCTTGTCTCTTAACAGTCTTGAGTCTGGCAATGTTTATAAGCGCTTTTGTGCCACTGTGCGAACACATTTCGAATGTACGTGTGAATTTGCACTTGTGCACCCGACGAAACCAAGCGACAGCAGCAGCGGCAGCGGCGGCAGCGTCGCGACGTCGACAGCACAGCCAACAAAACATACGCACGCACACACACACAAAAAGAATCAACGAAAATAAAAAGAAAACAGTTATTAAAAGGAGGCAAATATAAAGGAAAGCGATGATGGCACAGGCACGCACACCAATGCAGACACGCCTCATTATTGTGAATGTGGGTGTACGCACAAATGGGGGGAGAATCTCTGCGATTGTGTGTGTGTGTGTAAGGTGCCGGAGAGGCAATACAAAGAGCAGCGGGCGATTGCATCGGCATTTTCATTCAAGCAACTCGCTCTAACTATGTGCCTGTGTGTGCGTGTGCATGTGTATCTGTGTATGCAAGTGTATCTGTGTATGCAAGTGTTTGTGAGAGCGTGCCTGTGGGTTGCGTTTCACATTTAACTTTAGCGGTGATTCCGTTTTCGACTTTTGTGAGCGCTATTTGCACTGGTATGAGTTACTCTCTCCCTCTCTCTTTCTCGCACTTTGCTTCTCTCTGACGTACTCTCTCTTATTGGCGGTGGTGGGTTTCGTGGTGAATTTTAGCGAAGTTCATCATTTTGAGTTTAACAGAGCAATAACATTTAGTATTTGTTTGGACATTGTCGTTAACGGTTCGTTCTCCCGTTCGCTCGTTCGTTCGTTGTGTTTTTTGCGGTTTGCTTTTGAACAAAAAAAAAAAAAAAATAAATATTAATAATATGTAGTAGCAAAACGGTTTCTCTGAAACTCTTGTTAATAACACGCGTTAAAACGTAAAATACAAAATTATATTCTCTATAGAAAAAGAAAAGAAAATAAATAAAAATACAAATACAAAACAAAACAAAATAAAAATTGTTAAACACACAACAAGTGCAATTTAATAATAATATATGAGAAATACAACAACAACAAAGTGCAAATGCATTGTAGCTGAACAAGTTGATAAATATTATATGTGTATAGATATTAAAGCAAATAAAGTTGCACGATTTCCATATTTTTTTGGGGGAAAATAGTTTTGTGTGTGCAGCAAGTCGTCGCATGCGGCACGCTTTAAAATAGCAACAAGCCAACAAATAGAAAAAGAATAAAAATAAAAAAGTAAGAAAAGTATTCAAAACGAAGACAAAATGTGTAAATAAATACGCACATGAATCTAAACATTTTACAGTGAAAGCAAACACACCACCAACAACACACCTACACACACACACACAGAGGCAAGAACTATCAAACATCAACAAGAGCCAAAACAGCAAAAGCAACAACAACAAAAACAACAGAGGCGACGTTTATCATTGACTGTGCTACGTAATCAACGGGAGCAGCGCCGCCAAGAAGAAGAGCAAAAGAAAGAGCAACAGCAAGAATAACAACAAGAACAACAACAAGAACAGCCGCGTGTAAACGACGACGTCAGACAAACGTCTACAGTTTGTCTGTCCCTTCTGTCTAGTCCATTATAACGCATATCCTGCGGTCTCTGTAGAAAGGAGTAAGAGAGCAAGAAGAGTGTGTGGTGTGAGCGAAGATATCGACTACTGCCTGTCTGACTGTCTGCCTACTGCCTCATTGACTAACTGACAAACTGACTGATTGACTGATTTCGCGTTTCGTCTTGTCTCGTCTCGTCTCTTCTCATTTCGTTTCGTTTCGTTTGGTTTCGTTACGTTACGTTCTCTGTTCTCTGCCCGCATCAAAGTGATTCCAGTTTTAACAGTTGTTTCCCCAAGTGCTTTTTAACAAATGGTGTAAATTGAAAAGAAGCCCAAAAGTTACAGTGTGTCCAAGATCATATATAGAAGAAAAGCAAAAGCAAAAGCACACGAAGAAGATTTTTTGTAAAAAAGGGGCCAGAAAATTGTGAAAGAAAAAACAACAATTGGATTATTATTAAAGGTCTAAATAACATTGTAAATGGATAACAACTTTTATGGATTAGTAGCTGAATTGGCGCATTATATAGATGCTAATGGTGAGTTGAAATTATCAAAAGCGAAGCTGGCAAACTCGATGAAAACGAAAGAAGATAAAAGATGAGCAACGCGACATTTTGTGGTCAAAATTCAAAGTTAGGAAAACGGAAGAAAAAAAATAAAGCGCGGAAATAGTATTTAATGAAAATTATAATGAAAAAAATAATGCAAATGAAAACAGTCGAATTAAAATGTAGATAACGTAGATATAATAAAATTTGTTGACGAGAAAATAAAACCAATTGGATAAAAATATAGATAACATAGATAAAAGCGTTTAAGGAAATTTCTATATTATTTAATGAAACAATATAAAATAAATGAATATATATATATAACGAAGACAACAATATAATATTGATATAGATTAATATTATAGAAAATCTCAAATAGAATTGTTATTTGGCTTATATAATTGCGTAACTATGGAGTTTGCTCTTCTAAACTCATTCTACCAGCGATTCTCAAGTGAATTAAGCTGTCGTCTCGTTGAGATTTGTGTATTTTGATTCCATTTCGGGCTGTCAACCATTCCATCAATTGAACAGGCGTCCAACTAGAAAAACATGCTACGCATTTGCTTTGCTGTCTGGACAAAAAAAAAAAAAAAAAAAAAGAAAAGAAAATACAAAAAAAAAAATGTTAAAGAAGCATAAGAAAATATTGAAAAATTGTCCAAGTGAAAAGTTATTTTGCGTGAAAAACAACATGAAGCCATTTCTATGCCAAGATACACACACAAACACACTCACACACACACACAGATACAGATACAGATACAGAGATACAAAGACACAGATTCAAGCATTTAGGCCTCAAAATACACATGTTTATGTACATAAATTGGTAATACATTAATTATTGTCATGACAACTGACAGACGGCCAATTAAAGCGCATTCGCTGAAATGTAAATTTATTTTTATGTACAAAACACACACACAGACACACATAAAGATACACACACACGCACAGTCATCTCACAGATACAAATTGCGTAGCTATAAGTGGAATATTGAGCTTCAACTTGGACATGTAATTGGCAACCAACATACATATAAATTGCGATGCTTATTGACTTTTAAGTGGAATTTCATATACAATAGTATATGCTTTGGGCAAAGATACCCTATAAAGTAGAGATATATTTACGTGATTTGTTTAGCTGTTCTAGGGTATCTGTTTTCGTTGCTCAGCAGTATTTTGATCTATTCAAAGAAGTTCTACAGAATTTCGAGTTGTTTGTTAAATTTAAATTTATTTTATATAATTTTAAAGAATTATTTGAGTTTGATTTTGATTTTGTTAACATAAGTTAAACAGTTTAGCTGTTGATCTAAT
Organism: Drosophila funebris; assembly: GCA_018901825.1. NCBI lineage: Eukaryota > Metazoa > Arthropoda > Insecta > Diptera > Drosophilidae > Drosophila > Drosophila funebris. The sequence continues at coordinate 1,056,248 of JAEIFK010000346.1, read as the reverse complement.
AGAGAGAGAGAGAAGTATATATTTTATTAGAGAAGTATATTGTACTGTTCTATCTGCTCTTATAACATTTTCTCTATTTACTAAATATTAATATGCTTAAACGAGAAGTTAAACAGCTTTATGCATTCACATTAACAATTAAAGTTTCCAATTAAGGTATTTACCTTACCGTTAGATATAATCCATAGATTAAATGTAGCAAACAATGGAAATGTAATATGATTCGACTAAAGGAGAATAGAACGCTGTAGCGGGGGAGGAGGGGTACGTATCAAACGTCGTGTCGTTGTGACTTGACAGGCGAACAAAATAAAAAGAAAAATTGATAGCCACAATTCCTGGGTAAGGACACAAAGAACTAATGACGTTAATGATAATGACGATGATATCGATGATGATGATGATGATATTGTTGTTGTTGTTGTTGTGGTTGTTGTTTTTGTATGCTAATCATGATGATGAACGCGATTCCCTTCTAATTGTTTTGAATAGAAAACGCAGCGCGTGTCGTTAGTTTTTGCCATCTCCTTGTATATTTTACTTTATTACAGTCTTCTTCTTGGTCTTTATCTTCTCCTCTTTTTTTCAATTAGTATTAAAAGTGTGCCTGGTGCTCTGCTTTCATTTCGTATTGCCTAATTCTAGGCGCCTAATGAGCCCAAAAGCCACATTAACCAGACCCACATTAGTTTGGCTCTCTCTTGCAATTAATTTGCCTGTCGCATTGAAGAGTCCCTCTGCTCCACTACCATCCCCCCTCCCCCCACCACTCTACTCAGACTCCCTCTTAGTCATAGTTAGTCATAATGTTAAAGCTCCGCTTACAGCGTTGGGTCTGTGAATCTTCGGACAGGGCAACCTGTCTGCAAGTTTTTCATTTTCATTCTATTTTTCTGTTTTTTTTTTTTTTTTCACATTAAATTATTCGCTATTTCTCTTTTGCTACAATTTCTTGGTAGATAGAAAAAAGTTACTTGTTTCCTATGGCGTTGTTGCTTGTTTGTTTTATGGTACATTAAAGTTGGCAAAATGGCAAATTTTAATGCCATTTTATGCAAATAGATACATGTATGTGCTCATGTCTGTGTGTGTATGTGTGTGTCTGTGTATCTTAATGTGTATATGTATTTATATATTGCTCTAGGCGCACATTCCAAAGTGTTTGCCTAGTCGCTTCTTCTTCTTCTCGCATTGCATTGACAAAATTCTGATTTTAATGGGCTCGCCCTTTTGACGGGGATACAGTGAGATATTTTGGCAGTTAGTTTACTTATTGTCGCATATCTATAACTAAAAATAACTGGCTATAATATTATAGCAACATTTTGAGCTATCAGTAGCTACTTACAATGTTGGCACCAGCTTTGCAAAGCCAAAAATTCACGTGTTTTACTACTTTCACAATTGCCATAACGCTTATGGCAATTGTGATAAGTCCTACAAGTTTAGTTTACACTTGCTATAATTTTATAGAAACTCTGTTAAAGTTGCTATACCTTTTATGGCTACTCTGATAAGGCGTGCGTGTCATTTATTTGTTTATCACACAAAATTGATCTTTTAGACTTGCTATAATTTTATAGCAACTCTAATTGAAGCTCAAAATGTGTTTAAATGAGTGCTGAGAGTTGGAAAACCAATGTAGAGCGCTTTTAATAGTTGCCATAAAAATTATAGCAACTGCTATAAACCATAAATTAAGCATAGTACAGATGCAAAAATGTGTTAACTGTTAATTGCGACAATTTCCCAGTCACCCTGACATTCAATTGACCCTCGAATGACTCTCAACAATAAGACACCTGCCTCTGGGTCAACGTTAGTTCAATGTATGTAACAAGCCTTCAATCAATAAGACAATTTTATAGTTCGTATATCACAACAGCATCCCGTGACTGACAGCCCGACTGGGTCATGAGTCACATGGCAGAGTAGACTAGAGCAGAGTAGAGTGGAGCATTTACACCAGGTACAGGTTCTCCTTGCCATAAACTACCCTTAAATGAATAAGAAGAAGAAGGAGAAGAAGAAGAAGAGGCAAACGAAGCAGACAATTGCATATCGCATCAAACAGGTTCCCTTTTCATTGTGCCCAATGTGTCTTATCTTGTCAGTTGGTTCAGTTGTTTTGGCTCTGTGCGTTTCCTCTGACTACCTGTGTGAATGTATGTGAATATAACTGTATGCATGTGAGTGTGTGTGTGTGTGTGAATGAGTGAGTGCGAGTGTTTGCAGTTCTTTCTCTGTCTGGACATACATTGTGCAGCATGCGAGTCTGCAGCTTTATTTTTTTTATATCTGTCGCTGGAAAAACCAGAGCGATTGCAGCTATACAGTGTGTGTGTGTGTGTGGCATTAATTAGCAATATCTCTGGCCATAAAAGCGGCACTCGAAACGAGTTTCAATGGAACGCTTTCACATTGCTCAATTCACAATCCACAATCCACATGCAACTGCAACTTTGGCTGTCAACACTTTCGCAGCCAACTGCATTGAGACTTTCCACAGTTATCTACAAGTTATCCCTCCCTCAATATATAAATAATATGATATTTTTAAATATTATCTACCTTGCTCCCTTAGTTCCCCCCTCAAGAAGCTAATGACCTCAACTAAAATCAAATATTTAAACCAGATTTTTATGAATCATACTTAAAATGTTGATAAATGAATTAATTATAATATTTTGTTAGCATTTGACAAATACAAAACAATATTCAAGGTCGCAAGCTGTTATACGCTGTTATACGCAGACGCCTGGTTAACTTCATACACGCGTATAACAGTTTTTGTTTTGTTGGTCATAAAATAAATGCGAAACGCGCAAAACAATGCGAAAATAACAGAGTAAATTAATGAGAGTTCATTTGTAAAATGAAATAATAAAGATATATAAAAATATGTAATAAATGATATAAAGATTAATTAGACAAATGTAGAAGAAGCTCAGAAGAAGCAGAAGGGAAGAAACAAATGAATGAAAGCAACTAGATACATTCGATCGATACTTATCGATACACACATTTAATTGGCATTCATTGTTCTTTTTACTTCATTTCTGATTGAAATGCAACACATCAAAAAGGAGTCCAACATCAGTTGAATTCATTACCATTTGATCAAGCAATTTGTGTTATCTCTTCTACTTGAAATTGGAACCAGCTTTGATTTGCAATTCGAATTTGAAATATACATTTATGTAAAACTGAACAAAAGGCATTGATTAAGACATGCCAGTCTGCAATTAGATTACTTTACTTTTACTTAACATACGAGAATCGTGAAGCGAGAACTTTATTGCCAAAATTTGATGACAATTTTGTTAGAACTTTCGAAAAGGTCAGGCTCTCGATGTCGATGTCGTATGCAAATTAAATTGATAATAAATGCAAATCAACAATCAAAAAACATCCACACACAAGAAGAAGCAGAAAAATAAGTTGAAAAAAGAAACGCCGCAAAACCGGAAAAGGAAATGATTCAAGCGCTGTGATTTTTGTTGTTGTTGTTGGTATTTTAGTTTCTTATGGTATTCGATTCAACTAATATTATTGATATTTATATTTATTAGTGAATAGTTTTAAAAAGCCCCCAAGGTTGTTGTCAATTCGCTTATGACAATGTTTGTATCTTTAGCCTTAGCTGTATCTATAAGATATACCGCTACTTTAGGCCACATATTGTTGTTGCTATTTCTATGGCTTACGCATAAATTGTGTCAGTGCGCCAGACATTTTGCAAAGAACTTGAATAAATGAATATACATATACTATATATATTCGCCTGTCTTTCAGTAGCAATATTAATGTATTTTTATTTTTGGTTTTTTGAGATGTTGTTAATAGTTTAAAATACCCTGTAAATATAGCAAAACATAACAAAAGATTTTTTTATTGTTGTTACAACTACTTTCTTCAATTGTGCTATAAACAACTATAATTTATAGCAAAAGTAGCTAGTTTAACTGTATATAGAGCATCTGCTAGTCGTTTATTTGTTACAGTTTTAATTTTGATTTCATTTTTGCTTAATTCTTTCAGCGTTAATCCAAACGCGTGCCTTGTCACACAAAAATTTTTGTTTCTTATTCTATGAGAAGCTGAAAATTGCTCAAATTGTTGCCATAAATCTGTTTTTGAAAGTGATTTTCTTTTGGAGAGTGAGAGAGAGAGAGAGAGGGAGGAGGTAGGTAGCTGGTGCCTGCAAACATAAGTTGACCATTAAAAAGTTTATTTATGCCTATGCACAGGGTATTACAATGGTGCTATAAAGCTAAAAGAAAAACTAGAAAGCCAATAGAGATATAAAGAAACGTATATAATACATGTAATAAATATATAAATATAAACAAATAATATATAAATATATATAAATAATATATAAATATATACAAAATAATATATAAATTAATTAAAATTATTTAATATCTTAATTCTGAGCTTATCAAATTCGTTAGAATATCAACAGATTTTAGAGAAGTTTTAAATTTTTTGAATTTTATATGCATTTCTATGTAAAGTAAAGCTAAATAAAAACTAAATTTAAAATGCTTTAATTATACTACATTTTTTATATATTTATTTAATTTGTTACAATTATTATATTTATATGAAAATGTGAAATAAACTTTGCCAGCTCTTTTACAACTTGTTAGGGTATCTGTGTGTCGTTGTAGGCTGCAGTCATTTGCATTTTCAGCATGTTTTCACAATTAATTGGTTTGAGGCGAACATTGATTAGTGTTGAAATAAAGACAAAAGGACTTACAAGCAAATGATTTTATGATTCAAAGTGCCAGCAAAGCCTGCTGAGAAATCACAGCTGTGGTCAAGACCATAAAAAAGTTTATGAATAATTATAAAAATGAAAATGTAAAATGTAAAATGAAACATTAAAAAGCAATAGCCATAACTATTGTCTGAATTTGATGAGGGTTTAAATGGTGGCTTGTGTGTAATTTCACCTGTTGCCAACGGTTATCAACAGTCAGCTACCTGTTAAGCTCTTGCCCAAAGTGTTCAATATGTGTCAATTGAATGGCACAATTTTTCACGTTTAACCAAATCAGCAAAGTTCAGAAGATACACAAAAAAAAAAAAAAAAAAATCAAAACCAACCAAAAAAAAAAAAAAAAATTCGCGGAAAAGTAAAGCGCAACCAGTTTGACTTGGGTTATTTTTTTGATAACTTTTTTTTATTATTTTTAAATGTTGTTTTATGTGTTTATAACGAGAGACGCACACAGATAAAAATAACCGTTAAGTTGGCAGTTGTGCATGTATATATAAATATATATATACATACATATATCTATATATGTATAAACTTGTCTGTGGCTTTTTAAGGTTTCGGTCTTTAAAGTTTTTTGGGCACGTGTGTTTGCACTCAGTCATCGGCAGCGTTCAACAACAACCACAACAACAACAACAACAACAAGAAGCTGAGAAACTGCAAACAAAAACAAAAGTTCCCTTACCACAAAAGCAAAAAGCCAAAAGAAAAAGAAAAGAAAAAGCAAAGAAAACAAATATCGAGGTCAATTGTGTTTTTGGGCTGCTGCTGCTTATGAATGTGTTGAGTGGCTTTTTGAAGAACTTTCCTGTATGTGAATTGAGCTGAATTCCTATTCGATCAAAAACTTCAAAACACTCGTCATAATGTTTGAGGACCAGCGTTGCTGCAACTGTCAACTGTTGTTTCATTTGTTTACCTGCCAGATGGTAGAAGTAAATCAAGCAAATAACTGACAGCAGTTTGTTCTATAGACAGCTGATCGACTGTCACATACCTAGCAATATGTATTGATTGAGAGATGTAGTGAAAGTAATTTCAAAGAAAGACTTTTAAGCTATAAACATTGTTTGATTATAAAAATAGAAAGAAGAGAAATTGTTTAATATATTTGCAAACTTTTTCTTTAAAAAGAAGTTTTCAATTAGGATAATTAAATAATTAAATTAAATAAATTCTTTAAGGAAATATAAAATTAAAAGCTAACAATGCAGACTTCAATCAGTCTTATCGACTTAAAATTTGAGTACATACTACTCTCTAGTCTAGCATACTCCACCGGGTCTAGGCCTACATCAACAGCAGAATATGTAACACATGTTTTTATATGGTTTTGGTCCACAAAAACCCAACAGGAAGTCAATCTCAATGACAGTCATTAGTGTATGGACATAAAAGCCTTTTTTTTCCACGTTTCTCGTTGTGTGTTTCTACTGAGAAACATTAGCTTGAAATAGAGAGCACTTTATCTCACTCTCTTGCCCCCCATTGTCTCTTTCTCTCTCTCGCACGCATAGCTCTATCTCTTTCACTGTGTTCTTTTGGGTGGCCCTGTGCATTATTATTAGATTACTTTGCTGGAGGCAAAGCGTTTTTCAGAGTGTGTGTGTGTGTGTGTGTGTATAGGTCTGCTTGTGTCCATGTGACACATGTCGCTGTTGTGTTTTGTTTATGGGAATATGCCACATGTGTGCAACACACACACACACACATACGACTAGAGTCAGAGTTAGACGGAGCGTAGCTCCCCTTGCTTTACCCTGTCAAGATGTTAGCAAATGGAAATCACGCGGCGTTTTCACTACGTGCATAAAAATAACAGCAGGAAATTAAAAGGATCCATGTGTATGCATATGTCACTGTATGTGTGGGTGTGTGTGTGTGCCAGTGTGCGTATATCTATGCATATTGTAGGCCTATTAATGAACGCCTTTGCTTAGCTGGACAAGTCCAGCGAGCGGAAATTTAATTGTTTTTCTTTCCCTTTTTCTTGCTGTTTTCCCCCATAAGGAGCAACTCCTTTCTACCGTTGTTGTCCTTATTGGCCTCGTTGTTGTTGTTCAGTTAATAAACTTTATTGCATTTGGTGTTTTATGGATAGAGCAACTTGAATACCTTCCATCGTTCAGCTTTTCCTTCTCCCTCAATCCAAATGACAATCGCGTGCCAGACTTTGACATACTTGTGAGTACTTGTGAATACACGTGAATACTGGTGAATACTGCTTCTGAATAGTTCAATTAAATAAAAGGAGTTCAATATACAGGCAACTGGTAATGAATGTGGAATAGAGTACACCAATAAATAAATAATAATAATAATAAACTAATATAATAATAATAATATAGAATATTTATTTATTTATTCTATCAAAAATATATATAGTAGCAAACTTGCATTAGAAGCTAAAGCTCTGCCTTTCTATGCAATTCTCAACATACATAAGTATAAGCTTAGCTTTTATTTGGTTATTTTTGCTTAAAGTAAATTATTAATTCTCAATTACTTTGCTTATATAATTGGAGTTGCAAGTGCTAACAGAGCTTCATTCGTATTCTTATGACGTAACGAATTTAGATCGATTCATTACGTAAAACTATCAAGTTCATGCAATACAATTGCCGTTCTTGAAGCTTGATGCGTGAAGCTTTAAGCTTGAAGCTGTTCAAACGCATTACACGCGTAACAAATTGTTGACTAACAACATCAACAACAACAACAATATGAATTTCACAACAGAAGCGCTGACAAATTACACAAAAAAAATATAAAGGGAAGAACTCTTAAATGCTGAGGTAATTACACGTACACAAAGAAAGAGAGAGAAGGAGAGAGAGAGCGAGAATGCCCGCGTGAGAGAGATGGCAAGATAGAAAGGCAAAGACGTTTGCGTCTGCGTCTTGTGTTGCCATTTTACACTTGCCTTTTGCTTTCTTGTTGTTGGCTTTGCAGCTCAACTTCAAAAGCGAAAACAACAACAACATTAACAAAAAGGTAAAAATGCGCAAAAAGAAGCAACAAAAACAAGACACGCAAAGCTATAAAAATGCCTTAAATGTCGTTTATATATCACATTTAAGTATATATATGTTTATATATGTATATCTGTATATGCCTGCGTGTCTGTGTGTGTAAACTGGCTGCTTCTTCTGCTGCTGCGCGGCCTCTGGGCAAGATTTTTGTAGACAACAAAGCAAAAGCAACAACAACAACAACAACAACAGCAGCAGCAAAGAACAACCTGTTTTTTTTTGTATTGAACGAGATACGTCGAGAGCGACAGGTTTTTACGTGTTTTTCTTGTCTTTTTTTTGTATATATTTTTTTTCTTAATGCGGGCCAAAATCTCAGCAATGTGTTTGCCTCCCGTCGCGACACTGCCTCCTGCACCTCCCTCCCACATCAAGCCGTTGTCTGCCTGACTTATACACAAAAGCCCTTACTCTCACCACACACTGCCGCTCTTTCAATCTACGCGCGCGCTCTCTCTCTCTCTCTCTCTTTTGGGTTCTGATTCGGTTGAGCCGCATAATTTGAAAGCTTAGAGACAGCTCGTGTATGTATGTATGTGTGTATGTGTTGTTGTTGTTGTCGTCGATTTTGTTCTAAGCTACCTGCGCAAGCGAGATGGCAATAGCGAAGCAAATGCGCGATGCGCTAAGCTCCCTGCTCTGCACCGCAACGTCTCTCCCCCCTCTCTCACAAAAACCAGTTTTTGGCGCTTTGAACAAAATAAATCGTTCGAAAACTTTTGCTTATTAACTTTACTCATTGTTGTTGTTGTTGTTGTTGCTGTTGGTGTTGGTGTTGCTGCTGTTGCCGGTATTTACTTGGACTCGCCTTTAAGTTCAACTGTTAAATGAATCACCTGTTTGAGTGTCTCACAAATGACTCAACTGCAATCCTCTTGATAGGGTCAACTTAAACCATGACCATGTCCAAAAAAAAAAAGAAAACAACAACAACTGCATTAAGTTGTTTAAATCAATTAATTTAAGCTAAAAACTTTCACTAAATTAATGTCTTTAAGAAGGCGCATTACAATTGGCTGACACTGTAATTAAACACTGCAATCCCATTAAGATAATTTGTGACAACACTTAATTAAATAGATAATTAGATTTATATACTATGAGTGTAGATAGATTGTTAATGATTTATATAAATAGCGAAATAGAGAGACAGAGAGAGAGAGAGACAGAGAGAGAGAGAGAGATAAAGAGAGAGAGAGAGAGAGAGAGAGAGATAGAGAGAGAGAGAGAGAGAGAGAGAGAGAGAGAGAGAGAAAGAGAGAGAGAGAGAAAGAGAGAGAGAGAAAGAGAGAGAGATAAAGAGAGAGAGGGAGAGAGAGAGAGTGAGAGAGAGAGAGAGAGATAGAGAGAGAGAGAGACAGAGAGTGATAGAGAGAGAGAGAAAGAGAGAGAGGGGAGGGAGAGTATACTACAATGCATTGCAATTATAATATGTAATAAAAAATGAAATATAAGCAATAGTTTCTTTATTTAGAGAACTGTCTTTAATCTTAACTCGATACAATGATTTATCGATAAATAACTGCTTGATTTTCGATTCTTGATTCTTTCTCAAAGTTATCAGTTAAACTGCATAGACTGCACGTCTATTTAAGCAAGTCTCACCTTTCCGGCTGTCGTAACTTCCTATTAACCAATGTTATCCATAACATTTTTCAAGGCGTCGTTCGTTTGTTTGAGTTACAAAAAAAAAAAAAAAAAAAAAAAAAAGAAAAAAAAAAACACAAATACACAAATGTGTAAACAAATGATTGTAATAATATTTAGATAAGGGCGACAAGTGTACAAATTCAAACATAGAAATTCCTAAGTATACGAGGTCTAACCCATTCCAACAGCATAGTTTGTTTTCATATCTATGTATATTTTGTTTCTTTTGGTAAATAGGGAAATGAAATTGATGGGTTGTGGTAACACATTGATGGATTGACAATCATTAGTTGAATAGACCATAATATATATTTGGATAAGATCTATTGGCTCTAAACATTTCTCTTGCCTGACAACAAAACAACATTTAGCTGAGTAGTTGACATTTCCCCGAATTTCTGGGACTATGACTTTGATTAATTAAAAATTGCTCAGAAAATTATGGTCCATGCATATGATAATAAATTTTGGCGAATTTCTTATCACAACTTTGCAATCTTTTGTGTTAAAACAAAAAAAGAGAAGAGAACTGGCTCAGTTTAAGATAAAGATGCCGGCAAGATATTAAACCTAGACTTGAAATAAGAGTTATATATAAATTTCTTTAAGCTGAGTGTTGAAATTAATTAAGTTTCTGTTGTTGTTACTTAATTTGTTTTTATTTCACTTTTTATTGCGGTTTTCTGTGGGGTTCTGTACGGTTCAAGGCAAGGCGAAAATTTGCAATTAAATGAAAATGAAAATTTCATGAGCTTCCGTGGCGAAGTGCGTTGAACTTGTTTGTGTTTAGGCAATGTATTTTTGTTGTTTTTTTTTTTTTGTTTGTGAAAACTGACCACAAAATGTGAACGTGTGTTGAACGAGTTTGCCAAAAGCTTCAAGATAACACGAAAATCAAGAAATCGTGGCTAACAACATCTTCATTTTGCAGCATTCGATTGTTAAAGACGCTCGAAGAACGCCATAAAAATGTATTTTGAACGCAAGCAAGTGCGTAAAAAATACTAAAAGAAAGAAAAAATACTGCAAATATATTGCAATTTATACAAGAGCAGAGAGTCCACCAAAGTGGAGGTGGGAGTAAACTTCTTGCAAGCCAACAGCAGCTAAAGAAGTTGACGGCAGCGCATAACTGCAACGAGTGCGAGTGGGACAATTGGAGATTTGTCCGCAGCTCATTGAAGTGTTGAAGTTGACGTTGAAGTTGGGTAACAAAAAAACAGCAACAAAACGGCGACCATCGGCTGTCAAATGATGAAACGACGCTGGTCGAACAATGGCGGCTTCCTGCGTCTACAGGAGGAGTCCTCCTCGGAGGTAACCTCCTCAAGCAATGGTCTAGTCCTGCCATCCGGCATCAATATGTCACCCTCATCGCTCGACTCGCATGATTATGCCGATCAGGAGCTCTGGCTGTGTGGCAACGATGCCAGTGTCTATGGCAATGTCAATGGCAACACATTGGGGCATGGCAATGCAGCACAACAGCAGAGTGTCATCACCGTTGCGATGCACGGTTGTTCCAGCACTTTGCCCCCGCAGACAACCATCATACCTATCAATAACAATAATAATAACAATAACAACAACAACAATACAAATAACAACAATAGTAATAATAATAATAATGGTTCTATGAATGGCAATGGACATTATGTGCCCGGTGCCACAAATCTGGGCTCATTGACCAATGGCCATAATATGGGGAGTCTGGTTAATGGCATGCAACAATTGCAAAATGGTCACAGTCTGATCAATTCCACAACGCCCACAACACCGACAACGAACCTGCACATGCAACAGAATGGGGCAGGTGGCGGTGTCATGTCTGGTGTCGGTGGCATGAACCTCAATTCGCTACATCACACAAATGGTAATTCCAATGGACTTGGCGCAGCAATTGGAGGCAACAACAACAACAACAATAATAATAACAACAACAACATCATGGGCGGACCCATGGGCATGGGCATGCAACATACGCCGCGAAGTGATTCAGCAAATTCCATTTCATCAGGTTAGTGGGTTATAAACATATATACTGCACTTCTACAATTTAGTATTAAGTATTTCGAACAAAAAAATACTGCAGGGGAAAGTTCAGACTTTGGTTGGTTGAGCGTTCGATAAGTTGAATATTTTACAGATACATTTAATATAAATAAAGTTAAATAAATAATATAAATATATAAATTTCATCATTAAGTTTTTGTAGTTTTAAGTATATCGGAAAAATACTAACAAAGTTTTCAGCAATAAGATGAACATTTAAAAACGAAAACTTCTTTTAAATATAACTATAATATATATATATATATATTTATATATTCCAATTAATACATTATTACTAACTTAATATCAGTTTTATTTTCAATTTTCTTTACTTTTAAGTATTTCGGAAAAATACTAACAAAGTTTTAAGCGATTCTTTGAGAATTTGGATGATTTTTCTTTTATAAATATTAACCAATTAATAGCAAAATATCAGTTTAAGTTTTGAGTATTTGAAATATAGTAAAATTATATTTATTTTTGAACAATTACGTTACTCGAGTTAGTTAACGTATTTAGAGTTAAGATCGTAACTTTCCATATGTATTTTTCCGAACATCAACGCTCTTGTGGCACACCCTCAACAGTTGATGTGCGTTGCACTAATTAAATTTTATGATGCTCATTTTATGATGCGCTTTTTACGAGTTGCATGCCTCACTGTTACACAGAGGGAGCAGCACTTAAAGAGATCCATGCAACAATCAACAAGGCACACAGATGCACGCAAAAGCATTTATTGTTGTTGCTCTTGTTGTTATTGTTCATTGTTCGGACTTTATCAGGCTGCGTCATGGAAGGCTGCATTCCACACACACACACACACACATAGAGAGAGAGAGAGAGATAGAGGGAGAGAGAGAGAGACTCCTCACAGCAGTGGCAATGTGCAGCCATAAGGGCGGGTGTTGTAACTTGAACCTACCTCAAGCTGTTCTATATTTAGTTGCCCCTTCCACGTTGCACACAACTGAGAATTGGGAAATGTACAAACTTCAATGTATCTCAGAAGTTTTCTGCTTTTCGTGTTGCAACATTTGTTGCACGTCGATGCATTCTCAATGACGTCAGAAGAGTTGAGCGCTGCTTCCTAACTGACCTTCGACTGGGACAGATGACCTCGTCGTACTCGTCCTCGTCGTCGTCCTCGCCCTCTTTGTCGTTGTTGTTGTCGTTGTTGTTCTCGTTCTCTGAGAAACGGGGTCACAGCATTTTCAGGCCAATTTGCATGTACTGTGACCCAATTGTCTGATGTCAGGGGCATGTTTCAGCTTTCAGGAACAGGGCTGCTGCGGCTGATGCCGGAAATCGATAGATTCTCGCGTGTCCCATGCGTTGACATAGTTTTCTTCTTCGATGTCCCTGCTCCGGCCACAATTGCCAGAGCCGTGTCATGGTCAGGTCATGTAAAAGGTTAGAACATAAAAGTGTTGCATTCTATGACACACTTAGTTAAGAGTCTATTCTGAAATGCATATGTTAAGCTTAAATTCCAATCAAAATCTTCATTAATAACGTGCATTGATTACAAGATACGTTTGTATTATAGATTATCTGCATCAATATAAGAAAATACTAAATAATTATCAGCATATACTTAGTAATTACTAATTATATATATGCATGTTACTATCTATTTAATATCATACATCGGTAACAACCACTGTTGTTTATCTGCTGCATTCCCCCCTCTCATTCTTAATCATTTGCTTTGTTGAGAGCGTCTCAATAACATCTGTAGCTTTTTGTACGGTTATTTTGTGTGTGGCTTTGAACTCAACTCGTAATTTTGAGCAATTTGGGTCACTGGTGCAGGCCCAAAAAACCGCAAGGACAAAGCTGTCAATGTGCATATGACTGCATACTTTACATCTCGCACTCCCTCTTTCACTCGCTCGCTCGCTCTCTCTCTCTATCTCTCTCTACACAGCTTTACGTGCCATTGCAAGCATTGCAAGCTCAAGTACATGACCTTACCCCTGCAGACAGCAATACGATGCAGACGACGCTGACAACGACGACGACGACGACGTCGACAACGAGGACGCTGACGCTGACGTCGGACTCTGTCTGAAGCTGTTACCGGTGTAAACACAACGCCAGCGAAGTCAGCTGCTGCTGCTGCTGCTGCTGTCGCTGTTGCTACTGTTGCTGCTGCTACGACGTGTGTGCGTGCTTTTTGCACAATTGTTTTGCCCGGTCAGAGCTTATTATTTGCATTTCTTTTGTTAGCATTCGGAATGAGTTTTCGGTAAATTCCGAATGGGATAAGGGGTGGTGAGTTTCATTTTATTAGGGTTGCTGTTATTCGATGCGTTTCATATGACATAATTAAGTTTTATCCGCTCTTGAGGCAATCCTAAGCTCAAGGACAACAGCAAAAAGAATGAAAACAAACATACACACATACATACATATGTATTGTGTACATAAGTGCGATAAAAACAGAACGATAACAGTCGCAGTAGCAGTTAACATAGCTAAAGTCTGTCTGTTGACGATTTTAAACTTTTGCATTCGCATACAAGTGCAGCAGCTATTTGTCACATAGATATGTACATATTTGTATGTGTGCATGTATTCGCATGACGAAAAAAAATGAGGTCAATGATTTTGTGCCGCCATCGTCAGTTATCGACGTCGCGATCAAGCGAGCGCCGAAGCGCACTTCGTGTGCAAGCGCCAAGAATCGCGTAGTAGCAACAACATCAGCGCCAACTAATGAGCGTAAAAACAAAACTACTGTGCTCATTGCTTATGCTCTCTCTCCCTCTCGCAAGCAGTTGTTCCCTCAGCCACGGCCGCGCGCTAATTGAAATGGACTCGCGCGCTCATTTGATTAACAGCAAGAGTCAACTTGTTGTTGTTGTTGTTCCTTATGTACATACATATGTAGTTGTAGTAGTGCGAGTAGTTGTTGTTATTGTTACATGGCGTGCATAAAATTGTATTCATGCTCAGCTACATTGTGTCTACTTAGTGTAAACGAGATATATTTGTTGTTGTAGTTGTTGCTTTGCTTTTGCTTTTTTCTATTTTGTTTGCTTGTAATTACGCCGTCTCTCACGCTTTGACATTGATAAGCTTTGGGCTTTGTTGCTGACTGCGGACTCCGAACTGCGCTGTCGACCGGTGCATGACAGTCGCCTGACTTTGACTTTTAGTTGTTTGTTTTTGCATTTTTTCGTTTTTTATTTTTTTTTTGTGTTTGCAAACGATTTGTCATAGCAAGCAGTGCAAACATCTGTGATTTGCATATGAAATGCAATTTTTGAAGTGTTTATAGCGACTATTTAGCTGTTGCTATAAATTATTTGAAATCAGCTGGCATTTTGCACGGACTATAAATAATATATATTATTATTATATTATTATTTTTGTAATTTAGAAACAACAATGTAATATTCATTAGGCAGCCAATTGCATGTGGCGGCCATTTTGAAAGTTACTCAAATGTGTGTGACGTCAGCATGAGAAAGCTTTGCCCATAGTCATATGTATACAATTTATATTTGTGTGTTTGTGTGTGCATACATGTATACATTTGCATACATTTGTGTTTGTGCATTCTTAGTATGTTTTGGCTATTTTCGTACACTTGGCATTAATTTGCAATCAAATGAGAAGTGCAAAGAAAGCAAAAAACGACAGCGGTAGCGGTAGCGTCGACAGCGCTGCTACTCAGAGCTTTATTTGTCGTTTAGTGCGTCGTCAACGTCAAGTGCATTCAACGCAGTCAGCGTCAGCGTTAGCGTCAGCGTCAACGTCAACGTCAGCGTCGACGCAACTAGTATTAGTTTTAGATTGCCTATGCATGTGTGTGCATTCAACGAACACGTTTTTATAGGTTAATGACACAACCGGCTGCGCCAGTTGTTAAATTTTAAAACAACTACAGCAGCAGCTACAACCACTGAATGCAGCTGCGCTTTCAACGACAGCAATAGAAATAATGCAAAAAGGAAAAAAAAAATTAAAAGTGAAATTAGTTGCTGGCACATTTGTTGATAAGTTACACAATATAATCATTCTGTTGGCATTTGCTTGGCTTTTGCGCCACTGTGCTAAGCAGCAATGTTGCTATAAATAAATTATAAATTTAAAAAATAAAACAAAACATGAACTATGTCAGTAGTGTGTATGCACAAATGTTGTACACACTTTCATAAATATATCTACCACACACATACATATGTATATGTATTTTTTTTTATTAGCTACAAACTGAAATAAAAGTGCCAGGAATTTGTTTTCGAAAGCAACAAAACGAATATTTATAAGCAGCAACAACAACAACAACAACAACAAAGAGAACAACAACAAAATGCTAAGAATACACTTTTTCTTATTAGGCAACAACACATAAAATGCCACAGAGAGGCAAAGCGGCAAGAGTGAGGGAGAGCGGCAGAGAGAGAGAGAGAGATTGAGATTGTCGATTGAGGTGAGCTCTCAGCGCACGCGAGAGCTTTTAGATTGCAGACGACAGACAAACCAACTAACACACAATTTAAGCTCCCGATCTGTCTCGACTAACTGTTTGGCCCATTGCTGCTTCTGCTACAGCCGCTGCCGTTGCCTCTGTCTCTGTCTCTGTCTCCGTCTCAGTCGCTGCTGCATTCTAAAGAGTCTAAACAACTTTCTAACACGATGTTCATAAGCGCAGCTTAGCAAACAAGTTTCGCTCACACTCACACTCAAACACACATACACACTCAATGCTGCTCTCACTCACTCATTCTTTACTTTCTTCTTGCTTAGAGTTGTGTTGTTGTGTTGTGTCTTGTGCTCACTTTCTTTCTGGCCTTCTAGAAATGCGTCTGCAACAACAACAGCAGCTCGGGTGAAAGTTGTTGTTGCTGCTGCAGCAAAGCGTGATTTTCCACTTTTTCTTTAGCTTTTATTTTCTGTTGAAATCGAGCGAGCTTATAAAAAGTGCAGCAGCAGCAGATGCAGTTGTTGTTTGTAGCTGTTGTTGTTTTTTCTGTATTTTTCTTTAAACCATTTTACCATTTTGATTTATGCTTCTGCTGATTGCTGGCAATTTTGATTTTTGCATAAATTTCCCATGCACTCAAGTCAGAAAATGATTGCGAGTCGTCAATTTGAACTTGAAATTGGCCCAAGCGAAAGGCGCCAAAAGCTACAACAATGCGCTCGTGTGTGGAAAGTGTGAGAGCGAGAGAAAAAAAAAGGTAACTATCGATTATTATCGCAATCGAACGATAAGTGCAGCAAAGTGAATGCCTGACGATCGAAAGCTCACGTTTCGTATCGATGAATCAATTTGCTTGAGCCACAAAATTTCTGTTTGTAAAACACATTAAACATGTAAAAACATTAAACTTGTATATTATAAATTATAAATTAAAGCTGTCAATTAAATTTTAATATATTTTATTGATGTTAACAAACACTTTAAGCTATGATTTACATATTAAAATCACATTTTAATGGTTTATTATTATTAATTAATTATTGCCGCAGCGACAACATCAATTAGAATCGCGCAAGTACAAAATACGAGTTTTAATCGCTGCATAGTTTCACTTTTGTTACCTTGACATTAATCGGCGCCCACAATTAGCATTAAAAACATTAAATTGGCAACAATAATACGAGTGCAAAAATATCAATAATTTTTCTATAATTTTTGCACATCATCATCATCCTCATCATGTGGCATTGAGAACTTTGTGGCAATTAAAGTGAGCCGCCAAAAATAATGATAAATCATTGCCAAAAAAAAATAGAAAAAGGGAAAAAAGTAAAAAGAGATTAGAAATATATATATAAGAGTTACATAGATTGAAGTAGTTTTTCTAGTAGATTCTCTATATAAGGGTATAAAAAAGTTGACACTACATTTAAAATAGCTGTACCCTGTCTTCCTTTTTTGTGTCAAGTTGATGAGCTCATTAAAATGATTTTCGCGCTTTATTTGTGGGTTTTAGCGCGTGTCTAAATTTATAAATAACTTTTTTTGTTGGCTTAGATGTGAGCGCAAGGTTTATTCGTTAATAGTTTTTTTTAATTAATTACAGCTGGAGCGTATCGCGTGTAACCCCTTCCCCCACCATTGATACTTAACCCCTTAACTGAAACCTCCAAAGGTTCTCACTTCTTAACCCTTGACATCCCCTTGTGCTTTGTGCTTTGTTCCTTATGCCCTGGCACGCAATTTGACTTTCTGTCTAGGTGAAAATAAGTTGACGCCCCATTTGCACTGTGATAAAATTCGTAATATACGATTTGATTTTTACTACGAATATTATTTTATACGTTTGTTCAGTTAGAGTCGATTTAACGATGTTCATTTTACGAGTTCGGCTATGAAATGTATTGAATGATGATAATTAATTTAACTTGAATGCAGTTTGATGTTAAGCTTTTCAATATATTTTCTTGCATTAATTATTGTTTTTATTTTTAGGGAGATATCATTAAATATTTATGGTCAGCTTGGTAAAAGTTTTATGACTTGTAATACTTGAATTTAAATAAGTTAAATAAGTTTAACTGTCTTTTAACTGTAATAAGAAATAAGTTAACTTAACTTACTTGAAGTAGTTATAAACAAACGGCTTAATTCATTCATAAATAAAGTGACTGATTTATTTCTCCATTTCTTATCTTGCAGGTATGTTCCAAATATGCAAATCAAAACCTTATCAATGTGTCAACGAGTAAGCCCAATAAAAAGTATTACAAAATCCAACAGAAAGTGAAAGAGCGCGCTAGAGAGACAGAGAGAGAGAGAGCTTGATAACTAACTGTATAAATTGTAACAGAAAGTAGGTCAAAAATGTATAAACTTGCTATGCCAGCAATCGATGCATTTATCGATAACAATCGTAATTTAATCTCAACACTCCATTGATTTTCCGGTGTAAACAATTGAATATTTGTCTAGCTGAAGAATTTGTTTCAATTACGCGCACATATCAAACGCAATCATCATCATAGTCGTCATGGGGTGCATTGAAATTTCATTGTG
Organism: Drosophila funebris; assembly: GCA_018901825.1. Lineage (NCBI taxonomy): Eukaryota > Metazoa > Arthropoda > Insecta > Diptera > Drosophilidae > Drosophila > Drosophila funebris. Next base: position 1,037,725 of record JAEIFK010000346.1, on the reverse strand, counting down.
AAGCTACTTGAAGTTATCCCTCCCTCCCAACCCCCACCCCTTCCGAGTCAATTAATAGCATTGTATTGTATTTCTAATTCCCATATGCACACAAAGGAAAAAAGCAAAGAACGTAATGTAAAAGAAAATTCTGTTTAGCCCAGCAGTAAGCAGAAACACATGACCCAAAAAAAGAAGAAGAAGAAAAATATATGAAGCAAACGTAGAACCCCAAAACCCCAAACTCAAGCAAATCGAACAGAACAAAGAGGCAAAAAAAAATCTACAAAAAAATAAGAAAAAGCAAAAAAGAAGGAAGTAAAAAAAAGACAATCATTGTATTCCGTTTGCAAAGATATTGAATTCAATTGCCAGCGTGTTGTCTTACATGGCCCGAATTTTCGATTGGTTTCCATTTAGTTGTGTTGCTCTCTTAAGGCAAACTTAACTTAGTTTCAAGAAACGAACACTTGCAAGCACTGACTACAAGTGTAAGTTGCAGCTAAAACAAGTTGAGAATTATAGCTGGAGTATGTTTCTTTGAACAACAACTTGGAAATTATAATGTAAATCGAGAACATTTGCATTTACCTCATTACAGGCTAAAACAACTTGAGAATTCTAAACAAAATTAGCTTGGCAACAATAAACCTACATAGAAAATACTACAAATACCATAATATACTAAACATACTCAACGTTTTTTTTTTTTCATTAAAGTAGTATATAGAAAGTACTCATGCCTAAGTTCGCTTGACTGGCTCTGCTAAGCATTATTTATTTATCGGCACAAAAAATGCAAACTAAACATTGACCCAAATATGTCAATTAACCCAAATGAAGCAACAAAAGTGAAATGGAAAAAAAAAGAAAGAGATAGAGGAAAAAAATACTAAAATAGCTCAACGATCAAAATTGTGCACTCGTCACATGGAATTGACCAAAAAGACAGACAATTGCCGGCATTTCGTAGGGAAAATATGTTGTAAGGCGACTTATCAGTGATACCGGCGTTTTATTATGCCTGCACAGGTTGTGTAGCCAAGGGAGGGGGAGTGGTGGGGCAGGGTGTGAGACTGTGGTGGGGGGCGAATAACTTATCGTAGCGGTCGCATCTTGTGGCAGCCCATAAAGGAGCTGGAGGTAAACGCACAACAACTACAACAACAACAGCAAGAAAATAAGTGAACAGCAACAAAAATTCTAATCAGCACAATTGTGTATGCGCGTGTGTATGAGTGTGTGTGGGTGTGTGTGTGCGTCGACTATCTCAGAAAGTAGGGCAACACACACAAATAATAACCCAAATTTTGGAACGCACGCATTTCCGACTCATTCACTGACAAATTTATGTGTGTGTGCGTCAGACAGTGAGACAGACAGAGAGAGCGAGAGAGAGAGCATTTCAAACAGAGACAGAGACAGAGCAACAGAGAGTGAGAGAGAGACAGCAAAGCGCACCTACGCTACGTTGGCTCTTCGCATCTTTCACTATTTTCTTTCGTAATGCTTAATAGGCCTCTTTCTGTTTCTAAAAGTCTTTCAAAATTCTCTATTTCTTTTCTGTTACTTTGGGAGAGGCATGGTGGTATGTGGCAGGGGGTTTTCCAACCACTATGTAAATAGCTTTTCGTAATAGCATAAAGTAACTTGGCGTTGAATTACTTCCTGGTTCTTTCACTTAAGGTGAATGGCGCGTGAGCTGTGCGTGGACCTAGTTAGAGCTGCTTAGACCTGTCACTTCCCCCTCATACTCACGCATACTCACACTCTTACTCTTTCTCTCTCTCCCACTCTCTCTCTCTCTCTCTCTCTCTCTCGGCTAGTCACTTTCACAATCCCTTGCTTTTTCGGGCGGTCACTTGACCCTCCACCTCCCATTTTGTTATCATGATAAACAAATATAAAGAAAATAAGTTGAAAGAAAAACTTGTTCCACTTGCTTGATTCTTCACTTGTCGCTCGATTAAATTGCAATGTTTGTATCCAGTTTGTTTCTTACTTATGCTAATGACAGTTGAATGTGCTAAAAGTCGTACTAAATGTGTTGCTAACTAAAGTAAGCTAAAAAGACACCAATTAACTATATAAAATACGATCTAGCAGTAATATATTATTTTCAAACTACATTTACAGTCTTCAGGTAGAACGTATGAGTTTTAGTTCGTTGTACTAAATGTGAACTAAAATCAATTTAATTATATATCTTAAATATATTTAAACAAATAAATCTTTATAAGTTGAACCGTAGAATTTTCTTGTGCTGTACTAAACTGTTGCTTTATCCATAGTTTGCACTCAAATGTGCTGAATGTGTTCTAAAATGAGGTTGAACTAAATGTTCAACAACATTTCTATAAATTTGATTAAAATACATAGCTACAAGAGGTTTAAAATAATAAAGATTAAATAAAATGTGTAGATATATCTAAAATGTATATTAGTATTATTACACTCAGTAACTGAATGGAATAAATCAAATGTAAAAAAACAATAAAGACATAAGTTTAGTTGTAGTACAAAGTACTAAACTCGTTTTAGCCACACACAACGCATCACTGAGGCTGCTAATGACCAGAAAACAGCAAATATTTTCAGGCATAACTCAATACCTTAAGCATTTCGATATGTAAATGAGCTAAAGCAAAAAAAAAAAAAAAAAAGGGAGAAACAAGACAAGACAAGCGACTAACTACGATCGCACATTTCCTAAAAACAAGTTTTCATTATTATTTTTTTGTTGTTGTCTTTATCTTTTGTTGAAAAGCCATTTAGCCTTCACACTTGACCAAAGAGTTCATGAACTTACTGGAAAATACACAACGACTTTGCTTAGTTCACTTCACATTTTGTTTTTATTTTTATGGTTTTTGTTTTTATTATTTATTTTTATTTTTACTTTAATGATTTCAACTAATTTGACGGGTTCAAGTTCAGGGTCGGCGTGTACTAAAACAATGAGGCGTACTAAAATGTTGCCAAGTCCGGAAGTGTTTGAAGACACAAGTTCATTCAACTTGAATCCATTCATGCCATTCAATTTGCATTTCGAATGCAGCTCAAAATGAGTTCTACAAACCAATTGGAATCTAGTTGACCGGGTTAACAGTTAACAGAGCTCTCTCTCTCTCTCAATTGGACCTGTTATGGGGTATCAATATGGGAAAAGTTATTGGAATTTTCATATTATTTTCTTTTTTTTTTTGGAGCTGCTAGCTGCTTATCAAAAGCGGCCAAAAATGCCAGTCAACGTGTGTTATTTTTGTTTTTTTTTTTTGTGTACACCACGCGAGAGATAACACAGTGCCCCACAATCGGACGGTTCAAATTGAGGTTAATGCGCTAGTGTGCGTTATAAAAACACACACACACACACACACACACACACACAGACAACAACAAGAACAGCAACAACAACAACTATTCATGTGTCGCTGATAATGCACATTTGTGCCATTTATTTTGCTATAACAATTTTTTTTTGTTTCGTTTTTTTATTATTATTATTTTCTATATAAGCAACAACAATGTAAACAATTATTATTTGTTCTTGTTGTTGTTCTTGTTATTGTTGTTGTTGTTGTATTCCCTGTATACCGTCGCATTACTGATAAGATAAGAACGTCTCAAGCTGTCGTAGTAGTAGTAATAATATTATATATAGTCTTTTTTATTTTTATTGTCGACTCTCTTGACTATTGAAAGTGAATGTTTTCGCACAGAAATTGCAATCACCATGAGCCAAAATTCACTGGTGACTGCTGACTGGTGACTAGTTGTACTATGCAAACAAACTTATCTGTCTTCTGTCTTCTGTCTCCAAGTTAAACTCAACTTGAATGAAGCTGGCTAGTTGTCTTCTTTTTGCAATTGAAATTAGTTTGATAAGATAAAATTAGATTACATGCAATTTCGTTTAATTCAATTGAATGGCGAACAAGAGTTTCCACACTCAACAGCCTTGAGCAGCATTAAGAAACCCACACGCCCCGAGAGTCTATCCTGAAGAGATACCAAAGAGAGATACTTCAGGAGCTACAAGTATTATCATATTTGTATATTTTTGCAATTAAAAAAGAAAGTGGCAACTGTGTTGTGTGGGCGGGGCATGTGTGTGGTATGTGGTGTGTGGTGCAATTATAAAGATTTCTTAATTGTGCGCCACACTTCACTTCAGACTGAGCTCAACTGTGGCTCAATTGAAGCCAAGTTAATCATCATAATTATATAAAATAGAAAACAACAACAGCAGCATGCGAAAAGTAAGCCTATGCCAGACACAAAGTAAAAGTAAAAGAGAAAAAATCAAATCAAAAAAATGAAACTATGCCATGTTTAACCGCAAGGCATTTATATTATTATTTTATGTATTTTTTTTTTTTTTTATATGGTCAGAGCGAAGGCTAAAGTCGCGCAGCATTTCTTTATGGCGTTTAAAAACGCGCCAAAAACGCTGCAAAAAAAAAACGCCATCAATTTGTAGTGGGTGTTGCTTTTGTTGTTTCTGAGTATTGCACGAAACCTTCGCAAAAGCACAATTTTTTTTTTTATTTTATAAATGAAGCTAAACAAATAAAAACAAAAAATAAGTAAAGTCGAAAAAAAAAAACAATAAATAAGTAAAAAATAAATTGTTAAAAAGCACGCACTTGCCTTGTTGTTTGTTTAGAAAACAGCGAGAGCAAATGAAAAAAAAATGTTACAAGGTTAAGCGCGGCCTGCGAATTTATTGTTTAAATTGAACAAATAAAAATTAATACTCAAAAGTAATGAACGAAGCCACAAAGCACAGATTATGCTCAATAATTGCCACAATTGTGCAGATAATATTAATATTTTTTTTTAAATTAATTAATAATATTATGCAATCCTTTGCAATTATAAATTTATATGAAAGATTGCACAAACTGTCACTTGTACCATATAACATTAAGAAAGTAATTGTAGTATCTAAATGTATTTATTTTTTATATATTATATATATATAAAATTATTTTCACTGTCTTTTATACATTTGCTGAATATTTTAATTATATTAATTAGTTTTATACCCAAATTTTCTTGCAATAACTCAATAATTATTGCCCTTTTTTTTGGTTCGCCCTTTTGTGCTGACAGTTTCCGCCTTTGGCGCTGACCTTGACGGCCTAAGCACTTTGATTGATGTCTTTAGTTTATTTTTTTTTTTTTGTAGCCGGGCTAATTAAATAAATTAAATCAAATAGTGAACAATCAAGTGCAGAGTTTAATTAAAATTTTAACGGTGAATTTGCAATGCTAAAGAAAAAAAAAAACTTTGGCAAAGCCAAATTAAACAATGCGGGGAACAGCAAAATAATAGAAAAAAAGAGAATCATAAAAATAAAAAAATAAAAACGGCCACCAAAACTCAAAAGGCAAAGACTTGACCTTTACCTTTAGCTTTCTTAGCCCGCATTGAGTGAGTCTATTGTCTATTGTGTAATATGATATATGGGCCTGTGGACAGGTACAGGTACAGGTACAAGCACAGGCACAGGTTACAAACCCAACACGTGTTGATTGAAGCGCGTTAACTTCTTTGCCTCTCTTTCTGGCTAAGAAAACAAATGAAAATGAAAAACACAAAAATTGCAAATAATGAAGGCAAAGCCACACTAACAATAACAATAACAACAGCCATACAATGCGCATATATATTCATATATACATATATATACATATATATATATATATTGGAGTCTATACACTCGTTTCGAGCTATACAAATTGTACGAATCATTCGAATCTGTAGTCACACACTCATTTCTATATAGCTGCGAATAATTCAAGTACGAGTCGCGTATTTTTTCGTCAATGCGAATCGAAAATCATTGTAGGACCGTGTCGTGTTGTGGTCGTACCTAAAAGGGAAGGGGGTGGACGAGGGGCAATGGCAGGGGAAATCCCACAATTCACAATACAATTGAAATTCACAGTAAATAATAAAAATAGCTAAAAATACAATTTGCAGTTGTTGTTTTTATTATTGTTATTATTGTTGCTTGTGTTTCAAGTACAATGAGCAAAATGGCATTGCCAAAAAGTAAAACAACAATGATAATAATAATAAATAATATTAAAAGCGTTATTAAAGTCCAAATACTAAATGTTTGAACCACGAAAACGTGCCAAAGCCTTTGGACTAAGCGCAAGGCAATTGTAATAATAGAAAATGATGTGAGAAAAATGGTGGAAAATGAAGAAAATGAAGTGAAATTCACAATATTTAGTAAATTATTCAATATAGTTGAAAGAATTAAACATAAATTAAATAAAACATAAATAATGATTATAAAATATGCAAATTATTAAATAAACTGATTAAGGGGAATGCAAACGACTGAAATATACTAGTAAATAAACACACGAATTTAACCCACAATACGATGAGCTAAAGCGCCAACGTCTGCTTCAAACAGCTATGTAAATAAATAAAGCTATGCGTATAAAAATATTACGCATACGCCGCGTTTGACCAAGCAACAGTTAGTAACTATATGAATATTATAATTTCTATGGCATTCACAACTTTATTATTCTTAGAATTTCGTTGTGATTGTTCTTGTTAATAATAATGTTGTTGTTGTTGTTGTTGCTGTTGTTGTTGGTAGCAACTAAAAATCGTTAGAATATTTTGGCCAAAACGTTCATTGACCCGCACGTTCAAGGTTAAATGCTGATGCGTAATAAACTACAAAAGCAACAACAATAACAATGGTAACTACAGCGGCAGCAACAACAACAAGTTGGTTCACACTTTTTGGCTTAGAAATAACACGTTGCTATAATAGAAACAACAACAACAACAACAAGATGGTATAATAGAAGCCCCTGCCATGTGCGTGCCTCAGACACGAAATCGCAATCAGACTCGGGGACTTGGACTCAAAGTCGAATTAGAATTTGGATGTTTCGTCGTTGAGAATTTTTACTATTTGAGTTTTACTATGCGAACGGCGGGATTGGCTTGCCTTCTAGACCCGGCTTCTGTTTCGGTTTCTGTTCTCTATTTAATTTACTTTATTTCTTCTATTTTTTCTATTATTTTTTTTTTTTTTTTTTTGAGGGGGAGTTTCTGCTGCGTCAGCGCACACGCGATTTCTATTTTCGCATCGCTCGGTTTCTTGAGTTCTGTATTTTTTTTCTTTTCTTTTCTTTTCTTTTAATTTTTGTTGTATTTTTTTTTTTTTGTTAGTTTCGGTTTTGATTTTCGCTTTTTTCGTGCTATTTTTTATTTTTTATTTTGTAATTTTGTGCGGCGTGATTATTATGTTGATTATAATGATGATGACGTTGATCGTTGCGAAGCAAATTAAATTTTTATGTTTACTTTAACTTCCCCACCTACCGCCCCATACGTCCGTAACCCTTCAGCTTCGGTTTAGAACAACACTCGAGTTCAAACCATTCTAGTCTCGTCCCGTGTCTTTTTTTTTTATATATTTTTGTTTATATATTTATTTAAGCCATGTGCTTCAATTTCAGAGCTCGCGTTTACAATTTGGGGCTTTTGTTGTTTCGCTGGCTTTTTGTCTAAAACAACGTTGTTATTATTATTATTATTATTATCTATGTTTTCGTGTGTATAAGTGTGTGTGTGTGTTTGTTATTTTTTTAATTAAAATAACAATGCGTCGCAATCAGAAGTGATTTATTAAATTTTTCTGACGCCATTCTCTCTCTCATTCGACGCTTTCATAAGTTTGCGCGGTTCTGGCGTTCTTTTTTTTTTTAGTGGGCGCCAAATCTGTTTTTCCTGTTCCTGAGGCTTTCAACTTGGTCACAGTTGGTTACACAATGTTTTGACAACAGTTCGTTGCCTAAGTCTTTTGTTTTTTTCCTTTGCCGCGCGAAACTATTAATGTTTATTTTAAATTAATTAGATAAGAAGAGCGCAGCGGTTAAGGAAATAAAAGAAATGAATTATTAGAAGAAACATTCTATTAAGAGTTGACTAAAGTAGATTTACAGATTTATTAAATAATTGTTACTTAACAACTTAACAAAAGACGAATAGAGTCTTTGAACTGCATAGCTTACAAACGAAAGAATCTAACGATTCGTTAGGATCAAAAGCAAGAACTTATGTCTACTTATAGAGAACAATCGATCAATTTCGTAAGGCAACTAACAACAAAATCGATTAGACATTTCATAATATTTTAGTTTTTTTTTTTTTCAAAACTTCCCTTCGCCTACGCCCAAGTTGGCCAACTGTGAAACTGGGTTAACAATTATCTTAATAAATATGTACATATACCAATGATAGTTGTTGTTGTTTTTGGCCAGTCTTTTTGACTGCTTTCTGTTTGGCTCAAAGGCGTTAATTGCTGAAATTTCTATTTGAAATATTTGCACAAAGTTATACTTACAAAAAAAAAAAAAAAAAAAGAAAAGAAAAAAAAAATGTATTTGTCAATCGCGTCAAGCGGACAGCTGGGCGAGCATTTCAATTAGCGAGTTGGTTAATCTGCAGTTGGGCATCAGCTGAGCTTGAAGTCGTTGTGTGTGTGTGTGTGTGTGTGGGGTTGCCGGCTAACGGTAAATAGGCTTGTGTACACCTTTTATGGGCATGTTGAACTATTGAAACTTGATTCATTTTTTTTTGCCTCGCAGGTGGGCAATAAAAAGTTCAAACTTGGCCTACTGAATTCAAGTTTTTGCGATTGTTTTATGTATTTTTTATTTTTAATGAAAGCAATAATAATTTGCGTTTGCTTTTATGCCATTTAATGAAAACCATAATAATATTTTATTTCGTTTTCTTTTTGTTTAATAATTTATGTTGGTGATTGTGTTACGATTCCCTAACAAAAATCTTAAGTTTCTTCGCCATTCTCTTTTAATTGTTGTTCTGATACGTGATTGAAATAGCATAAATTAACGTACTATTATTAACTTATTGACTTCCGTAGCACTGACAGACAAAAGAAAAACGCGCTTCACAAAAATTTAAATTATATTCAAATGTTGCGTGAAAGAAACTAAGAAAAAAGAAACAAACTTGTTTACTTAAAAAAAATACATATATTTATATATATATATATATATATATATATATATATATAATAAAATTGACATAATTATGAGTATAATGATGATAATGATGGCATAGAAATGATGACCAAGCTCTGTTTCTCTGTTGCTCCCTCTCCATCTCTCTTCTTTGCTCACCCTTTGATCTTTAGTCACATTGTGTCTACACTGGTTCTTTAATTTTCTGTAGTATAATTTAGATCTAGAGTCTGTTGTTGTGTAATTGTTGTCGCTGCAAAAAGTAATTATCTGTAATTTTGTCTCACTCCCACTGCATCTCCCTCTCTCTCTTTCTGTATTTTGTTACTAATACTATAAACTATAGTCTTTTCATATTTTAATTGCTCTGTTAACGTTAGAACTTTGTGCCTGAATTTCGTATGCCAGCTGCCGTCTGTTTCTAGCCATGGTCTTAACTTTGGATATTATCTTAGCCGCTTTGTCAAAATATGTGTACAAAACAAGACACAATAACGTAAGAAAAAAAAATTAAGAAAGAAAAAAAAAAAACAGATCAACAACAGCTTGGCCAATTGGTTAGGTATGAGGTCTGAGGTCTGAGGTCGCCCTAACGCTATCGGGGCCAAAGCATCAAGCCACCTGCTGAATGGCTGGGATATTAACCGGAACCAGAACTCGACGCATTTTCAATGAGGTTCTCGGCTTGTTGCCAAAGGGGGCAGCAGCCAAGTCAGCTTGCCTTTGTGTCAGTCTTAAAATTGCCTAAATTTATTTCAATCCTTTAAGCACTAATTTTAAATTAGATTCCAATTGCTCTTCTCTATCTCTCTCCGTCTCTCTCTCTCTCTCTCTCTCTCTCTCGCTATAACTTTGTATTCAGTTCTTAGCCATGTTGGTCTGGGCCATGCTGGCGGCGCTTTTTGTTGACTTCTTGTTGTCTTTTAGCAGCTGTTGCTCTTTCTTAGCCCTCGTTTGCTTGGCCTGGCCTGGTCTGTCCTGGCATCTGCTCAAATTGTAGCTTTTGTCTTTTGATATTTTTAAGTAGCTGGGCAAATGTTTTGTGCGATTTTATCACATCTCCGAACCTTAATTGGCAAACAATGCAGAAAATGCAAAGCGCTTCTACGCTTTTTGTGTTGTTATTGTTGTTGTTGTTCTCTCCTTTATGTTCGCTCATTTAATCAGCTCATCAATCAAGTGTAACACGCAATGCCAGAAAAGTTATTTCGTTCAATTACTCATGCCATAAATAATGATATTAATAATATAAGGAATAATTATAAGCACATATATTTAAAATGAAACGCACATTACGCATACGCCATGTGTCCAAGCGGGAAATATGTATGCAACGTTAGCTGTCAACGAAAGGCGAGAAATTGAAAATGAAATGTGACAAACACACACACACAAACACACACGCACAACTAGTTTGTCAGACCTATATATATACATATATAGTTTTTTATTTATTTGTTAATGCCCAAGAAGACCTAGACCTAAATACACTCCTCAATATGCTTTTACTCAACCATTCATATTCACATTCACAGTCACAGTCACTCACTCACACACGCATTATTCATAGACAGACAGCGAGGCGCGCCTAAATGTGACATTTGTGATATATGTTTCATGGGTAACACTCTAATTCTGCGGGGTATTACGTGACATATTCTATAGTTGTGTTATGCAACACTGGCTAGTATGCATATTGTTATTGTAAAGGAAAATTACCTAAATACATTTGTAATTATTAAGACATCAAAGCAGAGACATGTTTTCCTTATGTTAATGAATGAATTTAAGCATTCTAGTAGTTCTAAGCAGTAATCGAAATCTTAAGCTATTGCTTAACACTGAAATACAAAAATTTAACAACACTAAAAGTCTGCAAGTAACTAATTTCAATCATGGTTGAGCAGCCAAAAAAATAATATATGGGAACAGTATCATAGTATTTATTATGCTGCATTCAAATGTTTTTGTCTGTCCTTTTTTTTTGTATGCAAATCTCTTAATTATTGTATTTGTTGCACACCAAAAAAAAGGGGAAAAGCATAAAAAAAGTTAGCCGAAAAATTTGTCACACACATTAAGAAAAAAACAAGCGACAAATTTTTGCACGATGCAGTCAGCCCTTCTGGACTTGAAAGGAATAATGCGAGTATAATGAATATATTTGTATGCTCATGCTTATAAATCCACAGAGAGGGAGAGTGTAGGGAAGAGAGCGCTACAGAGAGAAAGAGAGAGAGGGTGAGAGGGAGGAAGACAGTAAGACAATCAAGAACATGAACAACACACAAAATAAATGTCAAATGAGCCACGTTTTTTGATTTATAGGCTCTGCATATTTTTGCATGCATGGATCGCAGTCTCAAGTGGTTTCTTCTTCTTCTTCTGCTGCTACTGCTGCTGCTTCATCTGCCTCGTTCAGGTTGTCCATCTCAAATGGACGCGGATTTGTGCAAAAACAAGCGCGACAACTTCTACACTTTTTGTTTTGTGCCTCAATGATGATTCTACTGATTCTTTCTTTCATCTCCCATTTGCTATCTCTCTCTCGCTCGCTCTCTATCTCTCTCTCTCTTCCTCTTGGGTCAAAGTTTTTCCTCTACCTAAACGCATAATTTGCATTTCGGGCGAATGTTGCGTGGCTCGAAATTGATAAAGCTCGTTGCCCCGTTGCCTTTTGTCAAATGATTCAATTTCGTCGTTGACTTAAAATGCATTTCGAAAAAAACCCAGCAAAAAAAAAAAAAACCACAACAACAACAACTGAAATCCTCAAAAATGTGTTTTCTTGTTAAATATTTTTGGGTGTGTTTGAAATGCAAGCGGGGTTCGTTGCGGCTCTTACTCTTTCTATATCCCTCCCCGCTTCCCAGTCAGTCTGCCTCTTTCTCTGTGGCATATCAAAAGTCAAACATGTATATACATGCAACGTCCACTTCCTCGTCTACCCCACTGACCATGCCTCATGCTAAATGCCCTATACCCCATTCCCCATATCCCATACCCCATTCCTCTGTGATTGCCCCCATCCCCCCTTGGGCTGTCAGCGTTTACACATGTCGGCTTTTAGCTGCCTTTTAGTTTTATTTATTTTATGATTTTAGGAAGGCGCAGTTTGCCTCTGTCTCTGTCTCTGTCACTGTCTCAGTCGCTTTTTTATCTGCAACTCTTTTTTCTTTTCTTTTATTTTGTTGTTGTTGTTATTGTTGTTTATTAGTCATAAGTCGTTGCATGGCTTATGACAATTCCTTTTGCCTTCGCTTGTCGCGCCTCAAAAATGTGCGTGCAATTAATCAAAGCAAGTCCCGCCCTTTGTCCCATAAGCCACGAGAACAACACTTGCCAAATTGTCGTCAAGCTTATAATTTAAATTGAAAATATTGCTGCAATTATTTTATTTTATTATTAATTGAAGCGCGTAAACGCTTGGGTTTCTACTGTCTTTAGCGCATTTCATTTCTTACTTGAATAACTTTCATTAATGTTTTTTTGGTTTTTAATATATTAAATATTTATATTAATTTATAATATGTAGATATATCTGAGCATAGCAGATGAATTCTCTGCTATTTACTAGATTAATATATATCTATATGTATTTATAAACATATATATCTGTATATGTATATGCTTATATGTCTATACATGTCTCCTATTTGTTTATTATTTTTTATAGTTTTCGTTGTTATATTTAAATACTTTTATTGTTTTCTTAACAAGGAATCTCTTTTATTAATCTTATTGATTCTTTTAAATGCTTGAAATTTGTCTTAAAAACAAATTGAATTGCCAAACGAACGTGCTTTGATTTCTGTCTATTTGAATGCTAAGCTTTGATCTTAGTTTTTTCTTCTTTGCTTTAATTCTATGGCTTTTCTTTTCTTAAGTTGATTTTTTTTTTTTTTTTTGGTAACTCTCACTGAATTTATGCAGGTTTTTGTTGAGCACATTTCGTTTATATATTTTTGTTTTGCTTTTCTGTTCTTTTCTCTTTATTTTTATTATCATCTTTTTGCGTGTTTCTGCACAGCGGGCAGGTTTTTTTTTTTTTTTTTTTTTTTTTTTTTTTTTTTTGGTTGAGTAAAATAATATTTTTTAATATAAGTATCAGTTTTTTTATGAGTTAAGAGTGTGTGTGAGTGTGTTTCTGTTGTTGTGCGCCGACTGTGGCGAAAATTGCGCGCGTTTATTCCATTAATCATTTGGCACAAAGCAACAGAAGAGGCAAAACGCAAAGGCAAAGGTTTAGTTTTTTTGTCGTTATGATTTTTTTGTTATTTTGTGAGCCACCAAGTTCAATAGAACTTGTTTGGCAGTTAACGAGTAATATTCGCAATTTGGTGTTTGTTGCCTAAAACATGACCGAGCAAATTTGTTGTTGTTGTTGTTGTTATTGTTGCTGTGGAGTCGCCACAAGTCGATACACGACTCAACTTGACTACAACTCCATTCGAGACGTTATATTATATACATAGATATATATATATTTGTATTTTGAGGCCGTGATCAATGCCTGGGGCTTGTCTGCGAAACTTGATTAAAAATTCAAGGCCATATTGTGGCAGCCACAAGCCATTTCAAACGAAAGATGCAAGAGTCTGTGTGTGTGTTTGTATAGCTTGCAACTTGCTTTGTGGCATGTTTAGAAAGCGGTTACAAACACACGTATAACACTCTAAAAACTCCAAACTCACAAAAAAAAAAAAACTGGCTATGCTCCGTTTGCCCAGTGCACTCGTTGCACTTGCCCCTTTAACCACTTTTGGCAAAACAAGTTAGTTGCTCTGCCGCCGTTGCAAGCTAGTCAGTGAGTGGGTCTGGGAGCCACTGAAAGTGGTTTAGCGTGGCGAGCTTTTTTTCTTCTCTATATTTATTATATTTTATTTGCAATTGCTTTGTGCATTGTTGTTGTGCACTCAACAGTTCAGTTCAGTTCAGTTTAATATCCCACAAATAATCAAATTGTATTTTGTTTGGATTTGTATTCGCAATCATTTTCCTCTGTTTTTAATTGCATTTAATTACAAAGTAATTGAAATTAGTCTTTAATCGTTAAAAACAACTCTTAATTTGAGACTTTTCGCAGCTGGCCATTGGCTAGAGAACACAACACATTGTGTGGCTCTCATTAACGCTGCATGATCCAAAATGTTGCCAATTCACCGGCTTAATTATAAGTTCAGTTGATTGAAGTTTTGTTTATAACTTGCTTTAATTATAGGAACTTTAAAATGTTATATTAATGCTTGAAATCAAGAGCAAAGCCGACAGATAACTTAGAGGAAACTCTGTATTTGCTTTGTGTTGAATTAATGAGGAAGCAACTAAACTTGAAGAGAATATAGATTACATTTAAATAAATTAGTTAATAAAATAATTAATTTCTTTTTTATTTATTTATTATATTTTATATATATTTAAAATAAAATAATAATCATTAAAATAAATCATTTAAATCACTTTAATCCCTGCTCTTCCTATGTAAGACACTTCCTAAGGAAAGCCCCGCTTGAAAGCTTCCTAAAAAGCTTACTTGAGCAGGCCCTATATGCTGTTTAAACTATTTGACAGAGTATTTATTTCAGTTGGCCACGCCTCCAGGTGTTTAACAAGCAAATGACAGCCCACTTGTGTGTGTGTGTAGCCTGGCAGCTTTAATAGCCTCAATCTCTCGTTCGTTCTGTAGATTCTTAACGCTTCTTGCTACCAACTGCTGCTGTTGCTGTTCCTGTTGTTGTTGCTGTTGCTGCCTCTTTTGATGGGAGCCAACATTTCTTGGGGTTCTTCTGCTGTTTTTCGCATGATGATCGCATGTTTATAAATAGTTGGAACGTTAAAGTAATATGTATATGAAATGTCGATTTCAAAGTGTCTACAATTTCCACACACAGACACACACACACACGCACGCACTCACACACACATGAGCTTAGTTGTGTTGTGTTCTAAGTGGTGATTGTCGGTGCTTTTGAGCTTTACCTTGAGTTTTGGTTTCATTTACCCAGAGCCCAGAGCCCAGAGCCGACGAGAAGAAAATTGTTGGTCGTTTGGTCGCTTGGTCGTTTGGCTTTTGCTTTGTTACTTGTAATTAAAGTTGCCAGCGGAAGTTAGACGAGCTGTGAAGTTACCTTAACATATGTACAAATATACATATACAATACAACATCTACATCTACATATATAATATATCTGATTCTTGTTGTTGCGGCTTTGTTGTTTGCGGAAATGTAATGGGAGCCAGATGCGCTAGGTCGAACTGCAAAAACAAAGTCAAGATCTCGTTTGGTGCAAGCAAGCGAGAGTTTTCTAGTCGAGTACACACGACTTGCAGCTGCGCTGTAATGTCTAAATAAATCAATAAATAGCTATAACTAAGGAAAATTTAAGGACATTTAAACTGAATGCTAAAAATAGTTGGTAAAATTTGAAATTTGAATGAAATAAATAAATATTTAAGTATTAAGTATATCAATCATTGTCTTGGCATTCAGTTCAAGCAGTTACTTCAAAAGATCAGGCATAACTTTTATTGTAACATTTCTATTAATCTTATTGAATTACAGGGTATTCAAATACTAACTCTATCAAGTTTTATTCATCATACTAATGTACATTTCTTTCTTTTCTTTCAGGTAATGATACACAACCTTACGAAATGTCACAGCAAATTTGCCTTTTCACAGGTAAAACCATCCTAATGTGTTTAAGCATACATTTGAAAATATATAAAATTATCTTGCAAAACTTACGCATAACAGAAAGAAGAAAAAAACAAAACACAAACTTACGCCTACACCTCACACACACAAACACACGCACAACCATACGCAGGCCGCCTTTGCGTAATTTCTTTTGCTCTTAACAAAAGAGAAAAAAAAAAGGAAATAAAAGTAATTTGACAGGCGCACAGAAATCATTTGACTGACAAGTTGCCCCTTGACACACTTTTTGTCATAGCAACAAATATAATAAATTGTTTTTTACTTTTTTTTTTTTTACTATCTATAATAATAAATAAAAAATAAAATACAATCGCAAAATAAGTTAACATGTTGTGCCACAATTGGGGAGTGTTTGTTGTGGCTGTTGTTAATATTTTTTTTTTTAAATGAGACAAACTTTAAATAATGACCATAAAAAAGAGCTAAAGTCATAAATAATAACAAAAATATTGCATATTTTTCACTAATTAAACAAATTAATAAATAAATAAGCAAATAATAAATAATAACAAAAATATTGCATATTTTTCAATAATTAAACAAATCAATAAATAAATAAGCAAAATCATAAAATAAAATTTAAAAATGAAATAAAATTTAACTGATAATAGAAGCTAACAAATAATGAAGTTGCTATAACTTCTGAATACTTAAATCCTTTTTTAAATGATGCTAAAATATTCTCAATAGAAATGTTAATACTCTAATGAATTGGCTACCACGAAACAGTTAACAATTATGGCGTTAAACAAGTGCCAAAATGCTGGCAATAAATCTACAGATAAAACAGAAAGCATGCTCAAGATTTATAGGCATTTCAGCAGCAGCTCATCAGCACTGTGATGAATTCAATGTACTTGAAAGTTTAAAACAAATTTATATTTTTTGAATTTAACAAAAAAATGCGTTATATCCCTTGATTGTTATTGTGCTGTTGCTATTGCTGTTGTTGCTGTCGTCAGCTTTGTGAGCGAGTGATTTATCTGCAGAAACAACAACAACAACAATGACATATAGAAATAAAAAAAGATATAATAAAAATGTGTAGTTAATGTGAGAGAGTGAAAGACGCGACAAATGCGAAATGGACAGGTGGGCCAAACGAAAGTTTTTGTCAATTTGTCACGTTTAAGATAAATGCGAGATAATGCTATAGATATAATAGATGACTACAGGGCCTCAGGCTCATCTTATAAGCGTAGGTAATTTTATATAATTTACAATATTTTTTTTTCTATCATAATTTTCGTAAATTTTAAATCCGTTTTTGAGTGCTTCACTCTCCTCAGTCCTCAGTTCTCAGTCGTCAATCTTTTGTTGCTTTGTGCAAAAATTTCGCCTGGCGCTGCAAAAAAAAAAAGAAAGAGAAAACAAGCAACAAATTGATAATCGCATTAAGTTCATAATTTTGTTTTCGGGCTGCTTATAAGAAATTCCTGGAATTGTATTTTGTAATAGCTCGTATAGCTGCCCTCTTCTGCAGGTGCTCTCGTTTTACAAATGCCTTACGGCGGCAGCGGCGGCGGTGTTGGTAATGTAATACTCTAGTTGCAAATAACAGTTTTTTTCTGCTGCACTCGACAAAAGAATTTCCCACAATGTCAACAGTCAGCGAACCAAAAATATATTGCGCATACGCATCGTGGAACAGCGAACTTACAATGCTGCCCAAAGGGCTAAAAAACAATTAAGAAAACCAAACAAAAAGTACAACAATATGTAAACTTGTATATAAATAACGTTGCATGCCACTGATGCATCAACTGTGCCACGTTTTGTACTTGAAAACAAAATGAAAACAATATACATTTGTTGTGCACCAAAATTGCAACGTAGGGAAAAATGCAAAGCAACTGAAAGTCTGTCATTTTCGGCAGAAGTTCAATGCCTTTGCCGGGAGACAAAAATAAAAATGAAATTAAATGCAAAGAAATATAAAGATGAAATTATGAAATATTGCATGTAGCTTTAATTAAAGCAAGAACATAAACTATGCGTAGCATAATTGTACTGAGATTATAACAATAGTTGACTTAGCTGTAAGTTATGCTAGAGCTGCTTGCGAATTATAGCGTAAAAATGCATACGTTATGCGTTAAGTGTCTCTCCACAATTTATGGCGCTCAAAGCAATTGAAATTGTATCGTAAAGTGAACTGTCTAGGCTCTTAATCCTTTGTTTACCAGTTGAAATTGCAGTCAGTTGCATTCTCCATTTGCGAATATACAGTCAGATGCATTGTGATGTGACGTAAATTACTTCAAGGACGCACAGTAACCCGCGACAGACAACAGACAGTTATAATAATAAAAGACGACAAACATGGAGAGCAAGAGCAAGAGCAACAGCAAGAACAAGAACAAGTTGTAGAAGAAGAGAGTCAAGACAACACAAGACAAGAAACGAGTCCAACATTCAATTTTCTACAACATTCAGAAACTGTTGTTGTTGTTGTCCAATAAAAATCACTGACCATCAACAATGTGGCTGATATTTAATAAGAGGGAAGAACAGAGAGAGAGAGAGAGAGACAGAGGGCAAATAGGGAGTAGAGATAGATATATGTATGGAGACGATAACAAAGAGATATATACAGACAGGGTGGACAGGCATGGAAATGGTGTAGGATGTCTGTCATTCAGTTGGGTTGGGTTCTTGTTCGCGTTCGCGTTTCGAGTTGGTTTAGATGCTGCACAACAGCTTGTACAACATGTTGTTGATAATGTAATAACAATAACAATGAAATGTAAATAAGTCTGACGGGCCAAGAGACAGTCTGGCATGGCATCGCACTCAAAACATGTACGAGTTTTTGTACGAATACTGTGAATGCATTTGACTTTTCCCTATGGCCACAAGGTCGTTATCGACCTTAAAGCAAACTCTGAATTTCAAATATCAAACAATATTTTTTCATATTTCATTCACATTTAATTAAAAACTTCCGTTTGTAACTTTTCCAACTCCCCAACAACAACGCAACAACAACAAGAACTGCACTTGAATAACAGAAAAAATATAAAGTTGATTTTATTTTTTTGTTTTTGCATACGAGAAACGCTTCAGTGAGTGCATTAAAACAAGTTCTACTCGGCTTGAGTAGAACTGGCAGCTGAAGTGCGGCAACAGCGCATCATAATAATAGCAAAGCACAATGGCTGAGACGGTAATCGATACGACAAGCATGGACTTGTCAAACTTCATTAAAAGCAATATGCTTTCATCTCAAAGTCTATTGTTGTGAGGTAGTACTCTATGGAAAAGTTGATGCGGTGTTGATAAACTTCATTCACTTGCCAAATTTCACTAAATTATTATAGCATTGAATTGACTGGCTGCTTAACTAAATTGTGTATATTTAAATTAGCTTACATTGTTGTCGAACTTCTGTGTCTGCATTAGTGCATTGCATTGTTGCCAAATTTCAGACAATTTAGCTCGCAATGCACTTCTATTAGCGCTTTTTATGCTGACATTAACGTTTGCTATGCTAGCACATAAAAATAAACATACACACACACACACACCTGCACAATTCTCAGGGTTTTGTTATGGTCACACTGTCATAGGTATTTGCTTAGAAGCAACTCGCATAAAAACAATCGGCGTTGCAACTTTTGTTTAGTTTTTCCACTGCAACTTCTCATCATTTATGTTGTGCTCATCTATTTTAACTTTCATTGTGAATGTGTGTGTGTGTGTATTTGTGTGTTTGTATTTGTTAATGGCTTCACTCCATTGCCATTTGTTTAACACTCCATTGTTTCTGCTCGGCTTCTGGAATTCTCTTCCTTTTTTGTTGTTGTTGTTGTTGCTGTGGCACAACAACATTTATATGAAAGCTTACCTCCCACCCGCCCCTCATCATATCCCTACTACCCTCTAGCACTATGCTAGACACTTTAATATTTGTTAAGTGTCGCCGTGACAGTGTTGGTAAACGACTTGCGCATAAAAACAGCGACGCAATGCAAAGTGCAATAAAAGAGTCCACTGAATATGTCGAACATATGTGGACTATAAAAAGCTAACTGTAAACAAAGCGAAGCAGCGTTGCTGTCTGTGTGTGCGCGTGTATGTGTGTGTGTGTCGAATTGCGTGTATATATGCAAGCACGTATGTGTGCGTGTCTTTATGCAAACATGTGCATGATTAAAGGCGCATAAAACAGAAAATGACGGCCCACTGGGCCAGCAGATATTGCATGACTGGGCAAGGGAGCAAGCGGGAGAGAGCAGAGAGAGGTCGAGAGATAGAGAGAGAGAGAGAGAGAGAGAGGGGGGGAGAGCGAGATATAGGGAGATGGACAGTGCGATTCGTCAGTGGCAGGACCAGTGGAACGTAATATTGCAAAGCCTGCAATTTTATGATGCATAGTTCAAGGCGCTTGCCTGCAAGCGAATCAAAGTTACGCAGCAGTGTGACCATATTTTTCTTTAGACTTATCAAACGATTTGGTTTATGACAAATTTTATAAAGTAAACTATTGAAATATATATTTACAGTCATTCAATGTTGACAAATGTTGCTTTACTGCAACTATTTCATATGATAAAGTCATCAAACATATTTTTTAATATTTATAAATCGCTTCATTTTATGACAAATTGAATTGCAAAATCTTCACCTCAAAATCGATATTTCTATCGATAACTTCACTTAATCGAAGTAAAAAGTATTTTTTAATATTTATAAATCGCTTCATTTTATGACAAATTTAATTGCAAAATCTTCCCCTCAAAATCGATATTTCTATCGATAACTTCACTTAATCGAAGTAAACTATTCAAATAAATACAACACTTAGTACCATTCTTATGCATATTTAGCCTTAGCTCACCTTTTGCTCTTTTTGTTGTAAAAACAAAATGGCGGCCATGCAAGGGCTGTCCACTTCATCGTCTACTTAATGGCGCTGACGTTGTCCTAGTCGCAGTCGCAGTCGCAGTCATCGTCGTCGACATTGTCGATGTCGATGTCATGTCAAATGCACATTTTTCCTTGAACTCGGCAAAAAAAAAACGGAAACGGAAACCATTGCAAATACTTTCGTTTACCTTCGAGCGGTGTCTTCTTCATTTACCAACCCCCCTTCCTTGGTGGCTATTTGGCAGCCATTTTAAAACTTACCGACGCCATAAAATGGCGTCATTTGACTTCTCTTCATCCCCTCTATGTAAATTAGTGGCGCATTCTCTTATTCTTTTTGGCTAAATTTAGTTTAGACAGTTGCAGCACAACAAAAACACGCATTAGATGGTAAATCGAATAACTTGCTTTTTACCTGCCCCATACCACAGGCGACCCCTCTACACAGCTCTGTGTAATGGCATAAGCACAAAGGTCATGCGACGACCCTCGCTAAATGTCGACCTGTGCTTTAAGTAGGTTAAAAACCACTTCCAGCCCTGTGACGTACTGCAGTGCACTGTTGTTGCAACCCTGTTTTTGGCGTGGTCAACAGTTTTGTCGGTGGGTGGGCATGTGGCATGAAGACCAAGTATGGTGGTGTCGCTCGCGGAGGAGGAGGTAAGAGGAGGGGCCTGGCCTAGGCAACATGCCAACAAACTGAAAAAATCAATGCTGTGCCGCCTTATACGAAAAACGTGTTTAACCACTGAGAAACTCGTGCAAAATATATTGCAGCCTTGCACTAGAACCCATCTAGAAACCCCCCTTAAAACAGGGTGCAAATCCCCCAACCCCCCACTGAGAGTGAATGAGATCGAGAGAGCAAGAGAGAGAGAGAGAGCGAAAGAGAGCGAGAACTGGCAATGCATTTGCCATGCGCTGTTTCTGGTACAGTTTTTCAACTCCAGCTAACAAAACTGGCGCCTGCCATTGCAGGCAACCCCCTTAACCCCCCATTGCACCCCTTTCACCGCCTCTTCAAACTGTAAACCCCTCGCCCAGCTAGCAATATACACCATGTTGATGTTTGGACTTAAAGCGCTCAGCCAAGTCAAAGCCAAAGCCAAAGCCAAAGCCAAGGTAGAGAGTTGCCCCGTTGACGTGTTGTGTACCTTGGGGAGGTACCGTTTGCAATTTAGGGTTGCCATGGTTAACACTGTTAATGTTTTGGCCTCACTACGTTTTGAGTTAGGGTCGTCAGCCCTATTTATGTAATCGTTGGGCTCTTGTAGGGCTATTGGTCAACAAGCGATATGGGAAAAAATAAATGTGTCAATGGAATGATTTTTGATTTGCTTTTTGACACTTGTAATGCTTGTAACTTGTAACCCTAGGGGAGCTTGGATCAAATAATAATTATAATACTTAGGATCCACATATGCAGCTCTTAATTCAAAATTACAGATTCATGCAACAACTGCATTTAGCATACATGTACATATGTTTCACTTATGTTCCACATCGCGAATTGTAACAAACACATCCCTTGAGCGATATTTATAAATAAGTTTACCAGATGATGATGTAGTACGAATATGAGTATATTCATGATTCACGCCCTGACATTCACAATGAATATGGCGCCATAAAATTGCAATGCATTTCAATTCCAAATACAAATCTCATCCACACACATACACACACACACGCACACATAGACACATTAAAGCAATTCGCGCGAAATTTCCACAATCCACAGAAAAAGCATTTAAGGCAAAAATCTGTGATGCGATGTTTTATTTGATTTTTCATATGTGATACGAGATGAGATATAGATGAATAAAAGCATCTGTATGTGTGTATATGTATGTATATGTATGTGTAAGTGTGTGTGCATTTGTGTTTATATTTGTAGCTACAACTCAACTGCAAATCGTACAAGCAAACAAGCCAACAACAACAACAACAACTACAATAACTTTCTGCTGCAGCTGTTCTTCTTGTTGTTGTTGTTGCCCAAGCGCTGTCTGACTTTCAGGCGGCTAGATTTCAACTTGCTAATATAACAGTATGATGGGAAAAGAGTGAGGAGGGGCAGCTAAAGAGAGATGGCAGCTGAATGGCAAAGCAACAACAAAGAGCATACATATTTATTTAAGTTCTTTTTCTCTTTTTGCGCTGCAACAGAAGGCGCTATTTGCACGGCTCTCACCTCCCCACACCTCCCGTCAACACTCCACAGACCACACTACACACATGGATTTATCCATCTCTAACACACACATTGAAAGCTGCTTAAAAATATGCATTGAAGCAAGTAAAAAAGTTTGCCAGAGAATACAGCGACTAGAGTAGAACACAAAGCAAAAAAAAAAAAAAAAAAAAAAAAAAAATAAAAAAAAAAAAAAAGTTTCATTTCTTAGCATAGAACAAAAAGCAAGCAAAACGGACGAGCAGAAACCAGAAAGCAGAAGGGAGAACTTACCTATACCACGTTCAAACTGTGTGCGACATGCAATTCACATACACACAGTGCTGCATGGCATGAGCTACTGGGGTGGAGGGAGAGGTATACGCTAGCAGCGCTGCTTGCAGTGACAGTGGCAATGCCAAAGGCAAAGGCAAACTGCATATTCGAGGCCTACATCAACATTTTTCTGCTGTGCAGCAAGGGCGCCCAAGAGAGCGTGTGTAAGAGACAGAGCGAGAGCGAGACGAAGAGTGAGAGCAAAAGCGCACTCAACAAACAGATAGCAAGAGAGCATGCAGTTGTGAGTGCTGTTGTGTGTCTGTGTGCGTGGCTGCTGTGTAAGTTGTTTGGCTCTCGGCAGCGACAACGACGACGACGTCGACGGCAACGGCGGCGGCTGCAGTTTGTGTTGTGCTCTCGTGGCCATAGCTATGGCTTCTGCTGTTGCTGCTGCTGTCGCTGTCGCTGTTGCTGCTTCTTCCCATGCCTCTGCCTGTACCTCTGTTGCCGCGTAGCTTTCGGACGTTTACATGGATTATGTGGGTATGTAGTGCGGCGTAACGTTGTACCGAGACCGAGACCGAGAGACGACCAAGCACAATAACACAATGAACTCCAAATGTGGGCAGAGGCCGGGCTCGACTCAGCGTTTGACTTGCGGAGAGTGAATGAAGGGGGGATGCGCCGCTGGCTGCCTTTTGTGTTGTGTTTTTGTACTCGCTTGGCGAGTATATATGTATATGTATTTTTTTTCTCTATTTTTCCCATTGCCCGCCTTTGTTTTGTTACTTCATGGCGTTCTTTGGCGTTGTGCGAGTTGGAAAAATGGCTTTTCATAGTGAAAAATGAAATGTGGCTCGTTTGTGTTTTGAGTTTGTATTTGTAGTTGCTTTTGAATGCTTTTTATATACGTATGCGTGTGTGTGTTTGGGTGTTTGTATATTTGAAATATAATAACTCATCAGGTTGATGCGTTACAGTGGAGCAGCTCCAATCTGAGGTAATTGCAATGGCAAAATGGCGGCCAATGGCGGCAACTGTTAGCGCCACCTGGCGCCAAACCAGAATGTGCTCTATTATAAATGGCCTTCAGCTAGATTCAAATAAGAATAGAGCCAACAGAGTTCTGATTGGAGAAACAAATGCAGTGTGGATTGTAATACAATATGCTGCTGTGCATTTTAATGATTAGAAATGAAAGATAGAGTTAATTGAAATAAATAAATGCGGATCAGACTATATAAACATAGAATCCACAAAGGTGAGTTGCAATTAAACTCATTTAATTTGTATTAATTATATGCAGTATAACAGTTGGCAACAGAACTGATTCTGTTATACTGATTGAGTTCGTTAACAATTTGGCAATTAAAATCTGTCGTAAATCTATGTTCCACATACAAATTCTGTTCTACAAACTGAAATATGTGCTTGCAGCATTAAATGGCCATATCAGCTGCAAAGTTAAACTTGTCATGGCTCAAACATAGCGATTAAAATAAAGTTGCTTTGTTGTAAAGCTTAAACAACCCATGAAAATGCCAAACATTGCATGACGTTGTCAGCGATAAAACAACTCCAGCAGAGCCGTCGGAGGGAGGGAGGCGGTTGGGGGGTAGGTAGGTTAACTTTGCCACACACAGGCACAACATGTGCACAGGGGAGCTGCATGATTGGATGGTTGTGTGTGGTTGGTCAGGTTTTTACTTTTTTTTTTTATATGTATATTTTATATATATATTTTTCTTTTTCTCGTACTTGTATTATGTTGTTGCTACACACTTTTTCTTTGCCGCAACAGCAATTTACTGCATTTTTCATTTACCATGCGAGCGGCACACACACACACACGCACACACTTGCCACTTGCCACACGCTGCACGTTGCAGTGAAAATTTGCAGTCAAGTTGGCGTCGCTGCTGAAGCAGACGAAGTTTGCATGACGCCGCAGTTTATTTCATTTTATTTAGCGCGAGTTTTTCTTTTTTTTTTTGTTTTACTTTTTCCACCATTTTCTAGTTTCTTTTTTTAATATTTTTTGTTGTTGTTGTTGTTGTTGTTGTTGCTTCGTTTTGCTCGATGGCAGTGAAATTGAAACGACAACGCTAAACTTGTTGTAGGAGGGAAAGTGGGAAAGCGGGCAGCAGGCAGCAGGCGATGGTTGAGGCAGCCAGCAAGACGACTGGGCGTATGCGCAATATTTCATTGCATCGCTGACTTGTGGAGGAAAAGTGCCGCCTGTTGGTTTACAAAAAAGAGGAGAGAAGAAAAAAACTGTGTTATGCCGACAATGCACCGCGTTGCACTCACACATAACGGGGCATAACGTGGACTGAGGCTGAGGCAGAGGCTGAAGGCAAGGAGCTAACACTTGTGGCCAAGTGTGTTTGTGACATGGCTCTGTCTTTGGCTTTGGTTGCGGCATCTTAGTCAAGTGTTGCTCGGGTCCTAAGCTTGCCACGTTGCGATGCGTCGTTGTAGTTGCAGCAACGCCTCTTTGTCGTATATTTTTATCTACTTAGCCGTGCCCCATTCCCTTGCATTCTACCATCTAACCATCCATCCATCCATCCATCCATCCATCCATTCATTTGGTTGCCCGATTATTACTGTCTTTGCACACAACAATTTGCACTTGATATGCTTTCTGTCGCTTTCAGTGCATTGTTTTGCTTCTTTCTCCCTCTCTTTCTGTCACTCTCTCACCCACTCTTTCGTAGCGAACGTGACTATTCGTGTTATATGTGCCTGAGTCGAGCCCTTCAGAGTCCACAGTCCACACGGTTTCCTGTTCAGCGCCAAGTTAAAACTATAACTATAATCGATAAATGCTTGAATTTTGTGCTTGAGAAAAAAAAAACAAACGCGCAAAAATTAATTTGAAAAGTTTCTTTAAATAGCATACACATACGTTCCACTTGGAATACACATGACTGTATGTCTGCAGCACTTCTCTTGCCGTTACTTTTAACCAACTAATGTCAATATGTATTACAACTCTTAGCTTGCACATACGTTCCACATATGTTCCACATGGAATCCACATTTTGAAATGCAACATTACTTTTGCTCTTATCAGCAATTAACTAAACATTCACAAATATTGATGTCCATAGCATCCACAAAACATACACATACGTTCCACTTGGCCTTAGCATATATAAATATCAAATATACTTTATAGCATAGTGATTCTTTTAGATTTCTTTAGGACTATACATATTAAATGCAATTCTAAGTCAACAAACTTGACAGCCATTTGGAATTCATGTAATCAAATAGCATCCACACTATTATTTGCTGAAAATGTGAACTGAAAGTGGAATCTTTGAAGCATAAAGAAGAAGCACAACAAATCTATATATATTATATATATAGTATATCATATATAGTAAAGTATATAGCAAATATTTACCAAACTCTTCACTCAACATTGACAAATTCTTGTTTCATTTTCTGCCTCAGTTTTTTCCATCAAAGTTTTGCGTTTGTGCTCAGATTCTTAGCGACTTTGAGCCGCACGTTAATTGAATTTTAAATTATTTGGTGCACACCGTTACAGCTACATACATATATATACATATATACATACATACATATACATACATATGTATTGAGTATAGTTAGATCTACAGCTAGAAAGAGATGAACATGTTTTGTACAATTTTGCAAAAAAGCGCAAATGCAAATTTTGTGCACACAGAACTTTGGAACTTCCCACCCCCTCAGAAGTGGGGAGGGGAGTTCGCTCAACCCCCCGTGCGTTTGTACACGGGCAACTGTTAAAAATTTATTTATTTGGGTCTAATGTTTTATGTAAGACAACAACAACAACTACAACAACAACAACAACAACAACAACAACAACAACAACAACGATCGAATGTTGTTAAATATTCACGGAAATCGCAAAACACACAAAATAAAGAAATAAAGAAATAAAGAAATAAAAATTAAATTTAAATTTATTTTTGTTCTTTTTTTTTTTTGTTTTTTGTTTTACAGGTCGCGATGATCTCTCGCCCTCGAGCAGCCTCAATGGTTACTCCGCGAACGAGGGCTGTGATGCAAAGAAGAGCAAGAAGGGTCCGGCGCCTCGGCTGCAGGAGGAGCTGTGCCTTGTGTGCGGAGATCGGGCATCCGGTTATCATTACAATGCCCTCACCTGTGAGGGCTGCAAGGGTTTCTTTCGGCGCAGCGTGACGAAGAATGCCGTCTATTGTTGCAAATTTGGGCGGGCCTGTGAGATGGACATGTATATGAGGCGCAAGTGCCAGGAGTGTAGACTGAAGAAGTGTCTGGCCGTTGGCATGCGGCCGGAATGTGTTGTACCAGAGAATCAGTGCGCCATGAAGCGGCGCGAGAAGAAGGCCCAAAAGGAGAAGGATAAGGTGTCCAGTTCGCCAAGCTCACAGCATGGCATCAACTCCAGTACAGGGCCGGGCTCTGGTGGTTTACCACATGGCACCCATGATTACGTCAAGAAGGAGATACTCGACCTCATGACGTGCGAGGCGCCACAGCATGCCACAATTCCGGTAAGTATGCTAGTACCCCTACTCACTAATGCCTTTTACATAATTCTCACTCTCACTCTCCATTTACAGCTACTACCTGATGATATTTTGGACGAGTGTCAAGCGCGCAATATACCTCCATTAACGGTTAATCAGTTGGCCGTTATATATAAATTAATTTGGTATCAGGATGGCTATGAGCAGCCATCCGAAGAGGATCTCAAGCGTATTATGGTGAGTGCCTAACTCTTTAAATTGCAAAAAACTTGTTATCGATAACATAATTGATCAGTCGATATGTTCTGCTTTGTGAAATATAGAATTATATTCAATTTTTAACATATTCACTTGTCAATCTATCTTTTTGTCAAAGTTTTATAAACTTACGGGTATTCCCATAACAAACAAACAACATATCGATAACACGATTGATCTATCTACATGTTCTGCTTTATTATATATAGAAATATATTGTTAGTCTTCTATTGTCAGTCTCACTATAGTCTTAGGTATTTCAAAATTAAGGGTATTCCTATAACAAACAAACAACAAATCGATAACATGAGTGTTAAGTCAACATATTCCATTGTAAATCCTATAAAATTCTCAGTAATTAGTCTCACTAATTAACTTCTTGTCGTAAGCATAAAATTGTTATTGATATTCCCTTGCGGGCCAAAAACTTGTTATCGATAACATAATTTTAAATGCAATACATACTTTTATATATAAATAACAGTTAATTTGCTTTACCTAATCAATTGTTAATCTCTAAAAAGTTGAGAATACCCCTAATTGTTATAGATTGTGTTATCGATATTATTATATTTATTAAATTTACATGAAATTACAAGACAATACTTATAAACGAAATAAGTACAATTGAGATAAACATATTATTTAGTTGTATTACTAATTATACATGTTCTTGTACCGCAGAGTCAACCGGATGAGAATGAGAGTCAGACGGATGTCAGTTTTCGGCACATCACCGAGATAACCATACTCACAGTGCAGTTGATAGTGGAGTTTGCGAAAGGATTACCAGCGTTTACAAAGATACCCCAAGAGGATCAGATCACGTTACTCAAGGTAAGATATTTGCATTGTAATAATTCGCATTAGAATGCAATTGTATTAATCGATTATTAATCGACAGGCCTGCTCATCGGAAGTGATGATGTTGAGAATGGCCCGACGTTACGATCACAATTCGGATTCGATATTCTTTGCGAATAATCGATCGTACACACGTGACTCATACAAAATGGCCGGAATGGCGGATAACATTGAGGATCTGTTGCACTTCTGTCGCCAGATGTTCTCAATGAAGGTGGACAACGTGGAGTATGCGCTACTCACTGCCATTGTGATCTTCTCGGATCGGCCGGGCCTGGAGAAGGCCCAGCTGGTTGAAGCGATACAGAGCTATTACATCGACACGCTACGCATTTATATACTCAATCGTCATTGTGGCGATTCGATGAGTCTCGTCTTCTACGCCAAACTGCTCTCCATACTCACCGAGCTGCGCACGCTGGGCAATCAGAATGCCGAAATGTGTTTCTCCCTTAAGCTCAAGAATCGCAAGCTACCTAAATTTCTTGAAGAGATCTGGGATGTCCATGCCATACCGCCCTCTGTGCAATCCCACATACAGGCCCAACAGGAGGAACAGGAGCGTCTGGCGCGCGCTGAACGCATGCGTGGTGCAGTTGGTGGTGCCATCACTGCTGGCCTTGATGCGGACTCGGCATCCACATCCTCCCAGGCAGCACTTGCGGCAGCAGCACAACAGCAACAACAGCATCAACAGCAACAGCATCAACAGCTTCACACGCTTCACACGCTGCCCGTACACACACTGCCGTCTCTGCTCCCCTCGGTCGGCGGCGCTGGTTCCGTCTCAGCGGTTAGCACTAGCAGCGATTACATTGGCGGTGGTGGTGGCGGTGTCGGTGGCGGTGGTGGTGGTGTTGTGGGAGGTGGCGCACATGGAGCGACCACAGCTGCAGCCAGCTCATCCACCAGCATCACAGCCGCTGTGCCGGCCAGCTCGACAACGGCTGCGGTGGCCAACGGCGGTGGTGCCAATGTCAGCATGTATGCCAACGCCCACACGGCACTGGCGCTGATGGGCGTGCCCCTCAAATCGGAGCATTCGACGACCACGGCATAGCCCCTGTTCGCTGGCATGGCCGGGTGTGGCGTGGGGGGTGTTCTGTTAGGCAGCATCATTGAGTGAATTGAGAGGGCAGCTTGTATACAATACATACATATATATATATATATACACACACACACACACACACACACGCTGTACCGTTAGATGAGCGTGTAACGGAACAGTTGAAATGGATTTCAAATCTGAATATCGCATGAAAATTGATTCGCAGCTGCGCAAAAGCGGAAAAAGAAGAAAGAAAAACACATTTTTTGAAAACAGCAAAGAAAATAAAGAATATAAAAGAAGAAAAGTACGAGAAGTAAGCGTAAAATGCAGTTATTTAGTGTTAAGTCTGCAAATATTAGAACTAAGAACAATATGAATATACAAATTACGCGATATATATATATATATACATATATATATATATATATATAGATATATATATTAATATATAAAAGAAAATTCTTAACTTACACAAATGCTTAAAGAAAAAGATAACAAAAAAAAAAACAACATCTAGAAAGGGCGTAGAATAAAAGCAGGAAATACCTTAAAATAAACAGAGAGAGCAAGGTAGAAGAAAGGAAAGGCAAAAGAACAGTAAATAAAAGTTAATAAATTCTATTAACTGATATTTGTGCTACAACAACAACAACAGCAGCAACTGTTTGTGCAACTGCAACGCCTGCAAAACAGAAGAGAATAAAGATTGTTTATATTTTAAAAATATAAAAAAAAATACACACACCCACACACACACACTTACATATATTAAACAATATTGATAATAATAATGATTATAATTATAATAACAAAAGCAAATGTATAATATGTAAACTAATTCAAAAGCAGCGACTAAATCTGATTTAAAACTCCCCTTACTATAAACTAATAAGCAACAACATCTAATTTAAGTTAAATAATTCGCGAAAAAACACAACTCTAACTAAATCTAAAAAAAAAAAAAAAAAAAAAACTAAAGAAAACAAAAAAAAAACACGCAAAACTTGGACTGATTTTATAAATATTTTTTTAATCATATTAACTGAAAATACAAAAAAAACCAACAACTGTATAAAAAAAAATGTAAGCGACAACAACAACAACAAAAACAAAAACATAAAAAACGACATACATATATTTTTATTATGCCCTCCTTATATTTTTAACACAAGAATTTACATTTTTTAAGCGCCGTCGTTTTTTATACTACAATTCATTATTTCTCGCAGTTGATTTTGTTTATAATTCAAAAACAAATTGGCGTCGTTTTTCTTTTAAATTTAATATAATACTATATCGAAATTTGTAAAAAAAATGTAAACAACAACAACAAAAAGTGATTGGAGTTTTACTCAAAAAAAAAAGGCATTAACGGTATTAATTAATTATTTAAAAACAAGCAAAACAAATTAAATTCACTGCACTTTTTTGCTAAAACAAACAAATGAAAAAGTTTCAATCACTTGGCATCTACACACACACACACACATACAAACTACACCCATACACATACACCAAAAGACTTCAATATTAATTTATAAATTAAAATTGTTTAATTCAAAATTAATAAATATTTTGTACATTTTAGAATTTAAATTACAATACAAAAACAACAAAAATACAATTTGGCATAATCAAAATTTTGTTTATTAAACATAAACAACAACAAACGTGCAAATTATAATTATATACATTATTTTGGAAAATTTGCTTTATTTGAAATTATGTTATGCAATTTAATTTATAAATGATTTATTTGAATTTGATTTATTATTTTGTTTTTGCTGCTTTTGCTTTTGATTTTGAATTGTAAAAACAAAACGTAAACAAAAACAAACAAAAACAAATACGAATTGTTGGCCTTATTTTAACTTAAATCAAATTTATATTAATTTTAGTAGCGATTTTGTAAAATACGACGAGAAACAAAACAAAACAAAACAAAAATAAACAAACAATATAAATGTAAAGTCTAATTAATTTTTTTTAATTCTGTAAAAAGTTGGCAGAGATATCTTTTTTGAAATGTGCAATTCTTTAATTTTACTACTATTATTATTACTGTATAATTATGTACGCAAATTAAATGTATAATTTTCATACACCATACATACACACAAACACAAACACACACACCCACATTCACATTTAAGTAAATTTAATTTATAACCATTGAATTTTTTATATATTTAAAGAGAACATAATTGAAATCATTGCAAATAATGAATGAATTAAAAAATAAATAAATAAATTTATTGTAAACTGCACTTTAAAAAATGGTAAAACAAAAACACAGTGAATAATTTAATTATAATAAATAATAATAAAAGAACAACAACAACAACAAACCTATTAGTGGACGAATCCCCATTAAAAAAAACTCACTCTTAAGTTTCATTATCCTTTTAAGTTTCTTTAGTATGCATAAAACGCGTTTAATTATTATAAATAATTTGTTTTGTAGTTTTACTACTATAATGTAAAAAAAGAAAAACAAAATTCTATCATAATATATAAATAATTTTTACTATTTTACGTAAATGCAAGAATGGAACATGCAAACAAACAAAACAAAACAAATATACAATATATATGAAAATATGTTGAACGAAAAGAAAAAAAAAAAACAAAACATAAATTCAAGCATAAACATAAATGCAACAATTGTGTTTTTATTTATTATTTTCCAATTACAATTTCAATTTAAGTTGATATGTTGAAAAGGATGGCGAAATGTAGGCAAAGACTCGTTAGACTTAGGCGCAATAAACTGATTATCGATAAATGTCGATAGATCGATATAAATTACAATGCGAAGCAAACGGCTGTGAAGTTGGCTTTTCAAAGATTCTGTGTGTGGCTATAAAAATTATATTGAATATTGAAAATGAATGATATTGATATTGGAAAAGCAGGCTAACAATATTTTGGAATACTGGGAAAATACTGAAGGATTACGTATTGTGGAACAACTTCGAGGAATGAAATCAACTTTAGTTCTTTGTAGTAGTCCAAGTTTTAGTTTTGCCAATTGGGAAAATTAGCAACAAAAACAAAACCCATAAAAAGAAAAGAACAAGTAAGAAATGATTTTAAAATTGGTGAAACTTGAGAGTAGAACCTACAAATAATTGAAACATAAGACGCGCTATAAAATAGCTTTAGATGATACATAAATGATTTGCTAAAACCTTTTTAAAATTAACAAATAAAAATCTGATTTCAAAAACACAAAAAAAAAAAATATTAAAAAATAAAAAACAAAACAAAAACCAAAAATATAATAAAAAAAATAACAGGCTGATGTCATGTCAAGTGTGAATTAAATATATAAGTCAAGTAATTTAACCTTACAAATGAAAGAGAATTAAACAATTAAAACTCCTCGCGCCCTCGCTAAACGATTTCTTTCAACTTTGAGAATACATAAATAAGCATATTAAATAATACCCGATAAAGTGGAAACCCTATACCTAAGCCTGTAACTGTAAATATGTATGTACTTATGTAACACTCACGCTCTATATGAAGAAGCATTATGACAAGCAACAAATACGAAACATACAAAAAAAAGCAACCTGACAAAATTATAATGATGAACATAAGGTATAAAGTAACAACTTGTTGAGATATCCATTCATATAATAAAACAAACAAAACTAAATAAAACGAAACAAAACAAATCGTTATGTAGATTTTTGAAAAAAAAAAAAACGAATTAAACAACAACAAACAAAAAAAAAAAAAAAAAAATTAAAGAAAATAACTTTATTTAATTTTTATGCACTGTTTTCTGTTATGTGTAACTTGTAACTTGTTTTGCCCATAACTACATACTCATCCTTATCCTTAGATGATACGATCCATAAATAAAAATAAAAATGAAACCCAATTGAGCACACAGCTAAAATGATCCTTAAAACAAAGAAATGAATGAAAGAATTAATCGAAATTACAATTTTGGAGTTTTGTGTTCAACTTGTAGATATTGATCCTGAATTGAAAACTACCTCAAACGAAACATTCAAATGAAACACGATTGAAAGGTTTTTGAGCATTAATAATAAACGTAACTACAAGCGAGACCTTAGCATACAGCGCTAACCACAAATATACTTACATACACATTACAAAAATAAAAAAATAAAAACACACAAAATACTTACAAACAATAATTATGATTAATTTCATTCGCAAAATTCCATACCCAAATGGTTCAGTTCAGAACTCCCAAACGCCTTTTTAGAGGTACCTGTTTTGCAGCACTCGATGGTTAGCATGGTAAATCTTCTATATAATCGAAAATGTAATGTAATGCATATTTTTCCATAAATACCATAAATATATAACACAACCTGTTCAATTGTTGAGAAATCTGAAATCGGAAAACTGAAAACTGAAAAGATTTTTATTTTCAATCAAATCAATCGATAATTACGATAAAATGAAAATAATACAAATTAATGCAATTTCTTCTTCAATCACATAACTCAAATCGTACGCTAAACGAGTTAAGTTTTAAGTTGTGTAGTTTTTCTCACTGCCAAATTTGAAAAATTGAATGAAAAACAAAGAAACATTTTTTATTATAAAGAATGATAAATTTATAATCATACAAATTTACGTTATTATTACATATATTAGAGACTATTTGTCAAATTTCATTTGCAATGTGTAGCAATCAGTAATATACGAGTAAATAATTAATTAATTATCTACAATATAGAGTATATAGAGATACGAAAAACAGTTCAAGTCAATATAGATACGATAAATAAATACATTTAAAAATACGAGTATGCAAAAACAACGCACATTATTCAACAAATGCAGTTAGCAGGAAATAAAAACCCCGGAAAATACTTACAACTTAAAACTGAATTGATGGCATTTTAGTGTTACGGAAAAGTAAAAGAAAAACAAAAACTAAAAGAAAAGCAAAACCAAAATACAAAACAAAAACAAATCAGTAACAAATTAATAAGTATATTCAATTAAATATTCTAAATGAAAAGCAGACAGCAAAGAAAAATACGTAATAGAAATGATAACTCAACAGTTTCTTACATTAAAAAAACAAATCGAATAAATCACATTTTGCTTAACAATTGTTTCTCTTTATCAATGTTTCTTATTTTATATCAAGATTCGGAAATCTATGTTTTTAATTAAACGCTACACTGCCAAAAAAAAAGGAAGTAACAAAATGAAATTTAAACTTTAAGTTAATATCTTAGCCCAATTTAATGGCGGATAGTCTTTTAGAGTTGAAGTACCGAGCCTAGAGCGTGCCTGCTTTAAAGATCAACTTGAGTATAATTTGGCGAATTGCAATTAATTGGCTTCTTTTATTATAATTATTATTAAATTCCGAATTAAATTAAAATGAGAGAGATGTAGAGATTGTTAGCATTTAAACCGAACAAATATTTAAATATGATGCATACTTGATTATTATTATTATTACTATTATGTGCTATCTATTATTATTACTATTATTATCAAGCGTATAATACTGACACAAGAGGTTAGCTTGCTGTTTTTTCTGAAAATATAAGGTGCATTGATCTATCTACATAGACATACTTATACTTGTACTTATACTTAACTTAATTAAGTATATCTATCAAACTGATATTTAATTTTGAAATTCTTTCATTCAAATGAATATTATGTACTTGCTAAACAAGAAAAAATTAATACAAAAAAAATATATTAACAACTTTTATACTTGAAAGGCGTAAAACTACGAGTATAACTTGACTTAAGTTTGAGAAAAATAATATATATATATATATCTATATACATACATTAACGTATATGTACAAGTTAATGTAATTTGCTATTTATGTGTAACTTTGGGCGATCGAGTGGCAGTGCATTAACTAAAACTGAGTAATATGCAAGTCTCGGGCGCATATAATTACATTTTTGAAATTAATTACAAAACATAACAAATCTACATAGGTTTAGATTACACGTACACTTTAAATAGTTTTAAAACTAAGATGTACATATACATATAAATAAAATAACAAAAAAAGTCTATATATACGATATATATGAAACGTGTAATAAAATAAAAAATATATATATTTAAAATATGTTCAACCGATTTACATTTGAACTTAGTTTTATTTTCAAATCTCGATAATTACTTATAGCGATGTAGCGATATATCGATATACGCATCGACGCAGTTGGCAATATTTGCTTGCTCAATCGAAATTATGCCGACATTGTGGCAACACTGTATCATACTTCAAGTATCGATATATAGTTGTCAAAACTCAGACGCCGCACTGTGAGAAAATTAGGATAATAGTAAATTAATAAAAAAAAGGTTCGTGAACAATAAATTGAAATAATTCACGTATAGTTACAAAACTTACCTTTACAAATCCAATTGTTAAACTGTAGTTAATGTTTTAAAATTGGTTAATTTAAAACACGTAAGCGTTTTTGCACGGCTGGCGGTGGCGGCAAGATGGCGGCATCGAGTGTTCTAAATAAAAACCAAGCAAAGATTGCAATCTTTTGCAATTGGCCAATTTGTTGAGTTGTGCAGTGTGAGAGCGAACTGTTTTAAGTTGGCTAAATGTAAACAAGTGCATAATTATAATAAATGCAAGACCAAAATTGAGGTTATGTGTTGGCCCCGTTGCGGCAAAAGTAAACCTCCAAGTCGAAGTGCAGCTTTCACTTAATGAGTTATGCTTGTGTTAATTAACTTCCAATGCGCCTCTTTTGTTTTTTAGACAACTACCAATGGCTGATTCGGATGATGAATACGACCGCAAAAGACGCGACAAATTTCGCGGCGAGCGCGACAGCTACAGGCCCGAACGTCGAGATGAGCGTCGACCCATGGGAGGTGGTGGTAACTCCCGTGACGAGTGGTCGGAGCGGTAAGTAACGGGCAGTTCGATGGATTGCATTACCTTGACCATTACAATGCAATTAACTGCTTCACAGCAATCCGTTTCGAGGTAGTTCGGCAGCTGGAGGCGGTGGCGGAGGCGGCGCACGACATCGACCAGATTACAGCGACTACCGCGGTTCTGGGCCACGTCCACGCTACGGTTCACCGGGACGTGAGATGCCACCAGCGAAACGTATGCGTCCCGATTGGGGTGACAGCGAAATGAGATCTAATCCGCGATTTGGTATGTAAAATGAAAATGATTCTACCTTTTGCTGGCATTTACAAATGTTGTGCTACTTTGCAGGCTATGATCCATACCTTGTACAGGCCTGGAATGATCACTATCAATCACTGCATTCGGCCTACTCCCATGCCAGTCATCCGCCATCAGCCCGTGAATCAGCGCCCAGCGGAGGCGTTGCTAGTGACACTCAAACCCAACCGGCAATGCTGACGCTGAAACAGTTTCTGGACACGCAAGATGAGAACATATCGGACTCGGAGGTGATGCGTAAATACACCGAATACAAGACAGACTTTAAGCGACAGCAGCTCAATGAATTCTTTGTGGCGCACAAGGATGAGGAATGGTGAGTAGCATTAGTTGATGAACGAGAATGCAACGAGAGTAAAAACAATTATAGTTTCTCTCGACTTATTATTATTATTATTATGCATTACAATTTTTTGGTTTTGTTTTTATTTTGAATCTCGGTGCGAATGAATGAAACAAATCACAAAATCATAACCCACTTTGTATACTTATTATTAAGTTTTTCTCTGCAGCTTTATTGGGTTTTATGGCGTTTTGCGAACTGAGAGTCAGAGACGAGACAGTGATTCAGCGTCAGCCTCTGCTTCCGCCTCTGCCTCTGTCTCAATAATAATACTATAATAACTTTAAAATTTAAATTACCCGGCGAGCAATGCCGTGGGTGTGTTTTATATTTTTCAAAACCGCGATTTATTTCAATTCGTTGCGAGCAAAATGCTTAAATAATTCTCTCGTATATAAACCATATGCATTGAATACATGTGCATATAAGTATGCAAAGGTAAGACTTTGGGTAATATGTACATGCAACAGATATTCTAAACCAATTACAAATTCAAATCAATTCAAATTAAATGTTATCTATGTGTACCAATAATTGAAAACTTCAAAACAAATTGATGTGATGCCCATTAGCCAGAGGATGCGCCTGGAATCGCTACGTGTATATTTTAATCTATATCAATATCTATAGCCGTATTTAGGACTTATCCATAACTTATTATCTCATGTGAAAGGCCGCTTCTCATTAAGTTCGCTCTTATCTTTCACAGGTTCAAAAACAAATACCATCCCGAGGACAGTGTGCGTCGCAGCGACGAACAGCGCGGGTTTCTTAAGGTAATCCCAACTCATTTGTCTGGCATTGCGAGACTTACTTATCCATCGTTTACAGAGACGCACGGATGTGTTTCTGGAATTGCTCGAGAATGGCACTATTGGCAACGTTAAGATCGACTCTTCTCAAGCTGATGCATTGGTGCGTGTACTTGACACTTGTGTGATTAAGCTGGAGGGTGGCTCCGATGAGGATCTGAAAGTTCTTGACGAGAAACCCAAAGAGATCCCACCGGTCTTTGAGCGCAAATCGGAAACCACCAATGAGTCAACGGTTGTGGCAAAGCGAGAGCCACACGATAGTCCCAAGCAGCAGACAAAAACGGAGAATGATGATCAAGATTTGCCAGTTCTTGTGTCGCCGTCACGGAAGAATCTGCGACCTGTTAATTCTGATGACGAGAATTGGGATGATGATGATGAGATGATGGCATCAGAACCGGCAGCTGCCAAAAAAGAGCAAAAGGATGTTGAACCAACGGCTGAGAAGCCAGCCAAGGAGTTGCCTGATGAGGGATCACCAAAAAGTGGCAGTGACAGCAAGCAAAAGAAAAAGAAAATCAAGAAACGTAAACGCAACAGCAGCGACAATGATAGTTCATCCTCTTCAAGCTCCGATTTGGACTCAGACTTCGATGAGGAGAAGCTAAAAGAGAAGTACGATGTGGAAGAGGGGTTACGCGCCGATCAAAAGGCCGAGGCAGAAAAAGACAAGGAGGAGAAGCAGGCTGCTAAAGCTAATCAATTACCACCCAGTAGTCCCAAGCCAGAGGAGTCTACTGAAGATAAGGACAAAGATATGGCAGATGTCAAAACTGAAGCCAACGAAGTGGAGGCGGAAAAGCCGGAACCTACAGCTGAACCATCAGAAAAGCAGGCAGACGAGAAGTCCGAGAAGAATGGTGAACAGGAAAAAGGCGATAAAGACGAAGCGGGGCCAGCAGCACCAGCAGTTCAGGAAGTGACCGAGACAATCGATTTAGATAAGGTTAAAGATGCAGCACAGCCACGTGCACTGCATCGTACATCGTCGATATTTCTGCGTAATCTGGCGCCTTCAATAACCAAAGCGGAGATCGAAGCGATTTGCACTCGTTTTAGCGGATATCTTCGCGTGGCAATTGCCGATCCGCTGGTGGAGCGTCGCTGGTATCGTCGCGGTTGGATCACCTTTACGCGCGACGTCAACATCAAGGAGATCTGCTGGAGCCTAAACAATCAACGTTTGCGAGACTGCGAAATGGGGGCCATTGTCAATCGCGATTTAAGTCGACGTGTGCGTCCCGCCAATGGAATCACGGCACACAAGCAGATTGTGCGCTCTGATATCAAGTTGTGCGCAAAGATTGCCATGAATTTGGACGAGCGTTTCAAACTATGGAGTGAGACATCCCCCGTTAAGGAGTCGGATGCGGAGGCCAAGGCTGCAGTGGAGTCCACAAATGGAAGTGGAAATAATTCAACTACCTATGGGTTTAATTCCAAGAATCCAGTGCTTCAAAACATAACCGATTACCTCATCGAAGAAGCTTCCGCAGAAGAAGAAGAGTTGTTAGGATTAGCTGGCGATAGCAAGGATGGTGAAGGTGAACCCATCGAAAGGGATGAGGCGCTGTTAACTGTGCTAGATCGTTTGGTGCTGTATCTGCGCATTGTGCACTCTGTGGACTACTACAATCATTGCGAGTATCCGTACGAGGATGAGATGCCCAATCGCTGTGGCATCATACATGCACGTGGTCCTGCACCCATGCGCGTCACCAGCAACGATGTTCAGGAATACATCAAGACGTACGAGGGCAAACTGCAGCAATTCCTAACCAAGATCGTTCAATTGGATGATGAAGAGATCAAGGAGCTGGGCGCCAAAAATGCCGAAACGGAAGTCGAGAAATTCGTGCAAGCAAATACACAAGAACTGGCCAAGGATAAGTGGCTGTGCCCGCTGTCGGGTAAGAAGTTCAAAGGTCCTGAGTTCATACGCAAACACATCTTCAATAAGCACGAAGAGAAGGTTGATGAAGTGCGCAAGGAAGTTCAATATTTCAATAATTATTTGCGCGATCCAAAGCGTCCCCAACTACCAGAGCATCCAGGCAGCTCCAAACGCACAGAATCCGAGTCTGGACGCGGCTCCGGCGGGTAAGCATCTTCACACTAAATAACTTCGATTATGTTATTAACATTTCTATTATTCTATCCTACAGCTATCGCCCACCGATGTATCCGCCGTTCTCAGGTATGCCCTATGGATTTGCACCGCCCATGATGGGTGGAGCTGGTGGTGGACGTGGCGGTCGCAATTTTCCGCCAGTGCGCAGGTTAGTTGATCAAATTATATTCATTTTTCTCTATAGACTTAAGACGCGCTGGGATTTTAGCCTAAGGCCAGGAATATCTTAAGAGAAGAACACGCAACTGTTGTCTTCTGGTTATCATTTATTTAGTTAGCAGTTTATGTCCGTTTTAAACTTGATAAACCAATCCAAAGCAGAGCCACTCCGAACCAAACTGATAAGTTGTTAAGAATGTTAACTTGGATCGTATTTGAATTCATGGAAATGAAAAGAATTCAACTAAACCGTTTCGACGTTTCCAAATGTATTAGAAACGGATCATTGAACCACATTCCCAATTGGTTTGTGGTTCTAATTGTTTGTATTCTTGGTTTGCTTATATTTTCGTGCGATTAAACGAATATTAACTGAGGTAGTCGAGGCTCTTTGAATGCTTTAAATTTGTATAATTTATTTTATTTATTTGTTAAAATATTAATGCTCCAATTTCAATATAAAATATCTTAACATAATAATTACTGATTGTGCACCATCTGCTGCTTAGAGCTATGACAATATAATAACCTTCTGTCTGATTGAATTTGTTCTGTTTTTATGCTGAAATGCAAGGAATCTCTTAAGTCCCAAGAACCACGATCATTCTCCATCAGAAACTTAGTGTACTTGTC
Source organism: Drosophila funebris (assembly GCA_018901825.1). NCBI lineage: Eukaryota > Metazoa > Arthropoda > Insecta > Diptera > Drosophilidae > Drosophila > Drosophila funebris. The sequence continues at coordinate 996,697 of JAEIFK010000346.1, read as the reverse complement.
CCTATATCTTTTTTCTTTCTATATTTTGCTTTCATTTTTGTTGTTGGTCTTAAATCGAAATTTGTCACAACTTTCTTGTGTCGCAAATTTTTTGCAGAGAATTGCCTTTGGATCACCAACGACGGCTTATCGGTTACCATGATTTGGATGCGCCCGTTAATTCCGATATGTTTGACTAATTCTAATTAATTAGCACAAAAACAAAAACCAAGAGCAGAAGCTACACAGATTATGCTATATTATACAGTTCTCGAGCTCAGTTCTAAAATGCAATTCAAGCAATGCTAGCAAACAAAAAAAAAAAAAAAAAAAAAAAAAAATAAAACAAATATCTAACAAACAACAAAGGGAAACTGAAAACATTATGATTGATTATACAAACATTAATTTCAATTCTGACTAAAGATAAAAAAGATATTTTGGTTCTTATATTTACAATATATGCGGATTGTATTATTTTAATCAAGATTTCAATTAATAAATATAAACGACACGATGAAGCGCTATCACAAATTGAAATATATATCAACGAATTTCAATAAATGTTTGTTTTATTTTAAGATATTGTGTAATTAATTCCTCAATCTAAACTCATTTTCGTTGCTTACAGACCCGGTGGTTTTGATTATCGCGCCAGATCACACTACCGGGACTTGGACGCGCCGCAAGAGCCGTATTAAAATAAATCCAATAAACAATATAAACACAATTAGTTTATAAACAAATAAACAAATGCACGTATTGAACAATTAGTCTGCTTTCTCAAGCAGAGATTTCTAAAACAATTTCGAGACTAAATTATTAAAACAATTTTTAAAACGTAAGAAAAGCGAAAACATTTATGAAAACTGTGAAATGTTTTTCAAGGATCTAATGTATGCTTATTTGTTTTGTATTGCTTGGATGAAAACAAATAAATAAATAAAAGTTGTTTATCAACACGGAAATCTACTGAGAATATGATTACAAACATAGAAGGATGGGCAAGGAAGGGCAACCAAAGGAACTGAATGCTGGATGCTGATTTTAAATTGAAATAATAACATTATTCATAATTTATTTAATAATTCTATTTTATATCTTTCACCAAACAAATTGTGAACTACTAGGAAACAAGGAAACAATATATGAATACTAGTATTTATAGAAAGAGGCAAAGCAACCACTTCAAAGTCGCAGCGGCAACACAGCAAATGCTAAACTGCAGCAGGCGATGTCGTATAAGGAGGCTGCAAGGTGATTCCAAGATTAGTCAATAATATTTAATGTTATTATATGTATCTTGTAGTATTTGATACGTACGTATGCATGTGCCGTTGTGCACGCTTTAGGCTCTCTTCGCTTGGATCCTCCTTGCCCAAATAGATGCGCATGCCGGACAATGCACGTATGAAATAACCATCCCAATCGAGACTCTTCATATCAAATTCGAAGAGCCGTTTATCTTCTGGAGACATGGATTGCCATAGACGATCCGTGTTAGTCGTTTCAAAGCTCCAGTTGTGGGTACTAAAATATGAGAGTACATCCATAGATTTGTGTATTTTACTGTACAATTTGATCATACGCGGCTTTTCACCACGCAGCCGTAGCGCAATGTCCATGAGGTAGCCGGGCACCAGATGATAGAAGATAGCCGCCAGCTTGAACAGCCAATGGATGGAGGTGGTATTCAGGTAGGGATACCATAATGATTGCTCTAATGGAGTAATGTATCGTTGCTTTTCCGCTGCGCCCGTCAAATCACCATTTCTCAACTGATTCTTATCATGGGGGACAAAGTTATAGATGGTCGGATGCGATGGAATTCTTTGAGCCTTACGCTCACTGAACTCCTTGGCCGTTTGCCAGGCGCTGGCAAGAATCATGCTGGCACAGCAGTCAACGGGCACAAAGTTGGCCAGAGCCTTATCATTGATAGGTGCGATTCGAAGGACACCAATGGCAGCGCCATAGACCATTGCAATGGGTCCATAGATGTTGTCTATCCAGCCAGGCATGGGTTCCCTGCTGGTCGCAATAACTATACAATATTGACAAGTCAAATGGGATTACAGAAAGGAAATGTTAGTAGCATACTTGCGCCTGGACGAAAAATGCAAGCCGGCAATTCATCCGCCTCTGTCTGGACCACCTGCTCTGCCAACGCCTTTGTGTAGACGTATGTATTGGGATACTTGTCCAACAGTGATTTCGTCATGCCATCAACCAGATCATTATCACATATTTCTCTCAGTTTTAAAACCTTGTCGACGCTGCAGCTCAGATGGCCGGGATAGAAACGTTCCGTAATGTGATGGAGTACACAATTGCTAAAGGCCGTAGAGACATGGACAATAGCCTGCAGACAACTCATTTCTTTGGCCAGCTGCAACATGAGGCGAACAGCACGTGTATTCGTATCCAAAGCCACGTGCAAGGGTTCAGCAAAGTTCACCGTAGCCGCAGAGTGTATCATCACGTGCGTCTTCTTCTTTAGCAGCTCACGATCCTCTAAGCTGATGCCCAGATCTGGTTCCTTGCAATCTCCCGATATGGACACAACACGATCCAAAGCATTCGGTTGGGTTTTGAGTAGCAATCCAAACAGCTAAACGAATGGCATGAGTACTGAATACCTAACACTGAGACGTACTCACAGGATCGGTTTGCCATGCTTCCATGCGCTCCTGTGTACTCTTGCCACGCTTGGGTCGCATTAACACATAGATGCAAGACACTTCCGTTGTCCGTAGCACCTTCTCAATGATCACTGAAAGACACGTATACAGTTCGACAATTTTTAATGCACCAACGAACTTCGATCCCTATTAGCTTTTTGACATATGTATATTCTACACATCGTAAAATTACTTTTAAATGAGCACTATTATTTAACAATTGCATGGTATTTATATATTTATATGCTCTTTGTTTCACATAATATTATTCTCAGTTAATTAATATTGTATTCCAACCTCTTCCCAAAAATCCACTTGCGCCGGTTAAAAAAATAGTTTTATTTTTATAAAATTCCTTTATTTCCGATTCCATTTTAGTTGAAACTAGTGTTCTTTGCGTTTAGCACATGCGTCGTTTGGTTGCCTGAACCGAAACTGTTTTAATGAATAACTGAAGTTTAATGGCAAGTTCGCAAATTTTGTCGTAGCTTTTATAGCAAAAAACTCAGCTCGTCGAACAATTACAATATTGATACATAATGCATGTCTTGAGAACTGAACCCTTACTACGTCTCTCTTACGTATATTAGTAAATTATCATAGCATAGCATTCAGTAAGCCAAAAGTTTTCAAAATATAATTGGTAACTATGATATATAATATAAATATTAGGTATAGAAACAGCGAAGTTATTTTACAGAACTGCTGATGTGCTATAACTACTATTCTGATTCATCATCCATAACAAGTTTGCTCAGTGAGACGTATAAGAAAAGTCTGAATGTGAGTATGGATATAGAATGAAAAGCAGAACAATATCAACAGTTCAACTGCTTCTATTCAGTTGCTCCACAACGTGACTATGCCATGGCTAATTGTTCGTCTCAGCTTAATTTGTATGTCACAAGTAAAGGGGCGAACATTTGTAGTAACTCGTACTCATTTTCGATATTCTGAATCTATGAAGACCCGAGCATTGCCGGCTCTTACCAGCTATAATAAGTATATGTATATATAGTATATTTAGCTCTTCTACAGGCAAACGCTTTCAAAACAGAGAGTCTTCACATCATTTGCAAGTGAGCAAATGAGCGAACGCAAAGTGTGCCGAGTGAATTGAGGGAAATGTTTGGAGAAACGTGCTAAAAATAAAACTAGTAAAAGAACAACTAAAAGAACTTTACCTCAGCGACGTAACATCAGTTCGAATCGAAAAGTCATCACATTATCATTCGAATAATTATGGTATTAAGTCTGGAGTGTGCCATTTGTGGGGTGACAGCTCCCCTCACCTGCACACGCTGCAAAATGGTTCGTTATTGCAACGGGGAGCACCAGAAACAGCATTGGCCCGAGCATAAACGTTGCTGCAAACCCTTCCGGGAGGAGCAACACCCCGAGCTGGGACGTTACTTGGCGGCCACCCAGAATATCAAAGCTAAGCAGATTATATTCGTTGAGGAGCCGCTCGTCGTGGGCCCAAAATGGTATCTCACCAAATACGAAATGTCTGCGAATATTGTGCCATGTGTTGGCTGTTATACGCCCTGTCGCCTGGGCAAGTATCAGTGCCGCAAGTGAGTATACTGTGCAACAAAGAATAGTGACAAGCAAACGTTAGGCCTTTCTACATAATATATATTTAATTCTTTTGCAATTTGCAGTTGCCGTTGGCCTGTGTGTAGCGCAGTCTGTGAGCACGAAGGTTTGGAATGCAGCATTCTCAGCCTGGGCAATGCTCCGTCTGCCAAATCAGATGCACGTGGACAACATGATTATTATCGACATGATGCATTATTGGTGTTGAAGTGCCTGTTGCTGCAGCGATCGCAACCAGAGCGCTGGAAGGCATTGCTAGAGATGCAGTCGCATGAAGAGGAGCGTCGCGGCACGGAATTGCAACAGGAGGCAGAGGAGCGCATTGTCAGCTACTTGAAGCAGCGCTTTCTGCAACGCCTCAAGCCGAACAAGAACCGTGAGAGTCTGCTAAGCGAATATGAGCCGGAGCTACTGCATCGCCTGTGCGGCATCATTGAAACTAACTATATGGTCATCGAGCTGGCCACTGGAGTGGAGCTGAGCGGACTCTTTCGACAGGCCTGCATGATGGAGCACGCTTGCCAGCCCAATTGTTACTTTCAATTTGATGCAGCCACGCATCGCATTTCGGTGAGAGCTGGCTGTGATATCAAGAAGGGCGATCACTTGAAAATCACCTATACAAATATATTGTGGGGCACCCAGTTGCGACAACATCATCTGCGCATGACCAAACACTTCAGTTGTCGCTGTTCTCGCTGTGAGGATCCCACTGAATACGGCAGCTATGTCAGCGCCATGCGTTGTCTGGGCGATGTGTCCAAGACGTGTACGGGAGTTCAGCTGCCACTAGATCCGCTCGATGAGCAGACCCAATGGAAGTGCGACACTTGTCCCATGCTGGTCGATGCCGACTATGTAACGGAAGTGCAGACTCACATGACTGAGGAGGTGGATAGGTTGCTGGCTGTTAATCCTCCAGCTAGTCAAGTGGAATTGCTGTTGGCACGATTGTCACAGCTATTGCATCCCAATCACTTCCACATGTTCAATCTGAAGCACACGCTCATACAGCTTTATGGGCATGAGCCTGGTTTGGAGCTGGCCACGCTTAGTGATCTTCAATTGGGCCGCAAACAGCGACTCTGCGAGGAGCTCCATAATGTCTGCCGTCGTCTCGATCCACACAGCATCAAGTTGGCCATCTATGTCAGTGTCATTTTGATAGAGATTGCCCATTCACTGGAGGAGCAAGCGCGCAGGTTGCCTGCAGAGGCTACATCTAAATTGGAACTGGCTCGGTCCCGTCTGCTTGAGGCGCAGGAGGTGCTAGAGAAGGTGCAAGACTCTGTGGCCGGTAAGAAACTGAATGATAAATTGCAGCTAGACCTATTCGAGCTTGACAAACTTACGCTGGCCAATAGCCACAGCCAGACTGCTGTTTAAACAATAAAACAAATAATTATATTATCTACATATATATTTTATTTACTTTTACCTTATCTGAAGTTATCAAGAAGCTGCATGCAGTTCTACGCGCTCCTGCTCTAACAGCTGCGGATGCGCTTCTAGAATCTCTCGTTGCTGCCTCATATTTTTTATAATTCCCGGTAGATGCCACCCATGCCGGAGTAAGCTGTCCGTCACATCAAAGTGGGCGTGTCGTATGCAACGCAATTGCGAGCAGTGTGCCACTGTTCGCAGTTCTATCGCCATATCATGGATCAGGGCAGCTAAGTACTGTTCGCTCTCATTGATCGCGTGTACCTCGAGGGTGAAGTGTGGTCTCTCAAAGTGTATCAATTTAATGCCATATATGACTGGCTGCGTTTTGTCTGCAGGCCGAATGAGTCCTTTAGAGGCCAACTCGTAGGCTGCCTGTGTCTGCAGATCGACGCCACAGAGCTCGTACATTTTACGCTGGTGTGAGGCTTGCATGGATGCAGCCATGCTGCTTATACGATCAGCCGAGACATGACGATGATTCGAGCGCACTGTAACCCGTGAGTCCGGCAAGTGGTTCTCCGTGGCAGTGCCCATACGAGCAGTTACATGGTAGACACGCACGGGACGATTGCGCTGAATGAGACTCGACTGTGATAATCCCTTATTTAGGCCAAATACTAAAAGATTGTCATATATTAGTTAAGCAATTGAGGATTGATTCATTACTTACATAAAACACCACTTGTGTGATCTCCCAGCAGTGCAACTGTTGCACAGCGAATATCACGAGGCATGTAACGTGGTCCGGCAGCCAGAATATGATCCGAAAGATCCGTATTGGCAGCAATGTTGTGTAGCACGCTGTCGGCGGCTGTGCCAGTGCCCAACAGCGGTCTGTCCTTTTGTAATTTACGCGGTTCTCTCAACTCCAGTTCATTGAGCCCTTTACAATTATAAATGTGCCATTAGACAATAATTGAGATCTTTTTTTCCATACACACCTTTGCAAATGTTGCTCAAAATGGCATTTCGCACGTGCTTTACTTTCATTCCAGCTGGTTTGTACACATTTATGACGCCATTTAAGTGTTTAAAGACAGTTGCCGCATCATAGACTTTTGTAAGTGCCATACTTTCTTAAACCAATTAATATCAAATTTTAATTACATAAAATAAGCACTTCTTGTATTTTGTTCGGAAACTGAAGCCGACAGCTGTTTTGTTTATTTGCGGTAGTGATAACAGCTATCGATAGAACGAATCATTTAAAATAATAATCGATACACCTAAGAAAATTCTGCGTGCTTTACAGCACTATACGATAGGTAGACTGCATAATAGAGTCAACTCGCTCACACACATTTGGCGCTGCACGTGTAGCATTTGTTTTGCATGCTCGCTGCGTGTTTCAATCGGTTTAATTGTCTTAAAAAGTAATTTAAAGGACGATTTAACAAACATGAAGTGGACCACAGCTAATTTTAAGCATGCCAACTATACAACCAAGCATGAATTATTTGTGGGCACTCATACTGGCTCCTTTAAACGTAAGTTGAATATGACTCTGCTGCTGTCCCCATCATTCAATATTTTCATTATAGATTTGCTGCCAGCTGCGGATCAGAATCCACACGCACAGTCAAATCTCAGTGAGTTGAGTGCTTTGGATAAAGAATCGCGCGTGACCGCTTTAGCTTTTGGCAATGAAGCACAAACGGAGTTACTGCTTGGTCGTGCCAAGAATGTTGCTGAGTTGCACTCGCTTGGAATTGGCGGTGGCGTCACAACGCGTTCCATTAACTTTACGGGCGCTCCTATTGTGGGCTTAGCACGATATAATAATAATTTAATTGCTGGCATTGGTAACGGACAAATTCAGAGCATATCGCTTGATGTTGAGGAGGAGCCAGCTGCAGCGCCTGTTATTATTAACACAGGCGATCAAATGGATCATCTGCGCCAATGTCCGACAGACTCACATATTGTAGCCACTGGCGGCAAGGCACGACAGAACAATCTGAAAGTGTACGATCTAAGCGCTGATGGCAAGCAAATCTTTAACTCCAAGAACTTGCCCAACGATTATTTGCAACTGGAGGTGCCTGTGTGGGACAGCGACATTGGCTTTGTGGATGGGCCCAGTGTAATAGCCACCTGCTCGCGACATGGCTATGTTAGGCTCTACGACACACGCAAACAACGTCGACCAGTTACACATTTCGCCAGCGAAGAGCACGGCATGAGTTTTGCAACGCTGGTGGCACGCGGCAATTATATATACACTGGTACCACAATGGGAGCTCTGAAGGTAAGTTGACAACTCAAGAATGCGGAGAAGGTTACTCTAACTGTTGAACATCTTCTCTAGGCCTTTGACACAAGACGCATGAAAACCCACGTGCACACCTACAAAGGATTTACGGGCGGCATCAGCGACTTGCATCTAGATGAGACAGGCAAATACTTGAGCTCCGCATCCTTGGATCGCTATGTGCGTGTTCATGAGGCGGAGTCAACAGTGCTGCTGTATCAATGCTATGTAAAGTCTAAGGCAACCAAAGTCCTCATTAGGCAGCTGTCAGAGCAACAGCAGCAGACGCGACAGTCCAGCGACGATGAAGATGAAGTAGATCAAGATTTGAAATCGCATAAGAGCAACAAAAACAAACGGCAGACAAAAGCAACGCCTCTGGATGCGGAATATGAAGATATGTTTGAGCAGATGCCCACCGTGGGGTAAGTATATATTCACATAGCAATCGTGAGTGATTAATACAACTCCACATCCAATACAGTGACAGCGATGAGGAGGAGGCTCAAGAGAAGCAAGCATCAGCGGCAACAAAGCGGAAGGCGCCCAAGCAAACGTTGAAAACAAAAAAGAAAAAACAATAAAATCTGTTTGTAGTTAAGTTATATATTTAAAAAAAGGATATACATATATATTACGCTATCATCCAACTATTTCCAAGCCTGCTTTAGCTGCAGCCTCTTTTGCAATTCATAGTTCTTGTACAGACGAAATGTGCAGTAGTAGAAGAACTCTACAACGGATACCATGCTCAGACCCAAACACAGATTGAAAATGCCACCCAAGTCAGCTACAAAAGATGAAAGATAATATTAACTTGAGGATGAGCTAATGATGTACAATCAATCCTACTTACAGAGCAGGCCAATCCAAGACATAACAGTCACCTTGCGTATAACTGGCACCACCTGCTTGGCCAAATAGACGCGCAGCACGAAGCTATCGTTGTTGAGCAGCTCCGGAGTGCTAGCAGAGGTAGAGATTAGTGTTTAGCTGTGTAGGATGGCATTGAGGGACTCACTAGAAGTTGCTCAAGGAAAACTGATGCAGATTGAGATCCGTTTTGTAGGATAGTGTGGAATATGTAACATCATAGCAATTGGGCAGGCATTGATCACAACGAACGCTCTTGAAATTATCTGAGAGAGATAAAGATTTGCTTCGATTTAGATAAAGTTAACAAAGTTCCCAAGTATTTAAATAACCTGCAAAGGAGCTGGCTTTAAGTGTACATTTAAGGTAAAGGCTGTCACTTGAGTGCCCCCACTCAGTGTTACTGCAAGGGCACCCCTTTGTGCGAACGGGAGACGCATTTTGAATATTTAATGTGAATTATAAATGATGTCGGAGAAGCAAACCGAACAATGCACCACAATACGTATACGCAGGTGTAAATAATAGACAAGCCAAAGGACACAGACTGACAATGACATTGAAGGGCGTTAGGAGAAAGGACTTAAGTGCCAAAAAGGATAGCCTTGAATTCAGTCAAAAACAGGGAAATGCCTCGCCAGCTACAGTTTTTATAGAGATCGAACTAAGTTGGCCCTTTTAGCGCTCAATTCACCTGGAGAACCAACTATTGTGTTATTCCCTACTTACCATAATTATCCGAGTAGCAAAAGGTGTCGTTTAGATTGCATTCGTTGAACTTCTCACTGACAGTGGGCAGCAAGTAAGGATGACAGCCGCATCTCTTGCCAATGGCTTCTGTTTGGCAGGCCAACATGCAGGAGGCCTGACGATAATTGCGTAACTGAAGATCATTAGAGATTAGACAATCACGCTTGCTCTCTGACAGCTCCAGCACCTCCGTTGATGAGGACTGTACTGTGGGAGACACCTCGACAAAGCTCTCAGACCTGGCAGTGATTGTAACGGAGGCCGCTGTTTCTGTAACATAATCCATCGGATGATGGACGAGAACAATGAGACCGGTGCTTAGATTCCGTTCTGAGCCCTCGGCACCGATGAACGTGAGGCCGCCGTCCATGCCAAAGATGTTGGCCGAGAATGGCACGTAGCTGGTGTTGCGTGGATTGTAGTTGAAGGAGCAGCAGGGACCAAGAAATGCTGTTGTTGGTATGAACGAAAGATATTCGTGGGTTTGATTACAAGGAAACTCCTCGTAGCCCCAAAAACAGCGCTTGACAAAGTCCGCACATCCGGGACTCACGGCCATGGCTGCCTCCGAAATGGACACGTTGTTCAGGCGCAGCACCGCATCTGTGATCTTGTAGCTATCGTGGGAGGGTGGCACAAAGGATTGATCCGTAAACGCATTTAGAAACTCAAATCCAGCGGCCACTTCGGCCACATCGTACTCCGGCGGTATCTTCCTGGAATATGCAATGAATCATCTCTTCCAAAGGGGCTTCTCAAGCGATACTTACAGCATTCTGACGTAACGTTCAACGCGCTCCGTGTTGACCGCCTTGGGACTGCAAATGGTAACGCCGGGAAATGCCACGTCCGTGATGGAGAGATCATTTGAAATGGTATTCAGTATGGGATACGAGTAGAACTTCAGCCAGAGCAACAGCGTCAAGTAGATGCTCAACAACAGCAATCCAATCAACACCGATGACCAGATGAATCTGCAATCAGCAAGTGTTGCAGCTTCCAGTTGAACCTTTAACTGATTCTCACTCACCTAGACAAGCCGTACGTCCGATTGCGTCGCAGCAGCCACATCCCACTCACCTTGGTACGCTCCGTGTACTCCCAAAAGGTGTTGGCAATGGCCAACTTCAGTGGGTGGTGTCTCCACTGCTGGAGCAGATTTTGCCGTCCACTTGCCGAGCCACTTCGCTTCGGTGGCCACTTGACGTTGAGAGCCATTTTGAACACTTGCCGCCACATGACACACACTTTTATAGGCCTGGTCAGGACGGATGTGCTGTACTGTCTTAGTGCTAATTATGGACTAATTGACTTCTTAATTTGTTCACTTTGAACAAGTTTGTCACTTGTACTACATTAGTTATAATGATAATGGTGCAACCAGGAGCAGCATTTACTGGCAATGGGGACGAAAGTTTGATAGAGCGAGGCAACTGAATTGATTTACTGTGAAGTGAGTGAGAGAGAGGGGAGAGTAATGCATCAGTCAAGAGAAAGAGAGAGGGTGAACAATTAATAAACAGCAAGATTAGGTTACAAAAGAGACAGATATATGTAAAGGATAGACATATATGTATAAGGATAGAGATAAAGAAAGGATTATAGCAGATCAAGCCAGACTGTGAGAGACCCTGCACTAAGCTCCAAGCTAAATATTACAAATGAAAAGGGGATAATCTTGTACTAAATTCAACGACAATCATAATACTTAACTTAGGATTATAATTGGTTTCATTAAGTCTGCATTTAAATAGAAATATACATTAGTTCAACTGAAGAGAGAGTTAACAATGTACTTCAAGTCAAAGTTAACTAAAAGTAAATTGAAGTGACTTGCACTCCGTTAAGCCTGGCTGCACTGAAACTTGAGGTCATTTCGATTTGGGCAATACAACTTTAAAGCAATAATTCTGCTTGAACAACTAGTTTAAAGAGAGAGCTTCACTATCTAAACTATGTGACGAGTTAAGTTTTCCAGATTGTGGGCAAAATTCGAACTGCACATTCAGAAACAGTGAGAGCGAAAAGTTTGCGCGCACAAATCTACAGCTCTTAAGGAATGGCAATAAAAATCCAAACTTGTGTGGACAACAACATTCTGCAGGCAGGAGACAAACTAACAAATAGAAAAGAAGAAAAACTTTAACTTTGTGAAGTTCACGAGCAAGTTCAAGGAAAAGCTGGCAAACTGTAGGAGTTTAAGGGAAATGGATGTTATTTAGAAGAAATTAGTTGTTGATTTTATTGAATCTCTGTTGCTGTCACATTTTAAGCAGCTGAGATTGAATTTCAATTAAGCACGCATAATTAAATGAATTATTTTATGCTAATCAACGCAATTAAATGGGAAAAGCATGAAACCGGGCGGGAAATAAACAACAAATTGAACAAGGGGTAATAACATGTTGCGAGGGGGAAGCGTCAACTTCAACATCAACATGAACTACGCAGTGAACAGGAGCAACTTTTAATTCCTCTGGCAACTAAAAGACACACGCGAATATGTTGAGGAAAATGTTTAAGCCAAGAAAATGTGCTCAACTTTTTAAGCTGCCTTTCATTTTATCTCAAAAAACGTGCGCATGTCGCGTCTGACATAAAAGTGTGATACGACACAAAACTCAAACACACAGAAGCACACATACACACAAGCATACACACACACACACACACCCACACACACAGACTATAATGTTGCCCCTGTATAATCGGCCAAACTGCTGAGCAATTTGTAAAATTTGTGGATCTGATAAGCGTAAAACATCACGTTGGGGTCGAGTTTGTCCCTTGCGTCTTGTAATGAGCGAAGAATTAAGGGAAACAGCGAAATTTGCAGCTGGAAAACGCATTTTTCAGCAGTCTGAGCTCAATATTTTTGTTCAAAATAACCTAAAGCCCCTAAGACACTGGGCTTATGAACAATTTCTACAGGTAACTCGGCTCTAGCACAAGCACCGTCAAAAGTTGACGCAAATTAAAATTTTGTTGGTTTAACTTTTAATACCCTGTGTTGGGCAGCAAGATGAAAATGGGTATTCATTTCCGCTGAATATCTAAATTTAACAAACCGTTTACTTCCTGTTAAGTTGAGCATATTGAGTATTTACATTTAAATAAAATAAAATAGTTGAATATATTAACATATAAGGGGTAATGTCTAGTCTAACATCCCATTCGCTACATTATATCTTATCGTTTTATTTCACTTGTTAGTTGGGCATTTTGTCAAAGTGTTTTTTCAGTTCTACCAACGCGAGAGAAAACTTTTTATTTCTATGCAGAAATAATTTTGTGTTTGCCAGAAGTTGAACGAACATTCGGTTAGCAGCTGCGGCAGCTGTTGCATGATGCAGTTGACTCGCCGCGTGTTGCCACCAAATACCAAATTGTTTGCAGTAAAAGCTTTGACAGTCGAAAAGTTTACTTTAGTTGCCTTTTGACAGAATTCAGCGTGGAATTTGTAATGTGAAGTTGAAACTTTGTTTTTTTTTTTATTACAGATTTTAGCAAATTAGTTTATTTGAGTTTGATTTGATTTGATTAAAATAATAAAATAATAATGTATAATTAGATGCTTGGTCTGCATTCACTGAAAGTTAACTCTGTTAACAATACTCGCATTAGATCTCGAACATAATCCAAATCAAATTGTTAACAACGTTAAGGACAATGCAAATTTCATATAAATCTCAAGAAAACCTTAAATAAAAGCCATAATCAGAGTGAAGCTCAAGTGTCTGGCTGGCAAAAACAAATGGAACGAGCAGATTGATGACACGCTGGCACTTGAGTTGAATCCTCATCGTTGGTAATGATAAGCCAACAATAATGCCAGCTGACAATCAGGCAAATCAATCAAATGGCCCAAGTTGAAGAGATTTGGCCATAAAGCAAAGAACATTGCCCATCGGCGGTTAAATCCACTTGGTTATTGTGTTTGAGCAGCACTTGGACATGTGCCACTACAACGCTATCGTTGTCACATCAACATCAGCTGTCGCCACATAAAACAGACGAATCCTCCTCTTGGCCCAATCGAATATCGCATAACGAATATAAGGACTCGTATATTTGCATAAACATTGAAATCTGAATGCCACAACAAGACGTACGTACATACTGTGACATAATCGTAAAGTAAAAACAAATAATTTACTGTACAATATCGACTTCAACACTCGTACTCCTCCCTGGCACTTACAATGCCATAGCAGGCGGCACTTTACGGTTAAATATCTGTTGGCATCTGGGCAAGCGGTCCAAAGGGGTATTGGGCACCTCGGAAATTGTCTGTACTGCAAATGGAGCATTAAGAATGTATGGAAATGGAAGCCTGAACATTGATAGCCGCGCCAGAGATTGGCCAAGCCGCCATGGCAATGCCAATGGCAACGACAGCAATAGCGGCGAGTGTTGTTCTTGGCTTCGGGACGGGATTCATGGCCTGCGTTGAGTCAGCAAAAATAGTTGCCAAGAGGCAACACATACATACACACACACACACACACACACACACACACACTATGCAGTAAAAGAACTTGGAGAATTCTAATACTCCCTTTCTTAAATCTAGATAAATGAAATGATTTGTTTGCCTTATTCAATATCCACCAGGTAATTTGAATCTCTGTCCATTTAAATTGTTCAGCATTAAATCAAAATAATCAGCAATTTATTACAACTTTATTCTATTTTATAGATATCACTTTCAGCTGTGAGCAATTTATTATTTTAATTTTCATCTTCTTCAATACATTTTAATTCATTTTATATTTGTAAAATAATTTAATATATTTAAATTACATTAAAAAATATTCAAAAATGTTATTTTCTTTTTTTAAAATTATTATTTCAGATTTGAGCAATTTTCCAGTGAATTTTAAGTGATAAATTTGATTTTACTCCTTTTTTTTATATTCAATCACCTTTTTTTCACTCTTTTAAGCGAATAAATATAAATATATATATAAATAATATAAATATTTATAAAAAATAAATATAGTCAATTCTTGTGCGCTATTATAAATATTTATAGTTTATTTGCATAAGAAAATTATATTATAAATATTTTTTTATTTATTTGTAATCTTCTAAAATCTCCAACAATTATAAACTTTGCATCGATCATGTTAAATATTTGTAGAATATTTTATTTTATTATTGTCACAAAGAATAAACAGCGGAACTATGAAAAAAGTTTGACTTCTTACTTGAAAGAGTATAGAAAACCGAAAAACCATTGTGCGGGCCAAAGTGGAAGAAGGATAATGGGGGGATGGGGAAGATGTAGTTTTGGGACCATTCGCGTAAACTTGAGAGTCAATTTAGCGTAATGCAAAGCCGAAGACAAAATACTTTTGCTTATTTGCTATAGGCGGGCCTTGAATTTCTTACTTTACCTCTTTGTATGGAAACATACGTGGCACATACGTGTTCACATACATTCACACATACATACATATGTGTTTTGAAGGGCACTTTGCATTTGCTTTTTATTTTATTTTTATTTTGGGGGCCAATTGATTTTTAATGGCTTTATGCTCTATTGAAATAACAAATGGAACTTTGAGTGCCCAATTGGAAGTGGAAAATCGAAAGGGTTTCAAAATATTTAAATGACTTTTGCGGAAAAATATTTAAATATAAAAGAAAAATGTAACCCCAGCTGATGTGGGCCAACAATTTAAGCAGTGTGAAGGAGCGATAATGCTTCTAATTTGTTTTCAATTTGCCTGCCTATACTCGTACCAGCACATTTAGACAGATTGAATACCGCCTGCGGCCTTTCCACAGAAAGCCCATTAAAGCCCAATAATGGCTAAAGGTGGCAAATGCCGTTAACTAATTGCGTTTCCTTTTTTTTTGATGCTGGGTTTCTTTGACACTGGTTAAGTTGGTTGAAAACAGCTTGACGAGCTCCTACAGTGAGTTATGAAAAATAATGCGCACTTTAATTGTTGTAAGGCTTATGTTATTATTTAAATGATTATATTTATATTGTATTTATTATATATTTTATTATTATTGTAAAAGTTCTACATTTAAAGATTTTTCTTTATATTTAAATAACTTCTTTAATTTTGCATGGTTTTTTTACTCCAGTTGCCCAATTTAAAGCAAATATTTTTTCAGTTTGGTCATTGAAACATTTTTAATATAATTTTCAAGCAGTCAATATGAGATTTTGGCAGTAGGGCTTCACTCTGCATTTGATTGAGGAGGTGTACAAACTTATGTGCGTCACTGTGGGGTTAAAACTGCGGCAAGCTGCTTGCAGTAGTCGTATGGCATTGTCTGCTTGGCTGCCTCATTCTACTGCCGGCGTTCTTTTCTTCCTTTGTTATTGTAAATGTCATTAAATTAACGCACTTTGCATTTAAGCCGGCTTACGAATGCTTCTAAGCCTATTAAGTGTGCAGCTTGCCAGGTGAGAAGCAACTCCGCAAAGAAAAAACAACAGTATGAAAGTGGAACAGCAACAGCAAAAGGAACAAAGTGTGAAGACCTCAAATTTACTTTACCTAAAACTGACGATGAACTCGCAACACCGTGGCCTTTTGCGGCTCTTACAAATGGCCACTTGAAGTGATAAAGTTGCTTTCATAAAGGATTAATTCTTTGTAATCGCTCGCTTTTGTAATTTATAATATCTGTATTTAATGTATAACTCTTCTACATTAATACGCAATTCGTGTTCTTAAAGTTGAAGATAAATGTATTTATACCTTGAGTATTTACCTCACTCTAAGATTTATTTTTTTACTTTTTGGGTCTCAATAAATTCCATTTTTTTGATGACCCTTTCTTTTATCGGGAATTTTGTCTATGGGCAAACTTTTTGCTTGCCAAAATGTTCAATTGATTTAAATATAAATAGCCAGAAAAAAGTTTGATGAAACCGTTAATAATCGATTATAAGGCAATAGAAAGAACAAAAGTATTAAATGGAATTCTGATGCTTAAAGATATTTGAAAACTTCAAAGAAAGTATTAAATTAATATAATAAAACAGAAAATACAAATATTGTTAACATTACAACAATTTAGTTGAAATTAAAAAAAATAATATATTTATAAAATAAAAAACAAGATAAACAAATAGAATTGTATTTAAATTAAATTAATTAAAACATATTTTGCATAATTAAAATTAATGTAATTATAATAATTTGACAAATTAATTCATTCTATAAACAAACAAGATAATCAAATGAAAATGTATTTAAATTAATGTGTATCTAAAATTAATTTAGTCGATTAGCTGCCAAGCCACAAATCAACCTATCAATATCTATTATTATATATATCAAACAACAGACATTGAGCTCATAAATATCAATGCCATGAAAATCCATAAGAAAACCAAAGAAAATATACAGAAGAGAATAGAAAAAAAAAAAACAGAATGGAGTAAAGAAAACAATTTAAAGCATCAACATCAAGAAGCAAATCCTGCGTAAAGCCGGAAACAATTCGCTGGCCCTAAGACATAAACATAAACAGGCCAAAATGATATTTTTGTTGCTTGACTGTATTACGACACGTGCGTGCAGTGGCCCAGAATGAGGCACGCCTCCTTTTGGCCAGGGTCCTGTCAATGCGTCTCAGCTTACAAGTTGCGCCAATTAACGAAACAAAACAAAAAACACATCAGAGCGCAGAGCAGAAGCGAAAACATAATCAAAACAGCGCAAAAACAGGACGCGGCACTTGCCCAAAAAGGATGGTCACATTAAAGTGCCCATAACGACGGGCGGAATGGGCTGTTGTCCAGCTTAGCCACGGCCCCGAAAGCCTTTAGTTGCGTGTTAGACAAACATATAAATGAGATCTCGGACAGGATATGAAACTGTCCGTTCTGTTAGAGACTTGCTGCCTGATTTTAATGCAAGCTCAAGAAATTCAACATGGACACATAATGAGGAATTATGAATGACACGAACCATAAAGGAGGGAGGATAAGAGTTTGTGAGATGCCAACAGAGTATATCGAGATAGGCTTGCTCAGTACACTAATTGTTATTTATATTACAACGCCGATGCCGTTAAGCATAAGCTGACAAACTGACAAAAGGAAATACTGACAAACTGAGAGATTGCCACACAGAAGCAATGTTGAACTGGGGAACTGTAAGAGATGGGAATCTCTCTTTCACAGCTATGCAGCGTGATAAATCACTTTAGGGCCACTTGAGATGGCAAAAAGATGTGAAGCGTTGAAAGTTTTCCCTTGGTTGCTACCAATTTACTGCCATTACCAGCCACGTTCAGCACTTGATAATCTGATTACCACAGCTGCTTCTAGAGACCAACACACATGACTCTTCCTACTTATCTCACATTGTTGCTTCTCTCTAAGCTCAGCTGAACGTCTCTCTCTCTCTCTCTCTTTTTCTCTCTCACTCACTCTCTGCTATCTCTTTCTGTGTTCGGTTTCCAGGGTCACATTTGCATATGTAAAGTTTCCATTACAAATTGTTGCTTCATGACAAGGGGACAGCATGTATGTACATAAGGGAATCAACACTTGATTTGAGTTTAGTCAACAAATTTGTATCCACATTGTATATCAACTGACACAGGCTTTGTGCTTATGATTACCACAACTTGTTTACTATAGTCTGTACAACAAAGGGATTATATATACAAATGACTTTGACTAAACAATTTCAAAATATGAGCATTAAAAAAGTATGCTGTAATTGTTCAAGTAAACATTATTTTATAAATTATATTAATTTTATTTCAATAAGCTCAATAGACTCCTTATGCTTCTCAGTTACAAGTTCTAATTATTATAGTAATCTGTGTCCTGAAATCTTGAACAAACTCATCTGTTAACAACCATAGAAAATAGGACGATATATTTATGATAATTACGTGTCCACATCTAAATCTCTTGGCTGTAAACAGCATAGGTAACTGACCGAGGCTCGTGCCACAAAAGACCAACAGTAAATTTAGCTAATTGTGGCACAATCGACATTTGTTTGAGCTTCGGACAATGGGCAGAAGGGCTTGTGGTTTTGGAGGGGCGAAATTAAGAACTTGGGGGAGCTGCCAATCAGCACCAACACAATTTGTGGTTTGAGTGGCTTTGGTGGTTTTAACATTTGGTGGATTGGCCACAAGACCTCACACATTTACATATTGAGTGTGAGTGTGTGTGTATGGGTGTGGGTGTTGGTATGTGTGTGTGTTTACATAAATCTGGTGCGCTTTGAACCAATTTTGTGGCACGTTGCAGGCAACACAAATTACCATTTGCATTAGCATTACCTGTATTCAAAGTGATCAAAAAGCCAAAAATGCTATATGTTGCTCCCACACACACACACACACACACACACACACACACACACCCACACATTCACGCATACAATTTGGGGAAAAGACATAATGAAATTTGTTCATTGTTCAGACCAGGTGCTTATCTAGGGTCCAAGGTCTGCTGGCAGCTGCCAGTTGCGTCTGATTTAGTGCAGGTTCAATGGGTCTGCCAACCAAACGGGCCAGTCAATGGTGCTTGGGGGGCGTTGGGGTAGGGATTGGGGTTGGAGCTAAGGGTCGAGATTAGCCACTTTGACTGCAGCATTTATTGCATGCCAATAACTTTTGTCTAGCTACACAACAAAAGGTTTGTTGACATTGTTGACTGTGTATGTGTGTGTGCGTGCGTGTGTGTGTGTGCGTGTGTGAGGGGGAGGAAATTGAGTTCAGATTCTACCTGCAATGTTTAGACAATTTACATGTCAACCAACACAGCAACAACAAGCTGTCCTTTGTATAGAATTTTGGGCATCTGAATATTTGGTCTGAAAAATTTGCCCAATGAAATTTTCCTTTTGTTTGTTGTTTAATTTCCAAAATACTTGACAATACTGGCAGGCATCTGACAACTCTATTAAACTCTCTATTCTTCTGTATTTTTATTGGAAATTTGCATGTGAATAAATTTGGACAACAAATTGTACAATGAAATAAATTGTTGTTATTTTTATTTTATTTTTTGCTACATTTTATTTGCATATCAATATTTGCACACTTAAACATTTAAATAATTATTGTTTGCCCTTAGAATGTAAAGGAGAAATATTTGATATTCTTAAATTGTAAACATTTCAAATATTTATATTTATTAAAAAGTTTAACAATTATTTTGATATTATTATTATTTCTTTTACAAGCTGAAATAAGTATTCCAATTTAGTAGCGAGTTCGCTCGTCGTAACGTTTGATTAAACTGAAACCGCAAAAATAAAAATATATAATTATTTGATAATTCTTCAATTTTAAATAGAAACAAAGTTGACATTTGAATTATTTTTGTGCTGTAGAGAAATGAATGGAATGCACATTTATTTACCTTACCTATAGATTTTACATTGATATCAATAAAGTTTATTGGAATATTAAGCTATTATTATGTACATTTTATTATATTTTTTATTCATTTTGAAGATCATCTATATTTGAAATATAATTGCAGCACTTTGAAAATTATTTTAAAGTGCCTTTTTCCCAATGCTGCAACACACTTGAATGAGCTGAATCATAATTCATTTTGACATTTATTAAGTGTAATACACGAAAGCAACAACAATCTAATATTAGTTTAGTTATTTATTTACACTTTTAAGCTCTCTAATTGTCATTATAGCTATTGATATTTGCCACTACATACGATTACAATATTTGGGATTTGTGAAACTAAACATAATTTAATTGGTAATTCCTTGTGCATTAGCGATGGACGCGTGTCGTGACACGAGATCATATTATCAATTAAATGCATAATTATTATAATAAATAATACATAAGTAAAGCTTGTTTGCGTCGTGCTTGCCGTGTCGTGCTTTGAGTGTCGTCACGCGCCCATCTCTGACACAATTAGTTGAGTATAAGTGATTATAATTAATTACGCTTTATATTGAATGCCTCTTAAATGCTATGGGACTTAATTAAGCACATCACATAGAGTACCAATTGTAGGAAATAGAGTGTAGCTTACATTAATGTATTTACAAACAAATTTAAGCCTAAACACATTTAAATCTCGTTTATTTAGTACTGAAAATGGAAGTTTATATATATTTATTTACTGGGTAAATCAGCTAAAATTTAATTCACGCACTTGGAAACTGCATAAGCTTAAAGCTTGCCGCATAGAAAGTGCATTAATACATGTGCATTTCAGAAATACACACACACACACAGACACACATTGCTTAAGCCTGTCTGTGCAGCTGAGAAACATTGAGGAGCCTCCTTAAATACCAAGCTACAACTAAGTTATATACACTGAAGTGAGTGCTATACTATCAAGTAGTAGACTTGGCTTAAAGCCCTTGGAGTTTACATAGACCAATTGCCAGTGGCAGTTACACAAATTGCATTGGCTTAGATGTAAAACTAGTGTGGGGGGAATTGTAGGAGGAACAACAATTACTGCCAATTAGCAAAAGGAGCATTGTGTGTGAATTTTGGTGCAAAAGTGAGATACACAGACAGACAGACAGTGAGATCAGTTGGCCAATTGTTTAGAGCTGCTCGTCGGCCTGCTGGGTAACCGTTCCCTCCTCTAGCAGCTCCACAATCAGCGTGCCTCACCTTTTCTCATTGATGATGGAGCCGCGTCCGATGTTGCCAACGCCAGCTCCATTGCCACTGCCACCGTGTTGCAATGCCATCGAGTCCTGGCGATGAAAACTGCCACCACGCCCACCACCCCCAACGCCATGATTATTATTCATGTGCAACGAGGCGCGATGGGCGGCCAAGTTGCCACCACCACCACCAAGACTACCTCCCCCTCCGCCAGCACCGCCGCCAACATATGTGGAGCGACGCATCGAGGTGACGCTGGTGTCCATGACGCCCGTTGCAGTCGAATGCTGCCTAAGGTGCGGCTGGCGCTTGATGCAAATGCAGCAGAGATAACGATTGAAATGCTGTCGAAACACACCAGACACACAATACAATGCCACAGGATTAACGCACGAATTGAGGAAACTGCAAATTGAAAGACCAATGAGAGTAGTTAGACCAGAGACGGGATAATGGCTACATCAGGATGAAGATGAAGATTGAAGAATGCAGAATGAAGATGATGTTGAAGTGGAAACATTTAAGGAGTTGTAATGAAATAAAATCCAATCCAATCTTAAAACTAATATAATATATTCATAAAAATATATATTTCCCATTTAGAATAAAACTAAATTGAATATAAATATTTATTTATATTTAAAATAAAAAAGAATTCATAAAAATTAAAAATATATACATATTTAATTTTAATATAAATAAATGCTTAAATAAAACTAAACGTCATATAATACTAAAATTAATGACTTCTAAATATATAATTTAAAAATATAAATAAATATACATACATTAACAGAAATGCATAAATAAAATCAAACTTCATCTAAAGCAAAAATATATATTTATAAATATAAATAATTAAATTTAGAAAATAAATAAATACATAAATAAAAACGAACTTCAAATTCACACCTACTAATATAATAATTCTAATTATTACTACTAATTTAACTTTGCTTAATTAAACTCTTTCTTTTGGGAAACTTTGACCGCAGAGTTAATTGAATTTCTATCCACAGTTTTATAAGCTTATAGTATTATTTAAGGTTTATTTAGAAAGATTTAATAAAGTTCGTCATTAAGCCAAAGTTTATTCAACATCAATCTATCTGCCCTCTCATTATATCGACTCAATCTATTATCATCCTCAACTTTTGCATATTAATAGCCTTTAAGCCTCTTAAAGTCCACTTCCACACAGTTGTATAAACTTTTAAATGCGCTTTATTCCTTCTACTCCTTCGATTTGTTTCGATGCTTTATTTAATATTTTATTTATGTCAATTTTGCAAATGCAAATCTCGCTTCACACGCTTGCGTCACAAATTAAGTTACCAAAATGCTGACACATTATTTTGTAGCACTTTAGTGCGCGAAGTAACACCCCAATGTGGCCCAGTAGCTGCCGTTTGTTGGCTGACACCAAGAGTGAAATGGGGGAGGAGTAGGGATGCAGGGAGGGAAGCTGTCAACGGAAATAAATTTACTACCGCATGGAGCATAAGTAGCAAAGGGTTTGGCAGAGGGCGAGGCCAAAGTACTACTTACTTGGGGTAAGAAAAAGTTGACAAGGATAATCTCTTTCAATTAAAAATAATAAAAAAAAATCAAAACAGAAACTTGGCGAAATGCAACAACAACTTTAAAGACACAACTCGGAATATTTTTGCGAATATTTTCGACATTTCTATTTGAGTCAGCAACTCGTGCAAGGAATGCAATTGCCAGCAGCTGTACAGTCAAAGGAAAAGTGAAATGGAAAAGCTGGTGGAAACGCATTCGCTGAGCCGCTTACCTGGTGCAAAATCCCACAATGCGAACCATGTGCCAGAAGGAATCGAAATCATCCTCGGCGGTCGGATTCAAATGGTACCACAGCTCAAACACATGATATGGAAAAAAGCAAATGAAGAACACTATCAGGGCAATTAGTATGCAATTGTCACAGCTACAGGATGCTGTTCCACCACCCCCCGGCCCCACTGCATATACTCACCCACCACAAAGGCCACCACCATCCGGGCCACATGTCGACGTGCCCGCGCCTGACTGCGGCTCTGAATGCTCAGCTGCTCACCGGGCATGTCACGGGCGCTAATGTGCAACCTTTTGGCCATCATAATGTACAACACGCCAATGATGGACAGTGGCAGCAAATAGTATATGGATGCCTTGGCAACTACCATGTATCTGGGAATAGATGAATATAATAAGTATTATTATTGCAATTACAATTAAATATGGGTGTGCGACTGCCTGGAGTATTGCTATGACAGTGCCTGCAAATAGTATAGTATATGGATGCCTTGGTAACAAAAAAAATATACAGAAGCAATTGATTCAGTTAAACAATAGCATATTATCATAATTGTTAATATGCTTAAAAGCAGAGACAGTGATTGCAATTAGTATGTGGACTCCTTGACAACTGCCATCTATCTGGGAGTAGATCAGCATTTACCATATCCAATTAATAAGTATAGCTGCAATTATAAATAAATATTGAGGGCGACTGACTAGAGATTTGATACGACAGTGCCTGCAAATAGTATTGAGGTGCCTTGGCAACCAACATAAATATAAAAGCCGGTGAGTAACCAAATTAATAGTATATCAGCTAAATTGTTAATACTTTTTAAGAGCTGTTACAGTGACTGCAATTCGTATATGAATTGCTGTTTATTCAGCCATTACATTCACTTAAACAGTGAATGGATTAACTGCGACCATAAAAAGCATTGAATGAGCAGCTTAATTAATCACTGTTCATTGCAGATTTGTCAATAGTCTGTCAATCACACTTCAATCCTTTTTTATCGAACTGTAAATTAAATAAAATCAACAACAGAACTTAACGGTTTTTAACTTATATACATTTATTTAAATGCATAAATTGATAGCCATCTTTTTAAGTAAATGCAATTGTTACACATAAAAAACCCCTTCTCCTCTGAATGGTTCATGAATTATAAATAAATTAACAAAATTATTAAGTTGATTTTTCACAGTATTATATAAAATTTGTTCATTTATGACTGTACACTCTTGTAATTAATTATTGATTCACCCAATTTTGCAACTTTGAGCATTAAATTAATTGACAGGAAATTTGAAGAATTTGTTAAGTCAACGCTCATCACATTTGTGATGCAGGAAAATTACGAAATTCAATTAAAAGCCGTGTCAGACAACTCGACTGATGGGCGGAAACAGTTGATAGTCAAATTTAAATAAAATTTCTGTAAGCGGATTTAGGCCAAATAGCTGAAGGTTCAAGCCATGCTTGAACAATTTGTTGGACTATTAAAATGCCAGCAGGGACAAGACATTAAATAAATAATGAAGCGTGGCCCAATCTTATGGGTCATAACAGCAGTTATCATAAAAATTATTATAAACATAATAACAGAGTCAACGAAAATTTAATACTACTTTTTTCATATTATTTTGTTTTTTTTTAATACTTTCAGAACAGTTATAAAAGAGATTTTTATGCTTTAAACAAAAAATGAGTGACTGGCTGTGAATTACAGCAGTAAAGTGAAGCAGGGAGAGCGATGGGGAAGGCGGCAGATTATGTGGCAACAGCTGCCATTGTTCAGCGCCAAAGGATTTCCGACTAATGGCAACTGGCAACAGGCAACAGGCGAACAGGCATAGCCGCAAACCAGGATACCAAGTGACCAGGAAAACTGGTAAAAAAAAAAAACCAAAAGCCGCACGAGGTGCATTAAAAAGAAAAAGTGGTATTTAATTTAAGTTGCTTATCAACAAGAAGCAACAGAGAGAATGAGCCAGGATGGTCGGCATATGGCCAAAGTACAAAGTAGGCGAGCAGCTGAGCTGACCAATTGCCGTGAATGGGGCTCAACAGTGTCTTATGAATAGCTTAGAGAGCTCCATAAAAGACAGTTCATCTGGTGAACAGATTGTTGAATGAAAAGCACAATTTTCCGCATCGGAAAAAAGGAGAAACTAAACACGAATTTTTCAGCAAAACCAAATCATAAATTAACAAATAATTGAAATCTGTAATGAAATGGAAAGTAATATAAAACTATACTCTATGGAAGAACAATATACAATAGATATATGAGTATACAAATATAGTAAGCATAGTATATACCCTGTAACTCTTCTACGAGATATAGTCAGAAATATTCAAGAAGAAACTTAATTTCCAAGGTCGGAAAATCAGAAGAGAGCTTATTTGTTGAGCCTAGCCAAGAGCCTAGCCAAAGCAATTATTAAAGATTAAAAAAGTTGCAAATAATGCAAGTTGATGTTAATATTTTAAATAGAATGGTAAACTTCTGCTTCAATGGACTGTGCAGGACTTACGGAATGAACGAAACGAAGAGACCCACTTAAAACTAAATAAAAGCGAATGAGGTGAAAATATCTAAATGATTGGGCAGGAAACAGGAAGATCTTGCTGTCAGACGGTTGGTTACTTACTTTCCATAATTCTTGGTGCGAAATGGAGAGCACACTTGAATGGTTATGTTGCCGTTGGGCGTGGACACGGGATAGCTTTCGATGTTGGAGAAAACAAACGATGGCATGCCCAGCATTATGGCAAAGACCCAGATAATCACGGCTGTGAAAACAGTCAACGGCTTTGTCTAAATAAGTGTGTGTGTGTGTGTGTGTGTGTGTGTTTGTGTGTGTGTGGGAAAGAGAACAATAAATTACTTAAGTGACACAAGTTGGAGGTTTTCTACCACAGCAGCTACTCACCTGCAATTTACGCAACGGATTCACAATGGCGCAATAACGTTCACCAGACAGCGCAGTCAATGTAAAGACAGAGACGCCAATCGAAATGTCCTTGAAGAATTCCGTGATACGACACGTGTTACGCTCAAAAGGCCAACTCTCCAGCGTATAGACAATTGTGGCAACTGGCACACAGACCAAAATCACAAGCAAATCGGCAAGAGCTAGCGATAATATATAACTAAACAAAAGGAATAAACAAAGCATTAGTTTATCTTATTAAAAAATACATTTCATTTTATATTTAAGTAAAGAGAGCTGAACCTAATGAACGAAACTTAGTTGAGACAATCTCAAAATGGTATTAAATATTACGAATATTCAATTTAAATTCGAACGAAAAGCAGCTTTAGCAATTCTCTCGTTTCTCTTTAATTTGGATTTTAAATAATTTCGGAAAAGAGATTTAAATTGAAATATATAATTAGCTATTGCAGAGCATAAGTAAAGAGTCCTTAATAGCCGAGTTCACTAGAGTGTAAACGTTTCTGCATAGCAGTTTATTTATTATTTAACATACACGCAGCTAAACGTGTCAAATTTGCTGCATGGTTGCACTGCGATTGAAATTGGAATTGCTATCGAATCGTTATCGAAAGGGTCGTTGGTCCTGCTTCTATTTTGTATTCCTTATGCGATATCATTTGTGAAAATTCTGTAGCACGTTGTGCATTCATTTGGAAAGCACTCGATTCGAAGCGTACTTTACTCGGAAAATTTCTATTATGTTTCGGACATTTGAAAGTGGTATGCCTTGAGTTGGGTCTGCAGGAGACAGTCAGTGTTTCCCTAGTTGATGGCCAAAAAATGGAACCAAGCTGAATATGAGAGAAATCTCAATGTGTATGTGAAAAGGCAAATGCTGCTGCCTTCTTTTATTTTTTTTGAAACAAATTGCTTTGGCATTGACATGTTTGAACTTCGCTTGCGATTTAGGTGGCAAAAGGCATGAACCAGACCGAAGACATTTGGCCTTAACGTGTATCATTATGGCCTTTAATTTGCTAGTCCTGACTCTTGTGAATGAACGTTTGTCTAGACAGCAGAACACACACACACACACACACACACACGCACACGTCACGACATCAATTGAGAGAAAGCAAATTATGATCGTTGGCCTGTACGGTCCAAATTGCGGCTGTCCAAGCTTGAATGGAAACTTGCTTGGACACCTTCGACACCTTGCACAACTTGTCTTTTATCTGTCAATTTGTGCAGAGTTTTACAAGAAAAATGGCACAAAAGAAACCCATTTTCATTGACAGTCGAGGCGTGAAGACAATTTTACAATAAATATGCTTGTTATGCAAGTCTTACACTGCTGCTGTTGTCTTCCCTTTAGTTTGACTTCCTGCACAGCAGCCTGTGAGAGGTTGTCGTTGTCGAATTGGTGTGTAAAACTTTTGATTGAATTTCCCTTTCAATTTATTTAAATTTTTCCGTAGACGAAAGCCACAAGCCGCAAACCGCAAGCCATGTTACGTAGTTGTTAGTTTTTTTTTGTATTTTGTACAAGTTGGCAACTTAATAAACATTTTCATACAAGTATAGACTCCACAATTCACATAACGCCAACAGCTGTTAGCCATAAAATGTTTCCAAACTCGGTTGCCAATACTTATAAACTTTTAGTTATTTTCATTTTGTTTTTTTTTTTTTTTTTGCACTGACTAGCTTTACAGCTTAACACAAGCTAAGCCACCTACAAAAACCGTCAGTACTCATAAACAAATGTCAGCCGCTGGAAATGCAATCGGATTTATTTGACACGCATCACGTATACGCAGCGTGAGGCAACATTTATAACAAATATTTGTGAGTCTGAACAAAGTTGAAATGAATATTAATATATGATGGAGAATTTACACATATATATTAGAATTGATATGTTATATATGCAGTTAAAGAGCTGTGAATGCGAATTTCCAGCGGATTGAACTTATTTTATACTGAGAAATGCTAGTCAATTCGTTATTTACTTAAGATCATTAAAAAGAAATTTAAGTTGATCGAATGTACAATGATTTCGATAAGTATTACTGAGCAAGTAAGGGAATTGAAATTGTTTAAAAATAAATATCTATAATCACTTATATTTATGCTTTCTACATTGTTCCTCTTCAACATGAGATACCTAATTGATAATGATAAATTAAATCAGCCAAATTCAGACATATCTTAATAGATTTCGAAACAACGATTATTTAAATTGAAAAGGGATGCTAGAGCTAGCTTTAATGTTTTCTTTTGATCCTTTTTTTACAGCTATCGGCCAGGGCATGGCAACCCTTAGGGTTTTCTTTTTTGAAATTCATTCAAGTATTCATCATGAATGTACGGTGCCGCTGCAAAAGTTATGAACATTGCTTTTCTTTTTGGTTAACTTTTAATTTGGCCAGAATGTTGACAGCTGTTTTGGTCGAGAACGGGGAGGATAACAAGGAACAAGGAACAATAAAATCAAAGATGACGGCTCATAAGTCAGCCCATGAATGTTGAATGGCAATTTCGGTTGTATTTTTTGGGACAAGAGCATATGAAAATACACGCGTCTATTTATATTAAGTGTTTGCTATGATTATGATTATGCAGAAGGAAGGAAGAAAGGAAGAAGCACCATGGGTGGTTGGGTGGTTGGGTAGTGCGGTGATGGGGTGTTGCGGTGTTGAGATGTAGCAGCACTTACGTGTTCGGTATGTTGCGCATGGAGCGATGGCGAAAGAATATGATGACAAGAGTGCCATTGCCAAGCACGCCCACAATAAAGATGAGCGTGAAGAGGACGGTAACAATATAGGTCTCCGGGCGATCCCAGACATCCACGTATTGTGACATCTCCTCGGCACTGGCATTGCGTTCGCCCCCCGACGCACCTTTCAATCCAACATCCAACTGACTGAAATTGCTGACTTGGCTAACATTTAGACCTGCTGTGCCAAGTGCGACAGTGGTGGCAGCACCACCGGACTCCAGTGGGGCATATGCGAGACTTGCTGCGAGCGTCTGGCTCATGTCCATTAGAGTTGCGTACATGTTTAGTGGTTTTGCTTTAAAGATGTTAGATGTGACACTGTCTCACTGACAGATTCTCTCTCTCTCTCTCTCTCTCTCTCTCTCTCTCTCTCTCTCTCTCTCTCTCTTTCTCTTGTGTCTGCCGGTTGTTGTTGTGGTTGTGCTTCCTGCAGCTGTTGTTGCCGTGTGCGTGGTCGTTGTGGCCACTTCCGTTTCCTTTCTGCGGCTCAAGTTTGCACTTTTTGCTAAGGGGTATTCAGTTTATGGCATTTACGTTTTCAATAGAGTGTTTGTTGCTGCTCTTATAGTAGTAGTAGTTGTTGTTGTTGCTGTTGTTGTTGCTCGTGTTGATGTTGCTCCTGTTGTTGTAGTTGCTGCCACAGTTGCGTGTTTTATTTTGCACATTTTGTTTTAGCTCTGACCACAATTGTTGTTTTTATTGTTGTGCCCTTTCACTGGCGCCAGTTGTTGCCATGCTGTGAAAACACACACACACACACACACAAACAATAAGTATAAGATAGATAGAGACAGTGCGAAAGAGAGGCAAGTACATGTTAAAGTCAAATGATTTAAGTTGCTTTAAATTAAATATCATTGCGTATACGTAATAAATTGAATTACATACAATTTCTGTTACGTGTTGCGGCTTCTTTTGCACACACACACATTGACAACCCTCTTTTAGGGTAGTCGATTATTTATTTCATATGTAAAACTGTCGCTTGCCAAATAGAAAAACAACAGATACTTGCATCAGCATTAGCTTGCGGCATTACACAGACAATGGAACCCTTTTTCTTGTAACCAAATTGATGGGAAGTAATAAAAAATCGAACATATTTTGGGAAATTAAAAGCAATAAACTGTAAAGGAATACACAAAAGACAATGCACAGCGAAGCTATTTATAAAATGTACAAGAACATAAATATGTTTTGGAATTCGCTTGTTTTGTGTTGTATTTCTAAGTAATTTAACTGAATGTAGAACAGTAAAATAAAACAATATAAATTAAGAATGTATTTTTATATATAATTTACTAACTCAATATTTAAGTCTCATTTTAAACAGAATAATCTTTAGCTGAGTATCTTGGCTTATTTATAATAAAATATCCTCTAATTTATATATTATATATATATTTATATTAATATAATTTATATTTAAATTAACATAATTTACTAACTCATATACTCAACTAAAACAAAACAATCTCTATTACATTTATATAAACAATTTAAACTGCATTTACTAAAACAATATTACATAATTATCATAATATTGTATTATTACAAGTATTTCAATTGTTTACTTTGCCCCATTCAATAATTCATATCTCCTCATTTAAATTATATAATTCTCCATTTAATTTCTCAGCAATTGTTTGAAAGAAGACTACAGATTTACATAGAAGTCAAATGCAGCTTAAAATTTCAACAGAGGAATGTTTGGTTTTGTGCAATTGAAGCGTCAGCTGATTGAGTCTGTGTTTGAGCCATGGCTTTTGCTCAATTGCTGCAAGGAATTCATTTATCTTGTGTCTGCTATGAATTGGCATTCCTTTCTGTGTATTTGTTATTATCTTTTGAGGGTTTTGTTCGGGTTTTGTTCTTGTGTTTTTGATCAGATGTTCAGATATTTGCGGTGCTCGTCGCCTTGTAAACTAATACGAATTTATTCGGGCAAATACTACAAAAGACTTTCAAATCACAATCAGGCGCCTTTATCCCCAGCAATCGCATACGGAATCGCATTCGCAATCGCAGTCTCAACGCGTCTGATGTGGGTTTAGTCCATGGATTCACTTGACTTGGGACTCAGATGAGTGTTTGTTTGTTGTGTTGTGTTATGGTGTGCTATGTTTGTTTGCCTTATGTCGTTTCAATTTCAATTTGATATTAGATTGTTTAGAAGTCGTCACTTGTTTCATTGCTATTGATTTTTTGACTATCTCTATCTCTGCTGGTCGACAGTCTACAGTGCGTATACTTGTTATTTATTCATGCTGTTACAAATTGTTAGCAAGCCGAACAGTATCATCTTGTGGCCATTGATACAAGCTATTTATAGGCGCTTGAATGCCTAAGCAGCTTAGCAAATTGAAAGTACAATGTAATTGCACTGTTCAGATACATGAACTCAATGGGGGGAAAAGTTTCACATGCTGTTGATACTGTAGATACTTGGCCGTGGTCAGGTGCCTCAACTGGCCCTGCTCAGGTGCATTTGTTTGGCATAAAATCAAGTATTTATTGGACAGCTTCTTGAAATTATTGAACTGTGTATGCCCTGAATGATTGCAGATTAAAGAAAAAGCAGAAAGGAAACAGCAGCAAAGTGAAAACTGAAAAGTGTAAATACTCAGAGCTTGAGGGTTAGTTTAGCTAAATTAAATATTGAGTTTGCTGATTATTGCCTTAATTTGATGGGCTCATCAGTGTTATTTGATGTTATTTTAAGCATATTTCATTTAAATTCATTTAAAGGTTGCTCAAAGTTCATTTTGTAACTGAAACACTTAACACGACGCATAACTCAACTTGAGTGACAAAGTCAAAGAACATAAATCATAAATCAAAGGCAAGTGAAAATGACTGAATCGCATTAGAGAAGCTGTGTAAAACATTTATCAACACATGCTCGAATTTGTTGATTTATTAGCTTAGGGATAGCTAAAGTGTTTAAGCATTTAATGTAAAGTACGGATTAAATTCTCACTCAATTGGCATTGGCACTTAAACGAAATCCATTTCGACTGCCGCATTCACAACATTTGCGGTCTTTTCATAAAGGAGTCAAGCACGCAGAAATTTAAGTGCAATTAGCTTTGGTCAAAACTGTGGTCGGTACATAGTAGGGACAGTAAGAGCGGGGGTCTGTAAATAGGAGGTAATAAGCACATAACCCAGCAATTGCCAATGGCAACTCATTTTTAATGACAGCTCTTTGCGGCAATAAGCGACGACAGACGAGGGGCAAGGAGAGAACGGTGAGCGGTAAGTGTTGAGTGGCAAGAGTTGTTGTTGGCGTATTTTAGCTGGATAATTTCGTAACGTGACTTCCGGCAAGGACGAAGCAAATGTAATGAATGCTTTGCAATATTAATTATTTTTCGCAATTCGAAAATTTCACGTGCTACTGCAGTCTGTCGCGAAGTTTCATTGATTGCTTGGGGCGACAGGCAATTATTCAGAGACCCTAACATAAAACTTGCTAGCGAAATATTCTAGTTGATTTCTAACTTCTTCAGTTGTAAAACTTTTGAAAGAACCACACAAATTTCTCTACACAGAAATTGCGGATGTGACAACCGGGACGGAAGTGGCTGGCCCCAGCAGCAAGACAAGGGCCAAGACCAAGGACAGCAGCAGGCCAATTGACAAAAAAGTTAAATGTCTGTCTAAGCCCATGCTGAAAATGCCACACAATAACCACAATAACCATCGTGACGCCACGTGTCTCAGTGGCTATGAAATGTGCACTTCAAAACAAGTTTGACAACAATTTTCAAGGAACACGCCAATTTTCCAGGGAAAACATACGACAGAGGATACACAGCTTAAGTGGCAGTTTGAAATGTATTAAACACATTTTCTTCTTATTTTTTTTTTAATATTTTTCTGGTGGCAACAGCAAAAAAAAAAAAAATTATTAAACTTATGGGGACACGCCCTGCGGCAGCTAAGCGACCTCTGACCGCAATCAATTTAATTGAATTTCTTGCGCAATTTCAGAAAGTTTTCTTTTGGGACGCACATTTCCTAGGTGACCTGTCAATTTGCTGCTTATGCCCCAAGCTTCAAAGATGGAAGACATATCACTTTTCTGTAAATGTCTTCTTAAAACTTATAATTATGTCTTACGAAAGTTACGATTTATAGAGTTTATATAATTAAAGAAGAGGTGCAAGAATTAAATAAATAGTAAATAAATAATTAAAATTAATTACAGTTGCCCTCATTTATAAATATCAATTTAATTTTTATTATTTTAAAAATAGAAACACAGCGCAAATTGTTAGTCGTGCTTCTTGAACATTCTCTATTCTTAGGAGTATTTATTTATGATTTAAGGATGTCGTTGTGAGCTCAGATAGCAACCAGCGTTTGCTTTTTGAACGCAATTACATTTGTCAGAGCCGCGTCGACTCGAGGGAAAGTCTATTAAAATGGCTGACTGACTGGCAGACTGACTCGCAGACTGGCTGCCTTGGGTATCCCGTGGTTAGACGGCTTGCCCCCCCGTTGAGCCTACGCCCATCTAGTTGGGCGGACTAAGCAGACAAAGGCAGATAAAACATATTGTCGGCATGGCGATGCAGTACATGCTCAAAATTCTTACGAGTCTTATGTTAGATAAATCATAAAGCAAACATAATTTAATACACACACACAATCACACACATAACGTTTTTCCTTGTAAGCTGGCAATGGCAACGGCATCCGGTGCGTATGTGTAATGTGTAATGTGGCGAGCGTGTTAATCATACGCCTCGTATGCGCAGCCAAGCCGAATAATGAGCTAAAATAAAAGAAGTCAGCTAAATTGGAATGCTTCGCAACTTACAAGTAAGAACTTTCAACAACAAAAATAAACCCGAACTCGAACCCAAACACGCAACTCTTATTGCGCTTGCCAGCCTACGGCAAATAAAGACTAATACGCCGCGTTCTAAGCTATTTAATTATAGAGACGCCTTGAAAATATTTAACATTTATTTAAAAAAAAAGGTGCCTGCTCCTCATTTCGTATGCACTATGCTGCTCCTCTTGCTATTCCTGTTCGTTCTGCTGCTGCCACTATCCCTCAATAAATTATGCAAATTTCATAGCGTTCCATTTGCATTTACCCAGCTTCAAGCTGTGAACATAAATATTGACAAAGTTACGTTGCCTGCCTGGCCTGGCTGCTCTACAGCTCGAAGCATCGGACGTCGTAGGCAGGAATCAGGCAGCCAATACCCAACAAGCAACAGACTGGAGACTAGGTCATTCATTTCGGGTCATAAAACGTTCTGCAGAAATGCTGCGATTCATTATGATGGAAGATGATTGAAGATGTTGGCAAATGTGACTCTCAGCACGTAACACACATCGATATGAAAGCGATGCCACTCTATGTTTATCTTTCATAAATCTAAAATAAGTCATGTCAAGATTTCAATCCAGATCAAGTGACGTCTAAGCTATGCATGACTTAAGCACATCAAATGTCTAATAAATGTTAATTTAACTTTCACAACTTTGTATTTTCTTCCACTTTGAACTATTTGTCTGTTAAACAATATTACCAAAAAATTGCAAAGTACAACTTGATAATTAAGGCTCAATTTAAATTCCAATATGTCTAAACGTGTAAGCATTGCAACGCCCGAGGAGATGGTAGCGGGTGGCTCAACGCGAGCCTCGTCGTCCTCTAAAAGACAAACCGGATCAACGTCAAAGAGCCCAGCCGCATCGCCGCCAAAGAGTCCGAGGGTTAGTTCGGCATCCAAGCAGGAAATTGAAGCTAAGGCCGCAGATGAAACAAAGGCGACAAGTGACAGTGCTTTGGTCAATTCCAACTTGGAGGAGCAGGAACCATTCTCCGATGGTTGTGAGCGCTATCAAAAGGATTGTTGTTGCTGTCACTGTGTGGCCGTGCGTTGTGCACTTAAGCGAGCTGCCTTTCTGCGAACCCCCGAGGGTAAACGGCGACTCGAGATGAAGATGCATATGAAGAGCTTCTTCATGGACATAAATGCGTTGACATATGCGCGCCAGAGGATTGAGAATCAACTGGATGATAGACAGCCTTCGATGCCTTCCTCGCTGGACGGTTATCCAGCTAGCATTACAAAAGTGAAACGCATTGATTCGAGTTGTTTATCGGTTGATTGGTTTATCCATGACGTGGACTATGTGGATCACTATGAGATATATGTGGACAATAGACGGCACAAGAGCGTCTTTAATCCTCAGTTGACCTGCACTATTTTGCTGGATGTGAATGCGAGAACTTCGCATAAGATTCTCATGAAAGCGATGGCCAGAAAGGGTTCTGGCTCTGATCCCAATCCCATTGATCAGTTGATCAGCGATGTCTGCTGCGGTCGCATGGACAGAGTCCTAAAGGGCGACTACTTCTGTCAATGTGCGAATAAAACGAAGATGGAAAAGATCGAGAAAACCTACAAGAAGAACAAATGCCAGACCCTAGTTGACTTCTGGAAACCAAGCGAGTTTCTCTACACTCCTGTCTGCTCTTGTCCCGGCAACTGTGACTGCGATTGCTTTGCGTGAATTGATCTTTCAATGCACTGAATGTATTTTTAATAACAAACTAAATTCTTGCTAATTTCCATATTATTACTTTAAAGAACGAGCAAAGAGCTTTCATTAAAATAAATTAGGAAATTATCATAAATACAAGAAAATGGAAAACAAATGAAATTGTTGGAGAGCCACGCAAAGTAATTTATAAAGTTACTACAAATGAAAAGCTCTCTTCTCCACATTTCTTGGTGTAAATTCTGAGATAATTGTGTAAATTAAAAATAAATAAAAGTTAATTAAACCAAGCTTAGCGCAAGCAGTGACAAAATTGGCAAATTGAGTGGGAATTTGCTTTAGGCGGCGCTTGGCAAATTAAATGAAGTCTCTGTAAATATTTACAATATTTATTTAGTTATCAGTAAAATGTGATTGCAGCATTTTAAAGAATTAAATATTACACTAGAATAAGCTTGAATTTAAAATTTATTTAAGTCCCAAATTGTATTTAAATGTCAGTTTTAATGTGACCATGTAAATAATAAAGAACTTGAAAGGGAAAGACTTAAACATGAAAGCAGCTAGTGCAGTGGGATGTCAGTCGGAAAAAAAAAAAACATAAAACGCAGAAACTGAAATGAAGTCAGAGTGAAGTCGCAATCAGAGAGGGGGATAAGTGGGATAAGGTCGTGTGTAGAGAACTTTAACTGTCGGCTTTTTGTAAAAATTTATAATAATAATAATCTGGTATGAGTCGTCAGAGCTCATTTTATCAGTGGCCAACAGGCATTGGCCGTGTCAGCAACACAGACAGTGAGCAGCAGAGAGACAGAGAAAGGTGGACGGGGATGGGAAAGAGTGAGAGAGAGGGGGAGGGAGAGAAGAACTGTTGCTGACACTGACGTAGGCGCCTACATTCGAGTCCATGACGTGGCGTGATTAATTATTTGGCAAATATTTGAAATGCCCGAAGAGGTTTCACTTACAGCACTGCTCTTGCCTTCATTCTACTTCTTCTCATTCTCGCAATGTTGTTGTTGCCATAACAAAATATAAAATGAAAAAAAAAAAACAAAGAAATTATTGAAGTAATTTACGCAAATACTTAGTCAAATACTCATTCGTATTCGTATTCGCATTCGCATTCGTATATATTTAATTAATTTCTGGCCAACTTTGATGGCCCATTGATGGACAGTGTGTGGCACATTTTCACAATTTCAATTGGCATTTGGTTTATTTGTTTGTTTCCCATATAAACAGACGCCACTTAGCAGTCGTACCTCATTTAAAATAGCATTTCCCCTTCTTGTTGCTATTGGTTTTTTAATTTTAATTTTATTTCAGGCAACGCGGCGTATGCGCTATTTTAATGGTCACATTCAATTACTTTTTACTCTCAAAGTCACAAGATTTCCCGACCCGCAGTTTTATATGTTGCGCGATTTCTCGCTTCGAAATATTTTAATTGATTTCATGTGGCTTTCCATTCCCCGCTTTCTTGTGTAAATATTTCGTTTTATATTGGCAGCTTCTCAATTGTTTATCCAACTTGTGTTTATAGCGTTATAGCGTCGGAGCGTATTGCCTTCACTAAATCTTGTATTCTAATTTGGAAAATTGGCCCCCGTTCAACCATTCTATGGACTCTTAACTAAGCTGCAGCTTGAAACATAAGCTGTATCAGCCCTCTTTTGGAAAGCGGCTTAAACTTAAATATAGAAAACAAAATTTAAAAAAAATAAACTCCACAAGAGCAAGTACAACAGCCTGGCACAAGTTCAGCACGCATAACTCACATTCTTGACAGGCTTGGAGGTCGAACAAAAAAGTACAAATACAAGATTGTAACCCTTGCA
Source organism: Drosophila funebris (assembly GCA_018901825.1). NCBI lineage: Eukaryota > Metazoa > Arthropoda > Insecta > Diptera > Drosophilidae > Drosophila > Drosophila funebris. The sequence continues at coordinate 959,605 of JAEIFK010000346.1, read as the reverse complement.
AATACCAGACTTTGACTAACAGTAAGTCACCAACAGGTTTTGTACCTCTGATGGAAAGTGTATTCATTGGACAACACGCTAAACTGGTAACTGATGTAAGAGCAAATAATACATGACGTATACGTAATATTATATACTAACGTTTTAATACTTTAAATATTAATTTAATAATAATAATAATAATAAATAATATAATTTTTAAAATACTGAAACAATTATTATCATTGGCATTATAAATATATTTAATATAATATATACAACTCAAAACTAATACAAGCAAATGAGCCAAGGCAACGTTTTAGCCAACAATTATTTATAGATTCAAGTCAACGTTGCTTTTTAGTAAACAAAAGAGAAAACTAAATGAATAAGTAGATAAAACCAAAATAAATCAAATTCAACTTGTTTAATAATTCTTATAAATATATTAAAATGTATAATTTATTTTATAAAGAACTTCTAACAACTGAAATAGATAATCTATAGTTCATTTGTAAGTATTTATATGTGCATAAATTATATATTTATAATATCAGATATTCCATATCCTATAGGTATGCCCTAACTTATCATTGATACGCTAGCTAAATCTTAAATTTATTGCAGATTTGTTTACTATGACATATTGCTCTCTGAGGTATAAAATGATTTACAGTTTCTGTGTTCTACAACAGAGTACCTCCGTTCTAGCTGAGAACTGTGTAAACTTTATGCGTATCCCTGTTGTCGAATTTGTGCTACCTTTGTGGCAATCTGTCAACAGCGGAGGCTGTTTGAAAAATGTAGCGAATTTCAAATTGAAATTCGCGATAAATGTTTGATGGAGAAGAGACTTCAAGCTACGCAACAAAGAGATACAAACAAATCTGAATTGGAATTGCTATTGCATTGTTTGTGGTGCTACTTGTACGTATGTGACACACAGAATTGAAAATCAATTTTGGGATCATGGCCAGGAATGCTATGACTGCGCAGGCTGTTCAAGCATTTTAGATTCCTGGCCAGGCTAATTGGCAAAATCACGTCATCACGATGAGAGCCGAGGCGGTACAGAGCCACAGCCACAAGCAGCCCAGAAATTTATTGTCAACATTATTCAAGGCAAATTCATTGCGAGCAGCACAGCACAGCAGGCTGCCAGCACAAGGAAACAAACAATTTTCGACAGTTCTAAATAAATTACCCTCCACGTGCAGACAAACAGGACATAATATAATACGTGTACTCTTATATATAGCAACAGCTTCAATAGCTCAGCTTACATGAATGCAAGAATTCTTTTGAAGACAATTTCCTTATCCACATGTCGGTCAATGTCAAAAGAACATAAGCTCAATTGCATAGACACAATGAACTAAAGATAAACACATATTTTGTACAGTGTATGAATGAAATTGTTTGCAAAAGTATAGAAAAGCACAACAACAAAAATAACAAGAAGCTCTCATTTGGCAGATGTAAACAGCTGAACAATAACTGCTAATGGTGGAGAATTGTTTATAGAGCTTTTACTTATTATGATCAATTTAGTTTCCAGATGGAAGAATAATCTCATTGAGAGTAGCCTAATGTCATAGTTTTAGTTTATACTATACACAATTTACACATAAACTTTTTAATTATGCCTATAAAAGGAGAAAAGAAGTAGAGAGCTATTGTCTGACTTGTTAAATAAGAGTCCAACTTAAATGTTAAGTTTAAACTTTAAGCCAATTTCCATTGACAAAATACGCTAATTAACAATCGCATGTTGTCCCTAGTTGCTGACTCACATCAGCTGCATATTAAAATATATTCCTGTGTGGTAAAAAGAAACAAACAAAAGAAGTGCGGTTTGTCCCTCGACTGTGACTTGTATTAGATACGAATGCGAATGCGACTGCGAATGCTTATGTAAATTAAATGGTTTTTCTGTGCTTTATTTGTAAGCCAAAAGATATAATAAAAAAAAAAAGGGAAATCAAATAATAGAACAATGTGTTCAAGTTGCGTAACACAGCTGAAAGCATAAAAGACACAACATCGTTTTTCTATGCATATTGTATCTATTTATTTGTGTTCTTTTTTGTTTCTCTTTGTATCTTTTGCAATTTCAGTGCATTATTTATAGCATTTGTGGTCAGCTAGTGGGCGGTTCCTCTGCCAACTTCTATGGCAATGATTTTATGATAAATGATGAAAAAGTTAATCATCAACTCGAAAGTACTCAAGTCTCTAGTGAAAAACCGGGCAACAGCAAACAGAGAGTTAAGCTGGATAAAGTTGTGGGGGATCAGGGAAAAAGTTGCTTTTGTTAAGGCAGGTGGCAAAAACGTTGCTCTCAACTATTTATAAGAAAAACAAAGTCATACTCCTGAAACTGCTGACGTCAATGAATAGCAAATGATGGTGTAAAGGTTAAAGAAAGTTGGAAAAAGTTTATATAATTGATTGATATCGTGCTTAAAAGATTAATGTACCAGATTTTAACCTCAATTCAATATTCCACTATCAAAATTAACTCTACAATAAATCTAACAACTCCAGCATTGACATTAGCTAACAATTCAACAAAATGACCAAACGACAAGCGAATCCATTTATCATGGGGATGAACATCTTCCAATGCCCATAAGTAGTTGTGTTCGCACATAACCACATTATCCCAAGGCCATTGGGATTGGTTCATCTGTCAGCCAATTTGGGATTGGGTTACCTTTGCAAACACTCAAACAGAGAGAGAGAGGGAGTGTCTGAGAGTCTGAGTATGTAAGTGAGCAAGGTATATCCAGACATAAGAGGAAATACGAAACAGGGGCTCAAATTAAGCACGTAGCCGGCACATTATTCACATCAGTAGATTGAGTGACTACGAGTCTAACTGAATGTGCTGGCTCCATTTGCCATTTGCCATTTACCATGTTGCATGTCATCAATTGACAACCTGTCAATGCCTCAACCTCAGTCTGAAACTCATCCTCAGCGTTGGACAAGCTTGGCTTTGATTTTACTTGGAGTGCCAACACACGTTTTTATTTCATGCATTTATTTAATTTCCTATTTATGCCAATATTCATATTGGCATATTTCATATTCATCAACTATCAATTACTCATTATAATTATATATAGAGTAAATTTTACTTATTCTTATACCCTGTACAGGGATATATTAACTTTGTGAAAAAAATTTTTGTAACAGGCAGAAGGAGGCATCTCCGACCCTATAAAGTATATATATTCTTGATCAGCATCAACAGCCGAGTCAATTGAGCCATGTCCGTATGTCCGTCAGTCCGTCTGTCCGTCTGTATGAACGCGTCGATCTCAGCAACTATAAGAGCTAGAGACACCAAATTTGGCATCAAGGTTCCTGTATACTATACGCAGATCAAGTTTATTTAAAATTTTGGATACCTCCCCCTTCCCCCCGCAATTTGAAAAAAACTAATAACAGCCACATTTTTCAACGTAGACACTTCTTACTTAACAGGTGCTTGAAGAATATCAAATAGAAGTAATGCTGAAAGTTTCATCAAGATCGGTTTGTAAATAAGACAGATAATCAGCAATAAAAGTTATTTTTCCATTGAATCGTAAAGCAGCAGGCAGCACATGTGTGCGAGCGAGACAGCGAACTACTGCGACACAAGCATAAGTAAATGAAGTGTCGTAACACTCAGCTTTTGATTGAATATGTTTTTATATTTAAATTATTAATCTCAACGAATCAACGATAAACTGTTAAATAATAATAAATAACTAAATATATAATCATTTTAATTTAAAAGCAAAACAGAGCAAAATAACCGAAATATGCTTTATGTTGCAATAGATTAAATAAGAAAATAAATGTGTCTACATCTATTAGGTAGTATAATCTCTAAGAGAACATCTGCTTAACGTTCACTTCCTCAGCTGTTCCATATTCATAATGCTACTTGCATTAATTCTTTCTCGCCTTGTTATGCAATCAGTTGATTAACTGAAGAGAGTAATACGAGAGTCAAGCAAGAGCCAGCCCATGGTTCCATAATTGAGCAATTTAGCCAACGTTTGGGCCTGAATCTTTTATGGAGGGTCATTAATAACTGGCAAGAGCATTCATCAGTTTAATATGACGAATTAATTTGAGTGCTTTAAAGAGGCGCCGTTGAAAATATCTCATTAAATGCCATGTCAAATGCTTTAATACAAACATTTAAGTTTAACTGAATAATGAAACTGACACATTAATGAGAATAACGCGTGGTGGGGGCAAGGGAATGACGGAACAACTGCTGTTGACAATGGATAAGCGAGTAAAAGGAAGCATCAAAAATTGAATGAAGCGGAAATTATAATGGGAAATTCACATTGAACACACACACGAACAGCGACAAGCTGAAAACTCGCTTCCAAGCAAAAATGCAAGAAAAGCGCAATAAAAATGCATGAGATACAATGAAAACTTTAAAACATTTTAATGGGGCAAACAATGTAGTGAGCGAACCGAACAAACAGCTTAAGAATTGTGACCAAATCACAGCACAAATCCCAAATCAACTAAGAGAAAATAACTGTCACAAAAAGGACTTAAAGCGAAGATTGAGCATGGTAGCTTTAGAAGGCCTAGTTGCACATAAATCAAGTGAACCTTTAATATAACGACCGTAAAACCAAATAAAAATACAGCAATTTATCAGTAGAACGACTGGAAAATACCCCGTAGGCAATTGAAACAGTTCCAGTGTAAAGAAAGAGTTAGTTAATAATATTATTTAAGTTGATTTAATTTGCAGACATATTTTAAAGGTAGAAGTGAACAAATTTGTTAGACTTTCTTCAAATTAATTAACAAAACTGTAGACATACTCAGCTGCGTTGACAGCTTGACCAAATCGTAAGCCTTTCTTATGTTTACAGGGTATAGAAAGGCGACAAAGTCGTCAAGGCACATAAATATCAATTTGGTCAACGTATTGACAACTCGCCAGCTTCGTAAATGAAATGCCATCTATTATTACCTGTCCGCCAGTCGACGTTGAACGAAGAGTTTTCCAAACAAGGAAACACAAAATTAAAGAAAAGAAAAGCGCGATAAATGTGAACATAAATTATGACAACCATAGATTATAGAGACGCCTGCCTGACGACACATTTGTTTGGCAATTAAAATGCGAACATGTTCAACAAGAATGCACCACCAAACACGACACCACCAAGACTGCCCTGCCCCCCTCCAAGGCCATAAAAATACCAGCACGGAAATTATATGAGCAAACATCTAAGCAAAAGTTTTGTCCCGGGTGGCTGCAATTACTAATTCAATTGAAGCTACAAACAATTTTTATTTATTTATTTTACTTGCTCGCTCTCAGTCTTCTTCCAGCTGTCACAAAAGTTGCCATGGAAATTTTCCGACTTGGATAAATTGCTTTTAAATGGTCAGCCTAACCATGGTCAGCGAACCTTAACTGCAAATGCGATGAGGGCTGACATATGGCCTAGTGACAAAATGAGAAAACTTGCCAAGTTTTAGGCATTTCAAGTGGCTTTAAAAGTTCTGTAACATATATGGGGGGTGTCTGTGTGTGTGGGTCTGTAGGTGTGTATGTCTGTGAGTATGTGTGGGTATATATGTCTGTTGTGTGACCACAATAAAGACTGTGTCAACTATTGAAGACAAAGGCAATTGGTTTTACAACATGCGCTGCTAATGATTCAGAGTTCATTGTAAATTGTTGAATTTTAATTATTTCATATATATTTCATATAAATGATACTTTTTTATTATAAATTCAGACGAAAAGAAGTCAAAATTTATATTGCTAAATAGGGAAAAAAGTTAGGTAAATGTAACCCCATATGTTAGTCTCTCAATTTTTAAGCTACAGTCAAGATTCCCTAACTGGATCTATTCTATTGAACTTTAATAAAACTATGTAAAGAATTTCATATTGAGTCGGAGTTGCCTTCATCTGTATTCTTGTTAAGTAGTTAAGTATGAGTAAAAGACAAATGATGCTTTGTCAGAGGAATTGATTGTCTTTCGAGCAGTTGATAGGCTAATTTAATCTCTTACTCATCTAGCAATGAATCCCTTTATCACTTATTCAATTGCGAATTGATTTTCCTACGCAAATATACTATCAAATTGCAAATTGTGGGCAACCATACGAAAAGACTTGATGCGAGCAGCTTCCATGTAAGTGGAAAGGTTAAACAGTCCATTAAGTTGGGACCTGTATACAATTTCATCGATGTTATCCCATCTGTCAACAGAGTCGATGCAAATGAGTTGCCATAAAATGAGTGTAAAATTTGCATAAATTGTAAAGTTGGAAAAGGCTGAAAACACTTTGTACTTGCCATTAAGCTCATTTAAGACCACAAAATGTTTAGCCTAAATATGAATAGAGAAATTCATATGCGTGTGCGAGTGTGTGTGTGCGTGTGTGTGTGTGTTGCCGCAGTTTTAATACCTCAACAATGCGCGGAAAAATAATCAAATGATTGTCAAGCGCACACGAAATATAAATATGACCCTCCGGGCATATTACGACGTTACGTATACGCCAAGTGCGCTGCGTCAATTTTATTAACCGCACAAAACTTTTGTGGCCACGTGCGAAGGAGACAGACAGACAGACAGACAGACAGACAGACAATCAGCCAGGCAGTGTGCCCCTGAGCCACGACTACAATATTTGTCTAGGGTAATCATGTGGAAGACAAAGCAAACGATGCCAACTTTTGTCATCAAATTTAGAGAGTCTGCCGCACGGCGTATGCGTGATAATTTCCAATCTTACACAAAGACACACACACATACAAAAAGAGAAACAATTATAAAACAAAAAAAAATATAAAAAAGGGAGGGATACATTAATTACGCCAAATTTTGGTTGCCAGTAAAGAACAGGTAAATGGATGAGCTTGACTTGAGCTCTGGACTTGGCAGTGATTGCGTACTCTAATTAGCGTCAACTGATTTTGGCTTTAACTATGTAAATTTTGGGCTTGCTCCAAGGGTTGACATACGACTGGCAAACTGATTGAAGAACTGACTGACTGACTGATTGGCTTATGCTAATTTGGCGAACAGAGAACAGCGTCAAATGGCTTGTCATTTGCCCCTCAAATTGCTTTGATACTGATTAATCCCCGGGCAGGCGTTTATTTGGGGGATGGGGAGAGGGGGCGTGTCTCAAAAGCTGACTTTATTGCTTGCTCTGTGCTTCACTTTAGTTTTGACTCTGTCAATCCGTTTAATTATATGATTTTCTTGTTCCTCTGACACAGTTTGTAAACATCTGAGCTTTCTCGCTGCTTATCTTAACCAGAGATGCCACAAAATTCATTAATTTTATGGCAGCCACAAGCTGAAAATATAAAAGGAAGGGAACACCTTATCACAGATCTACTGTACTTTACAATTTGGGCAAAACACTTCCTAATTCAATTTTAAATCTGACTCAATTAAAGCGTAACTAACTTAAATACATAATTAAATACATTTCTAAGTGCTTACTGCTGTAAACATTTTTCCATTTTGTTTTTTGAATTACATATAAATTATTGCTTTAAAATTGTTAAGTAATTGTCTATTATTTTATATAATAAATTGCTTGAATTTAATATTTAAATTCATGTGTAAAATAAATAAATAAAATAGAAAAATAATTTAAAAGGTTTTTAAATAATTTAATTAAACATTTTTTTAAGTTTGTTACAGAAAGTAACTTATAATAGTTATATACATTATGTAATTTAATTATTTAAACAAAGTATATATTTATACAAAACAAAACACTTTCAGAAATATATATATAATTATCTACAGATACAAGTATAGCTGTCAATGTATTTCAAAGTGCAAAGGCTTGTAACAATCAAATTTAAGCCGTAAATTTAACACTTTGTTGCAATTGTTAACAGAACAAAACTTTTGTCAGACAACTAAAAAATAAAGAAGGCAAGCGACAGGGAAAGTTTTCAGTCAGTCAGTCAGTCTGTCGAATTTTGAAGGCAGACAAAAAAAATAAAACAAAAAAACTTTTGTGGGACAGATGGGTAATGATTTAAGTCCAACTAAGCACACTGACAAATATTTGCAAGAACATTTTGATAAAGTTAACCGATCGAATGGGCTGTTGATTTATGGCCCTGGCATTTGAGTCAGTGAGTGAGTGAGTGGAAAACACTTTTCAACTTACGAGCGCACAGCACAGACAACAAATTTTCCACAGATGCCTGCAAATGATGCGAAAATAAATAGCAAACAGTTCAATAATCGCACTGGTCAATGATGTAGTTCTATTTTGAAACACTTGTCCCGACTCGAGACGTAAACAAACTTGGCACAATTCGCGACGACCCAAATATTTCTTAATTTATTTCGTTTAGTTTTTATTTTTTCAATTTTTGCACACCGTTAGATATTCAAATATATTTTTAACATTTAGTTAACTTTTGAAATTATTAGTTGACGCTTGAAAGGGCAACCTGCGACCGCATCGGGCGAATCCGTTAACAGGACTAAATTGACAAAGTGAAAGCGAACGGCGGCCAAGTCAAATGGCATCCACAGCAAAACGCGCCAAAACATGGCATCCACAATGAACACCGAATAGATGCCACCATGTGCGTCTGTCTAAACTGCGCAGTCGCTCTGCTGTTTGTGGATGCTATTCATTTTGCGCTGTGGATGGTGTGCTGAAATTTGTTTGTGTGTGTATGTGTGTGTGTGCGTGTATGGACAACTGTTGCCTTCGATATCATTGAGCGAATTTTCATTCATAATTTTCTGCAACTGACGCAAATTGTTTACAGCTGTTGAATTAATTCTAAAAATATTTCTCTCTCACTCTCTCTCTCTCTCTTTCTTATTTGCCTTCTTAGCTGCTTTCAAGCTGTTTTTAGCTGCTTTTTCTTTGGCTGTGATTTCTATTTTGGAGCCTTAGGGAGCCGGTAACCACAACAAAGTCTGTGAGGCTTGCCAGCAATAGACGGCATAGTTCACTAGAAATTGTCTGTAACAGCCAGTCATAAATATAATCAAATATTTACTCTCTGTGTGCGAATAAGTACAGTTAACACTCGAATTGTTCTACAATGAACACACGAAACATTAACTGAATATCTGTTTTAGAAAAAGTGATAAAATTAAAATTTAATAGCTGATAAAATTATATTTATTTCAAAGATTCAACGAGTTTGATCAATTTCAACAAGGAATTCCATTTGCCAGTTTTTCCGCACAGTTTGCATCATCACCATTACCATTTCCATTATTGTTATTATCCGTATCTGTTCTCCTTGTCGTAGACCTATAGTAGATGCATAAAGGTGAGCGAATTAGGCACAGAAAGCCACCGGTTCCTTCTGCTTTGGGTACATTGTAGACCATTAACATGGCTAGCAATGCTATATACATGAAGAACTTCGAAGACATTTTACGAATAATATTCACGATCTACGTCCGCTTTTAAATGATACAATTTTCTTAACACTGCTCCATTTATACGTTCATGAAAAATGAGTAAAATAGGGGAAAGGTATCTCTCACTTATAAAGGCGTAAATAATTATTTTGGGTTGCACATTTCTTAGCAATCGGATAATAAACATGAAATTTAATCAAACATATTTTAACCAGTGTTAGGAAAGAGAGTACTGGCGCCATCTAGCGTGTACACTTGTAAGTTTACAATTAACTTATGTGTTGAGCTGCCCACAGGGTATCTTGCAGTCAAGCATAGCTGCAAGCGCTGTGTTTACTTACTTTAGCGTAAGCATGCGAGTACAAGTATAATTTCATTGCATAATAATCATTGTTTATTTGCTCTGATGATACAAACGAAGCACGAGCCAATTGTGCAGGTTTTTTGTTTAATTAGAATCGATGTTAATAACTCATGCTCTTACGTAATTGTCATAAGTAAATAAATTGAAATTCTTTATCTTCATTGTTCTATCGTGACGTATCGTGGACTCTACTCTTCAATTGTAGCCTAAGTTCTAAGCCAGAAGGATTCATGCCCGTTCTCTGCTTGAGGAAATCTAACATTTGCCTATTAGGCATCAGAACAAAAAAGAATCCTACACAAGAGGCACACTCATCTGAAGTTAATAGCGCCTGCTAAGATGATCGAGTCTTGTGGTTTAAATTTTAAATATAAACAAAAATATTATATTTCTTTGTAAAAGTGTGTTAAATTTAATAACATATATATATAGTATATATGAGATAATCTTAATTATCGAATTTGTAAGATTAGCTAAATTATCTCAAGAGACAACAAAGTATTTCATACTAAATGTTGGCTATATCGACTTATTGTCCTGAACTTTATATTTGTCACATTTCTACAAAGAAGAGTATGGAAAGAAGTTGTGTTTACAAAATAAAAACGCATACGTATTCAATGCAAATTTTTATATTTATTATTTTTTTTTACACATTGTGTGACGACTACATTTGGTTAAGGTTAGGTAGTTGTGCGGAATGGACAGAGGGGAGAGCGCAGCAAACAGGCCATCAAGATGAAGGTGCCCTCGGCTATTGGTGTCGTGAAGATCAATAGCATGCAAAGCACCATCAAATAGAAGAAGAGACTTGTTGGCAACATGTTTTCGTTGATTTTAACTGGGTTCTGCTTTCGACTGATTCTAACCATTAAGTTAAGCCCTATTTATATGGACTGCAAGACAAGTGATTGTGTCAATATTTGAGCAGTTGATTCTCAATTACAATGTACTCTATTGTATTTAAATTGTTATCACTATTATTACTGATTATTCTTGTTAAGCACTGTTACAGCAATAACAGTTACAACAACAGGTAACAGAGTGAGAGAGTGTTAGCCATAGAAGAAACCTAGCCTCAGCTAAAGTAACTGCCAACATGGGTAGCTAACATCGTTAATGTTCAGCTCAAATTTACAAAATTTCGAAATATTTCAATTAGAATTGTAATAGATTAGATTGATAATTAATAAGCCATCAATTGAGTTGGCAAGACAGCGACTAATGCGTAAGCAAACTCTGTATTATCTTTGTGATAAATTTGCATAAAATGATTTAGCTGTAATCGCATGCCCACGTATTGTGACTATTTCTGGCAGTGCTGCGCACGTGGAGTGGTCATTGTGGCATGCAATACACGGCACGCCCACATGTTGAGTGCGAAACAAGCATAGTTTAAAGTCATCTGATCAACAATTCATCCTATAGGTAGGGGGAAACAGCAACAGCAGCGGCAGCATCAGAGGGGCATGTGCCACCTGACGTATGAGTGATATTTAATTAATATGTCGTCTATTTGCAATTTGCGTTGTGCAAATGTGTGCGTTAACGTGTACGTAACATTACATTGTAGACAATATAAATAAACTTCTTGCCAAGGGATGAGAGTTCAGTCGTTGACGCAGGGAGACAGCTATCAACAGCTGCGACAACCAGTTGTTTGCCCATCTCTCCCCTGCTACTCCTCCCTACTTCTTTCTGTCTCTCCCACACTTTGCATGGAAAAGAAAACACATTTTAAAGTCTACAAAAACTTTGACAGCAACTTTGTCACGCCGCTAAGTATGCAATGAGTTGAAAAAGACGATGTTGAGCGACGGACACCGGATGTCGTATGCCGTATACCGGATGCCGGAACTCCTGGCCTTGTGCGAGTAAATATAAATTGGATTTTTTACACCTTTTAGACACTAACAATTTGTTGAACATCGAATTGGATTTGCTTGCGGGCATTTTATTGTCACTAAAAGTGCTGAATCGAACACGTGCCACACCCAAAGTGGCTGCATCCAGACTTCAACACCCCTTCCCCCTTTTCCATCACCCAGAAGTAACGGAAACCAAAAAGTCCTTTACGACTGTGTCTCAAATGTAATTAATTACAGCGGCAAAGTTTAAGGATGCGCTTAACTCTTTCAATTTAGCTAAATCTAGAATAAGTTAGACTTTGATTTGCTAACAAAATTTAAGAATCTCTTTAATATTTTAAATATTTACTATTTAATTTATAAAATATAATTTTAGTGTAAATCTTCAAATTGAACTTTTAATTATATCTGATAAACATTTAATAATGTAATTAAATTATGATTATCGCTTACTTAGCTTAATTTATGGAGTATTAATAATTTAATTTATTTTTCCATATTTAAGTTTCGACAAATTAACATATTTAATTTATAAACCAATTTTATGGCAACTCCTACAATATTATTTTAGTTAACGACAAAAGTATGCTCCAAATAATTATTTCATTTTTCCTATGAGAATAAGTATTAATTATATTTATATTTATTAATTTTTATATATTGTAACGAAAATGGCAACGCTGCCCTAATAGCCCAAGGTTGCCACCCCCGATCCACGGTTGCTATGACAACAGCTGACCGCTCGTCAGCTGTTGCGGCGATGAGACGGTCACACAGCCAGCTGTTGTGGCGGTCGGAACAAAGAGCAACCCTGAGAGTTTGGGCCGCCATGCAGCTTCCGTTTCCTCTGATATCGCGCTCCTCTTCGAAACGCCACCGCGATCAGTCCGAGCTCCGCAGTTGTTAGCGTGTTAAATAACAAACACGCGGGAAATAAAAGAAAATAAAAAAAGAAACCAACCACAGTTTTCTTATTGGAAGCGGGATTGCCTAATCTGGCCCGTGCTTTCGTGGTGACTCCCTCGCCACTTAAAAACAAAGGAACCGCTCGACCAACCACCAGTGACGGTAGGCCCAGCCTATTTGCGTTACATTGGTGTCAGGTGTGGGGTCTAATTGTGCTTGGAAAAGTGCAAGCCCACCATGCCACGTAAGCACGGCTCGCGCCAACAGGCATCCCTGGCTTGGCAACGCGCGAAGACGCCCCGCCACGAGGAAGGAGATGATGGGGCTGCGGAGCCCGACCGGCAGTTCACGGCGGATGCCGTATTAAAGCTGGCGGCGCAGCAACGACAACTGCAGGAGAAGGTGACCGAACTGACGCGGACTTTCGAAGAAAAGTTCGAACGGTTGTGGACCTCGTTCGAGCGCACTATGGCATGCGCAGGTAATGAACGCCCGGTCGCAGCCACCAGTGAACAGCCTTCGGCGGACCACTTGACTTGCAGCACGCCGCAAGTTCCCACCGGTTGCGGACGAAAGGAATCCCGTCAGGAGACGTACTCGGCAGGTGCCGTTACTTCCGCTGGTGAGCAGCCAGTGAGTCCCCGATGTTGCCATGGCTCGCCAGCCGTACCCGTAGTGCGATTCGAGCCGATTGAGATGGAGTCGTTGCCCCAGTATGATGGAAACCGACCATGGGACGAGTTTCAACGTCTCCTGGACGGCATGGCCGCTGAGCAGGGATGGTCCGAACGCCGCAAGTGCCACCGTTTGTACGCCAGCTTGCGCGGACGGGCGCAGCTGTTCTACGGGACGCTGCCGCAGACCACGCTATGCTCGTATGATGCTCTGGCTGAGGCGATGCGCCGGCAATTCACGCTGAGCGCCCGCACCAGTTATCAGCTGTTCCAAAGCCGCCGGCAAGGTCCAAAGGAGTCACTGGCAGACTTTGCGTGGCAGCTGGATTGCTTGGGCCGAGCTGCTTTTAGTGGCATGCCAGCCGCCACATACGATAGCATCGTGGTACAGCGTTTTATAGACGGTATTCGGGAGACAACGTATCAGACGCAGCTTGTGATGGTCGATCCTCCTAATCTGGCACGGGCACTGGAACTTGTTCAGCGCGTTGAAGCGCACAGCCGCCGATATGCGACCGGCACCGTGATGAATGTCGCCATGGTAACCGACGAGCCGCAGCCCGGTTCGCCATCGAGGAGAAGATGGAGACGTCCCCGACCAAGAGCACCGAACGACTTCGAGCGACACCACGCTCAGTCGTACCCATCGGGAAACTAGGAGCAGCCAACCTCCCGGGGCGGAGGTTGGCCAGGAACGCCCGCGGGTTCGGCCACAGCACGCCGCACCCGCCCAGCCCCATCGAAGTAAGTAAAACACCGCTGACGCCTAACCGGATACCAGAATCGACAACCGACTTAGTCAGGGACACGGTCCCGCCACCTTCGCCATCCGTCCACGCCCCCTTGTGCGCGCGGGATCGGCCTGAGTTCCTCACCTCGACCCATGCTCGGCTCGAGTTGCCAGCAGCCAGACGCAGCGCTCCTTCACCCGAAGTTGAGCCCTTCCTGGCCCGTTTGTTCGAGGAGCCGCCGCTGGAACGCGAGGAAGTAGCCAGACGCAGCGCTCCTTCACCCGAAGTTGAGCCCGTCCTGGCCCGTTTGTGCGAGGAACCGCCGCTGGAACGTGAGGAGTTAGCCAGATGCCGCGCTCCTTCACCCGAAGTTGAGCCCGTCCTGGCCCGTTTGTTCGAGGAGCCGCCGCTGGAAGGCGAGAAGTCAGGCGAGACGCAGCCCCTGCCCATAGACGTTGATCCCCGCGTGAGTCCGCCAGTTGAAGCAACGTATGCCGTGGGCGCGCTCGGCGATCGGCATCTACACTGCGTAATTCCCTTGCAGAAACACCCGGTGCGATTGCTGGTCGACACCGGTGCTGCCGTTTCCTTGCTAAATCGAAATGCGTTACCGAAGCCACCACCATGTACACCGTGTAGAGTAATGCTCCAGGGTCCGTCAGCGGAGCAGTTCGTGGCTACAGCACGTAGCAAGGTCAGTATGACGTTGGCAGGTCGCCCTATCGAGCACGAATTCCTCCTTGTAGAAGGCCGCATACCCAGCCTCCTCGGAGTCGACTTTCTGCTGCGACACCAAGCTACCCTGGACTTGAAGGCTTTGCTTATAAAGCTCGACTGGGGAGCAATCTCGCTGGAAGCATCGAGTGCGGAGTCGCCCGGTCTATTATATTCCACGGAGCCCACACGCATCCCGCCGTACAGCGATACCCACTTGCGAGTCGGATGTACGTCGCTAGCTCAAACTCCTGTAGCCGTGTTGGAACGCGGTAAGCATTCCCAGCTACCCATCCAAGTAATTTTGGGTAGTAGTATCATGGATGCTGCGGACGATAAGACGACCCTACGAGTCTTGAATCTGAGCGCACAGGAATACCGTGTCCCAGCGTTTACCGTCTTGGGACAATTGGAAGCCGTGGATATTGACCCATGTAGTTCGGAGAGCGTCAAACCCGAGCTGATCGACTGGCAGACTCTAGTCACAGCAGACCTTAAGCTAGAGGTCCACACCCGGTTAGTGCACCTACTGCGGCGCTATGGAACTGTGTTCTCACAAAGGGATGATGATACCGGGCGTACCAACCTAGCCCGGAAAACGCACGACGAAGACCGTGCTTGTCAATCGCCTAGCTCGCTTCCGTGGATCAACACAGGATGGACTCGGCCAGGAGGCTTGAGTCTTAGAGGGGGGCAATGTAACGAAAATGGCAACGCTGCCCTAATAGCCCAAGGTTGCCACCCCCGATCCACGGTTGCTATGACAACAGCTGACCGCTCGTCAGCTGTTGCGGCGATGAGACGGTCACACAGCCAGCTGTTGTGGCGGTCGGAACAAAGAGCAACCCTGAGAGTTTGGGCCGCCATGCAGCTTCCGTTTCCTCTGATATCGCGCTCCTCTTCGAAACGCCACCGCGATCAGTCCGAGCTCCGCAGTTGTTAGCGTGTTAAATAACAAACACGCGGGAAATAAAAGAAAATAAAAAAAGAAACCAACCACAGTTTTCTTATTGGAAGCGGGATTGCCTAATCTGGCCCGTGCTTTCGTGGTGACTCCCTCGCCACTTAAAAACAAAGGAACCGCTCGACCAACCACCAGTGACGGTAGGCCCAGCCTATTTGCGTTACAATATTTTTAGCTATTTTGCAATTTCTTAAAATATGTTCATAACATTTTGTCATTACGTTTCTCTGATTAAATTTCAGCTTTAAAGCAGGCTGTAAGCTCATAAGTCTTTATTGCTTAAAATAAGCATCTTAAATAAAGATATTTCTATTTCTATGTGTGTATCCTGAAGTATGCAACAAAAGATGCTTAAGCTTTAACTGCCAGCTTGTCACTCGCCTTCCCTTTCCCTTCTCTATTCCAGCAGTGCTTGTTTTTCAATCTCAGCCACTCAACAGTTCTGTTTGGCTTTCCAATCGACTAATTAAATGGCCATTGTGTTGAATAAGTTGCATTTGTCTGTCAGCTGCAAACAATGAAAATGGAAAACATACAAAGTCTTTTCAATAAGATTTTTGTAATATTTCCATGCTGCAGCATTTGTCAACATTTAATGGCCAATTTGTCTTGGCCAAATGTCTACATATAATTTATTGATTTTCATTTAAACGCACAAGGAACATTTGCTTTATAAGTAAAAATGTTTCTGTAATTTTGCCAAATATTGCTGTAATTAATTGTAATTATTTTTTTATTTTATCTTTGTTTTATTAATTTTATTGTTTGACATTTAAATCTATTAATAAATATGATTAATAAATACATTCAAAGAGAAATTTGAAATTTAATTTTATTGAGTTTATTAAAGTCTCAAGTTTTTAATGCAAGCAGAAATTTGTGTGAACTTTAATGAGAAGTGTAATTAAAATTACGTATAATTACATTCTAATTTTTATTACAAATCTTTTATCTTTTTTTGCAGTTGATTCTGTCTCAAGTAAAAAATATTAAAGAGCAGAAATAAATATTAAGTGAGGGGCATTTCGCTGTGTGAATTTTCGCCACACACACACACACACACACAAAGACAGAGAGCACATTAGCAGAAATAACAGGACTGTAAATGGGGCTTCGTCTTTGTGCTTCCCATAGCTTGCGGCTTTTGGCTTCATTTGCCAATGTTCTCGAAATTGAAAAGAATTTGCGGTGCTGCTGACGAAATGTTAATTTTTTGAGTCCAACTCTAAATAGCTTTATTTGCATATATACCCCGCCCCACCCCACACTCTCTCACTCTCCCTCTCTTTCTATCACTTCTCCCCCATCCCGTTTTTCTATGTGTTTTACAAATTTCATTTACTGATTGGGTTCTTCTCCATTTTCCATAGGGTCTTCATGTGAAACAAAAAAGAAAAGGAAGCCTCTGGCATATGGGAAATGTACCCAAATGTTTTTTTTAGACATCAATATTTAGCAATATTTTGAGGTAGAAATAATTCAAGAGGCATCCCAATTTATCTGGAAATTTAATACAATTTATTTATACTGTGAAATTCAAGCTTTTAACATCAAATTAACTAGTTAAGGTTGAGATCGAGTTAAAAACCTTTGGGCAATCAAACAAATACGAGGAATTTCGTATTTAGTATACTTGCAAGTTATGTAATCTGTTAAATGCATGGTTAATGTCAAATACGTGCCATTTTTTGTTGCTACTATTAAATTTCCTAAAAAAAAATAATGCTCACCCTTTTAAATAAGTATGGGTGGGCGGGTCTTGAGTTGGGCCAAGTCAAGAAACTTGGAAACTGTGGAGTTGTATATTGGAGAAGTCGGAAGGTTGAGGTTGAGTCAAGTTAAGTTCAGTTAAGCTGGTCGCGTTGAGCAAAAGCTGAATTGAGTAATGGGTAATTTTATATGACAATGTCATTTGCCTTCTGTCTAAAGAACAACATCAAGAACAACGTGAACAACGACAACAGTTTACTCTAACCATTCATTAATGTGACCATTGCTCATCGCAACAGTTTCAGTTTCAGGTTCGCACCCACTGGGTATGTGTGTGTGTGTGCTGGGTGTATGCTGAAATTAAATAACCATGGCACGTAGTAAAAGCTTTGCACGTTGAGTTGGCTTTAATGCGCTTTGCACTTAATTAGCGCAAATAACTAATGACAAACTTTGCCATCGACTTGAAATGAACTCAAGTTGTGGGCATTCAACCAAGCAGAAAGGCTTTTATTTGACTTGACTTGACTTGAGTCAGTTTCCACCTAAGACCCGATTCAAATAACATTCATTCGCTCATTTGCCACTCACATCAAAGACAATCAAGTGACACTTGGCCAATTACTAAAAGCATTCGTCATTATATTTATAGAGCAGTTCAAACAATTCCATTTCTTTTTAGTCGTTTACTTTTAACTCTTATAGAAATAAGTTCAGTTTATGTTTAAACAGAAATTAAACTACAATATAGTTCAGGTTACAGATTCTTTATTACTCCAAAAGTATTTTATAATATTTATTTACAACAACGCAACAATTTCAATATTTAAAAAGTGAACATGATTAGTTAGAAGGATAATCTAGAATCGTAAATGTGATCACCATTAAATTATAATCCGTTTATAAGGTCAGTTGTTCATCATTGTTGACAACTTATTATGTAGTCGTTGTGCGGAATGGACAGAGTTGAAGACGATAAAGGCAGGCAAAGAAGAGTAACGTTGACTCAGCAGCCGGAGTAATTAGGAGCAGCAACATGGCAACCAGCAGCATGTAGAGCCACAGCGACGATAAATTCATAATGAATTATAATTATTTTGGATTAAAAACACTTTTCAACAATTGCACAATACTCCAAAGTGCGTAATGCTCAATTAACCATTGATCAACGTGCTTATATAGTCCCCCATTGAGTTGATAATATTTACACAGTTGCCAAATGGCCGGACAGCTGACTTGTAGCTGTCTTTGACCTGCATTTAACAGCATTAACATAGGTCAAATATTTACCCAGTCCAGTTTGCAGTTTGACTGTGCAAGCTGAAACAAAAGTTTGCGTAAATTGTATGAGCCAAGGATGTCTAGAACGGGGAGTGTAAAGAGATCTTAGATCCCATGCTGTTAACAGCTAGTGAAACTGTTGATAACTTGTAACAATACATTAAAATATATTTAAATATTACTGCTTTCTTTAAGCTAAACAAAATAAATAAAACTAATTTAATCAATTTGTGACAAATGAGACAAAATCCAATTGGAAACGCGCACACAAAAGAGCTCTGATAATTTTCGTAAATTGTATTTACTGCATTTGCTAAATTCGCAAATTTTCATTCTAAATGAAATTAGTTTGCCTGCTGTGTAATTGATGGTGTCAGTGTGTGTGTGTGTGTGTGTGTATGTGTGTAACTAATCGGTTTACAATTTTGCGGCAATGTCTAAAATTTGATATTCCATTTGAGATAAAGCGTGATAGCTCTAATTGAATTATATGTTCCCAAATTAACTGAACACCATGATGATGGTGATAATTAGCTTCTGACACACGCACATAAGCTGAATGCGATTTGCATGAGTGATGCAGCAATCAGCTTGGGATTGGCTTATTGACAGCGCCATTTTATGCATTTTACTTTGTATGCTTTAAGTCGTAATATTTATTAATTAATTGAATATTCTATTGTTAATGAAAATGTAATGTCTTACAATTGCCACCTTATCTTATTGTTAGCTGTAAAAGTTAACTATTTTATTAATTTATATTTTATTCAAGACAATTCTTTTGAAACATTTCCATCTGCCTGAGCAGCCAATGCTTTCTCTTTCATAAATATAATATATTTTGAAATTTAATTGGCAACACATAATGCACAATGAAGTGGCTTTCGTGCTAATTGCCTATTGTTAAATAAATAATTAGTAATAAGAATTAAAGCCAAATAAGCTGGTTAATTTAACGAAATGCTTCACTGAATTTATTGCTGACCAATCAATTGTGGAGCCTTTTTAGCTTTGGCTTCGGCCTTAGCTTCGGTTTTCCTTTGGCCTTTGCTTTTGTCTTTGTCTTTGACTTGGGTTTTGGTTTTGGCTTTGGCTTGTTTAATATTTGGCGCCACGCCTCGCTGAACGACTGTCAATCAAGCGGAACAGGAAATTGGCCACAGTAGCTGCATATTGATTAAAGGCAACAGCTGCCAAAGGCAACTCAACTTTCTAATAATAAAGCTAATATAATTATTACAATTTTTTTCCTTAATGAATCTCTAGCCAGAAAGTATGCTTTAGTTAATCAGTCTAAAGCTGCAATGCGAAACTTTATTCGTGCTCTAAAAATTGTGTTATTGAACTTGAGAAGAGAGAGAGAAGAGTTGAGAAGTGAGAGGCGGATATGTTGGGTATACAACATTTAAATTTGTCTTTAAATAAAAATCCAAAACTGCTGTCAAGTATCGCTTACAAGGCAAACTTTGGGACTGGCAGCCAACTGGCAATTAACAAGTTTTTGGCCGCAATCCGCAAGTTTTGTGTGCTAAGCGTAAACAACTCCATGGCAATTTTGTTAAACGGAAACGGAAGTGTCCTTAGTGGGGCTGGGGGATGGCGTGTAGAATTTGCATACTGCTTAAAATGTTAATAAAAATTCAACTTGATAAACATTACACTAGTAGACGATGCGTGGGTTTTTGTTGTTACTTGACAAGTGCGTCATGTAAACGAAGCAAAAGTGTCGCGACGCAGTTTACAGAAGAGACTGCTAACTCTTTACCCCTACATCTACCCCCTTCGCCAACCCGCCCTCCCACATGTGTGGCTGGCATTGGACACGCGCCACAGAGACCCGCTCATGAATAATGCAACCAGATGCGTAAAAAGCGAACCCATTGACTGAACCCATAAACAAGCCACCATTTTTGTGGGCGTTTGCTACTATGTTGCTAGACGATCCTGCTGTGTGGGGAAGCGTCTGTTGCCTCTGTTGCTGCATTTGGCCACAAATCTGGCAACAATTAAAGCCAAATATTGTTAATGTCAGGCGACAGTTGCTGCAGCCGAATTATGCAAATGCGAATACATTTGATAAGGGTTCACTCAAACAAGATGCGCAAATTTTATTCACTCACTGATTCACTTGTCGTTCAACAAAAGAAATGCCATTTCTTAGCCAAACGAAAATATGTACATGAACGAATGCGAATCAGCACTTCAAGCCCAACGAACCATGAATGATTTCATGACACATTACACATTATTCCATCGAAGTAAGTTCGAAAAGCAAATGTAACGAAAAGACACAAATTGAAGCCATCAATAAGTTTTTTTTTTAAGCGTCTTAACTACCCCATTGAACGACACACACTTTTTAAAGATATTGCCATAAATTATGTCATATTCGCTTTGGCCATAAAACAATTGGGCCCATAAAGTTGGGCAAGCATCTGCATGCACTGCCAACCAAGAATGTCTCCGACATGTTCAGAATCCCTTTTTTATGGCAATCCCTTCAAATTGCAATGTTCTCAACCGAAAACGTGAAAGCAAGATGAGGGATAGACAAATTAGTTAAATTTTAAATTGTAATGGATTTAATTAGTTAATTAGAGCAGCAGCTTAAGGAAACGATAAAGAAAACGATAAGTAAAAACCCCCACAAAAATAACAATTCATTTAAATTGATTACAAATATATATTGATATAATATTTACCAACATTTATGGTCTTCATAAACATTTCGACAAATGCAAAAGCTTTGTTATGCGTAACCACAGTAAGCTTTAAAAGCTTTTGTGAATTTAATTTATTTACATTAAGATTAGCGCTCGCAATTGATGACTAACAGCATGGGCGTAGGCATGTATCTTACAGAGGGATCGCTAATAATAATTATGTTATGTTTTATTTCATCAGCCAGGGAGTAACCCCCTTGGTCTACGCCACTGGCTGCTATGCAATTTCGCCAGCAATTCAGTTGACAAAAAGCTCATCAACGAAATGCAAAACTTGCATTGCAATAGGAAAAGCTTTGTAGTAAAAAGTTCAAGCTGTATTGACCGTTATTATGAAATCGATAGATTGAAAGTGTTTATAAGCGCTGCGAGCTGGGAAAGTTCTCGAAATGAATATTTGGTTCGTAGCGCGTCCAATGTAGGCGCAAAGTGTTTTCCCCTTGAGATTTAAAATTAATTTAATACAATATTAAAATGGTGAAGTTCTCGCTGGACGAGATTCATGGCCTAATGGAGAAGAAGCGTAATATACGCAACATATCGGTTATTGCTCATGTGGATCATGGTAAATCGACGTTGACGGATTCGCTGGTTTCCAAGGCGGGCATCATAGCGAGTGCCAAGGCGGGAAATATGAGATTCACGGACACCCGGAAGGACGAACAGGATCGTTGTATTACCATCAAGTCAACGTAGGTTAATCAAATAACTATGTTTAATAACTCTACTAACATTTATAACATCCTTAGGGCCATCACCATGTACTTTGAAGTTGAGGACAAGGATTTGTGTTTTATCACACAACCCGATCAATGCGAGAAGGATACTAAAGGATTTCTAATTAATCTGATTGACTCACCTGGCCATGTGGATTTCTCCTCGGAGGTGACGGCCGCTTTACGTGTAACCGACGGTGCCATTGTCGTTGTTGACTGCGTCTCTGGTGTCTGTGTCCAAACGGAGACGGTGCTTCGTCAGGCGATCGCGGAACGGATTAGACCCATTTTGTTCTTGAATAAAATGGATCGAGCTTTACTCGAACTCCAGTTGGACACCGAAGAGTTGTACCAAACATTTCAGCGTATTATCGAGAATGTAAATCTCATAATTGCCACCTACAATGATGACAGTGGACCCATGGGCGAAGTCTCTGTTGACCCCTCAAAGGGTTCCGTTGGTTTCGGTTCTGGTCTACACGGTTGGGCCTTTACCCTCAAACAATTTGCCGAAATGTATGCTGATAAATTCAAAATGGATGTCGGAAAACTGATGAAACGGTAAGTTATTACAATTCAAAGTTTTGCAAACATTAACAATTATTTCAATCATCCATGCAGACTCTGGGGAAGCAACTTCTTCAACATGAAGTCTAGAAAGTGGCAATCCAATAAGGATCTGGACAGTAAGCGTTCATTTTGCCTGTACGTTTTGGACCCCATTTATAAGCTATTCGATGCAATAATGAACTACAAAACGGAGGAAATACCAATTTTGCTGGAAAAGATTGGTGTAAAGCTTCAGCCCGAGGAGCAGGAACAGCAGGGAAAGGTGCTGCTGAAGACCGTGATGAGACACTGGTTACCAGCGGGTGAAACTCTTCTTCAAATGATTGCCATCCATTTGCCATCACCTGTGGTGGCCCAAAGGTATCGCATGGAACTGTTGTACGAAGGTCCCCAGGATGATGAAGCGGCAATAGCCATAAAGAGTTGCGATTCCAATGGTTCACTGATGATGTACATATCGAAAATGGTGCCCACAACGGATATAGGTCGATTCTATGCCTTTGGTCGTGTGTTTGCCGGCAAGGTGTCCACCGGACAGAAATGCCGCATTATGGGACCCAACTATGTGCCCGGCAAGAAAGAGGATCTGCACGAAAAGGCCATTCAACGAACGGTTCTCATGATGGGCCGTTCTGTGGAGGCCATTGAGGATGTGCCAGCGGGCAATATTTGTGGTCTTGTCGGCGTTGATCAATTTCTGATCAAGACGGGTACAATCACAACATTCAAAGAGGCACACAACATGAAGGTAAGCAAGCAAGGGAAGCAATTGACTTGACTTGACTTAATTATTTTTATTATGTAATACTATTGCAGGTCATGAAGTTCTCAGTGTCGCCAGTTGTGCGTGTTGCCGTCGAGCCAAGGAATCCAGCTGATTTGCCAAAGCTAGTGATTGGCCTGAAGCGTCTGGCCAAATCCGATCCGATGGTGCAGTGCATCATTGAAGAATCTGGTGAACATATCATTGCTGGTGCCGGTGAACTGCATTTGGAAATCTGCATTAAGGATCTAGAGCAGGAACACGCGTGTATTCCACTGAAGACATCCGATCCTCTGGTTTCATACCGTGAAACCGTTTTAGAAGAATCGAGTCAGTTGTGTCTGTCCAAATCCCGAAACAAACACAACCGGTTGACGATGAAGGCCCAGCCCATGCCCGATGGATTGTCCGAGGATATTGACAACGGCGTTGTTACTTCACGAGACGAATTAAAGAAACGCGCGCGATATTTGAATGAAAAGTACGATTACGATGTGAGTGAGGCCCGTAAGATCTGGTGCTTTGGTCCCGATTGCACTGGTCCCAACATCATTGTCGATTGCACCAAGTCAGTGCAATATCTGAACGAGATTAAGGACTCGGTGATTGCCGGCTTCCAGTGGGCCTCAAAAGAAGGCGTCATGGCCGAGGAAAATATGCGTGGAGTTCGGTTTGATATACACGATGTGATGGTGCACGCTGATGCCGTACACCGTAGTGGCAGTCAGATCATTCCAACGACAAGACGCTGCTTATACGCCGCCACAATCACTGCCAGTCCGCGTCTCTTGGAGCCCGTGTATCTGTGCGAAATTCAGTGTCACAATTTGGCTGTTGGAGGCATACACAAAGTTCTGAGTCGACGACGGGGACATGTGTTTGAGGAAGCTCAGATTCTGGGCACTCCAATGTTTATGATAAAGTCCTATTTGCCGGTCAATGAATCCTTTGGTTTCACTGCCGAACTGCGAACCAACACACGCGGCCAGGCGTTCCCTCAATGTGTCTTTGACCACTGGCAGATGCTGCCCGGAGATCCTTGCGATTCCAACAGCAAACCATACCAGATTGTGCAGGATACTCGTGTACGTAAAGCTCTTAAGCCAGGACTACCTGAGCTTACACAATATTTGGACAAACTGTAAACACTTGTAAAATCAACAATTCCAGCTTATCCATGACCAAAACGCCATTTGTACCCCTTATGATTTTACTTATTAAGCTATTTATTTCAATAACTTTGTGATATCTATCAACCGCACTAGATAAGTATATTTCAATTAATTTTCAAAATAAAAATTCGTACAAACGCCGTCATTGAACATATTTTAATACTTTTTGTTTCGCGCTTTTATTAATCGATTTATCTTAGCTTGCTTAAGGCTATTGCAACCATGCGATAGACAGAAATTATTCAAATAGATAAATTATCGATTAATTTCGCTTATTCGAAGACCAAATCTATCGATAACTGTCACTTGTTTCAGCTAGTGGTGGACAAGACTGCTAGATTGCGGTCTGTTGGAGTTATTTCATAACGTTCAAAAAAGCTCAAAATGTCTGCTGTAGATCAGGATCCAGTTGAATTGATGCTAAAGAAAACAGGCTGCATTGAGCTACACTACAAGGTACAGGAGTGCATCGCAGAGACTGGCGATTGGCGCACGTGTCAAGACAAAGTCAAAGAATTCAAGGCGTGCATGCAAAAGTATGTGGATCAACAGACCAAGAAATACGCAGATGTTAAGTAAGATAATACAAAAACTCATAAGCACCAGTGTCGCTGCTACACCAACAAAGCTGGCGATAATCGTTCGCGGCGACCTCAAGATGAGCAAGGGCAAAACGGCAGCACAATGCGCCCATGCCGCTATCATGTGTTATCAGAGCGCCGCACAGGGAAGCGATGCCCAAAATGCAGTTCTGCAACGTTGGTGCCGCATGGGGCAGCCAAAGATCGTGTTGCGCGTGGACAGCTTCGAGCAGTTGAGTGGATTGCAAGTAAAAGCACAAGAGGCAAATGTTGTCGCCGCATTAGTTAGAGACGCCGGACGTACGCAGCTTGAGGCCGGGACAGCAACAGTACTGGGCTTGGGACCTGCACCAGCAACTGATCTTGATAAACTGGTTGCTCATTTGAAACTTTTGTAAATAGATAAAGCATTTTTAATAATATACTAAACACAACAAAACTGTTTTTAAAATACTCAAGCTGTCTTCTTGCCATCGGACACCGTGGATATTGTTAAGGAGACTGCCTGACCGAACATTTCTACCAAATCAGATGTGACACGTTCGGTTATTTGACGTAGTTTTCCATTAGATTCACCGCAAATCAAGCGCTCAATACGCGGCGTTGGACACTGCACCAGAACAGAAGTGTAGACAACATCTGTAATTGGCAAACGGTATATAAAAAGTATAAACAGATGGATAAGCCTTGATATACATACGCTTTTCCACATTGTAATATTCCATCTGGCACTTAAGGCTGTATGGAATTTCCTGCGGCAAGTAGTCCAACAATCGAGCTCGCACACTTTCTACGATAAGCGCCTCAGGTGTGGCATCTGTAAAGACATCGGCAGCATATTGCCAACGTCTTGGCTTAGCTGCAGCAATTAAATAGTCCTGAAGCTCCTGCAACCCATTGCCGGTTAATGCGGACACAAGGAAAACGTCGTTAAAGTGACTCCAGCTGGTTTCACGCTGACTCAATGGTGTGTCAACTGTGGTGTGCAGCTGTTGCATTTGACTTAGAGGAGCATCGCGTATCTGTATTTTTTTCCCTTGCCGCCTGCCTTGCAACGTATCATTAGTCAGAGTCTTGATCAAATCCAGTAACACACGTTTGGACTTTAACGCATCTATTTTGTTCAGTATCAGAAAGCTTGGCAGATTCGCATAGGCTTTCAAGGTGTCCAAAACTGTTGGATGCAGCTCCCTTCTCGTCCAACTGTTCGAGGCATCCTGCATTACGGCAACAATATCGGAATGCTGTATGGCATGACGATATGCACTTTTAAAGCTCTGCTCTAAATGATGTTTACGTATCTCGCGCTGTGTCACCAGACCGGGTGTATCGTAAAAGACGATCTGCGTCTGACCTATTGTCCAAATTGCAGTGTTTGATTTCCTCGTCGTATGCACCTTGGCGGAAGTGGGGCATACCTAATATGCACATGTATTGCTTTAAATATTGCTTGCAGTTATTGTTATTATTGTTTCTCACCCTGTGGTTGATTATATTGTTGATGAAGGTGCTCTTCCCGACATTCGGAACTCCAACAACGGCTACATGTAGCGATCTTTGCTGTTGCGTATTGTTGTTGTTATCGTTGTCGGATGTATCTGTCGGCAGCGGCGATGGCGTGGCATCAACTTTATCGCCATTTGTCTGTGTAGTGGCAGACAAATTACGTACGTTTATGGGATTTAAAAGATTTTTATTGCAATTAAGCAATTTTAAAGAAGTTCTTAGACAATAATATCGCATCGCGGCAATGTGTGACTGGCAAGTTATCGATTATCACCATGAATGTAAGGACCCATCGATTAATTGCTAAGGCAAGTAAGCAGCTCACAATTTTTGTTTGAATATTAGATCGATAGCTGTCCGCCTATTTAAAATTATAGTAGCAACCACGATTGCCCTTCATGAAAATTTTTGCAACCAGATCTTGGAGAAAAAAGTACCAAATAAAAAACAAAAAGTACCAACTATATAAGTGTTGTAAAAGTAGTGGAAGAAATAGTAGTCGAAATAGTACTAGAATCAGTAGTAGAAATAGTAGTACAAATAGTAGTTTAAATAGTAGTACAAATAGTAGTTTAAATAGTAGTAGAAATAGTAGTGGAAATAGTAGTAGAAATAGTAGTAGAAATAGTAATAGAAATAGTAGTAGAAATAGAAGTAGTAGCAGAAATAGTAGTAGAAAGAGTAGTAGAAATAGTAGTGGAAATAGTAGTAGAAATAGTAGTTGAAATAGTAGTAGAAATAGTGGAAATAGTAGTAGAAATAGTAGTGAAAATAGTAGTAGAAATAGTTGTAGAAATAGTAGTAGAAATAGTAGTAGAAGTAGTAGAAGTAGTGCTAGTACTAGTACTAAGGTACCAGTTTTAGTACTAAAGTACCAAGTGTGGCATCCGTGGTTGCAACTTGCAAATTACTACGGGTATTTATTTTATATGGACAACTGTATATATTTGCGATTGCGAAGAACCGCACTGATAACTGATGTAACTCTTAATAAAAATGCATAAAATGTAAATTTTGTTAATGAACGTTAATTTTTAGTTTATAAAACAGAACAAAAAATTAATATAAATATAATTGGATAGTGGAAATATCAACTTAATATCAAGTACCTAATAATTACACGATTAATTTTGATGGTGTCACATTTAAAGTTCAACATGAAACTCTTGTGCATTTTTGAATTTCATTTCTGTTTACAGCTAAAATACCATAATTGAATACCAAATTAAGGATGACCAGTTGTAACAGTAATGCCTTATTGAACCAAAACCGTGTCCTGTTCCTGTACTGAATAGTAATCGAGAGTTTTGGCGTTGTTTTCCAAGGGCACAATCAGCTCGGGGTGTTTGGCATCAATGTAACAGAGTTGCGGAGTATCCCCAGATAGATGGAAACGCTTCATGACCAATCCTTGTAATGTTTGTACGGTTATCATACGGGGCACCTTCTTCTCCCATATTTCACCTGTTTGCTTATGCTGGATACGGACTTTTATGAGATTCGATTGTTTGGCTTGAGTGCTCGGTACAAAATCAGCCGGTGATCCATATTCTGCAATTAGAGATTATTTAATATCAAACTGGAGTTATCCAATAATAAGCATCTTACTATTGACAATAAGCAAATATGTACGATGCTTCTTATAGAACTCTCGCAGAGCATCTGCACCCAGTTTGGTTGCCTGCAGCCAGTCGAGGGCATATTTTTTCCATATATCGTATTCGGCACCACGTCGCTCCTCGGGTGATACTTTTGCTTTATTGACAAACTGTAAACCGGCTATGCTGGCTACAGCCTTGGAGAACATTTCATCAAAATTCGATTTCAGATGCGGCGTTTTATTCACGTGCTTCAATTGCGGCAACTTATCCAGTTCGTTAAACGCTTCAGCCTGTATAATAGGTCGATGTAAGCACGGCACAATATGACAATTATCTGATATCCTTACCTCATTCCATATAGGATTATGCAACAAATTAAGCTGCTCCAATGATAAAAACATGTTTAGCTTGGACTGCGGTTCACATTCTGGCAACTGCAGCTGCTCAATACCATTCTCCATGAGATTTAGCATGTACAATGTTCGGATATTTCCTAGTTTGCACACTTGATCAAAGTCCATTAGATTTGTACGATGCATATCGAGCTCACGAAGCTGTCTAAAGATCCGATTACAATCCACCATAGTCAGCTTAGTTAGAGAATTGTCCTGCAAGCCCAGCGATTCAATGTCCGGCCACAGCAATGCCGTCTGCATAACATCATTCCAATCAGTAAAGCCGCAGTTGCTTAAATTAATGTGATTCAACTGTCGGAATGAAGGCTCCAGCTTACTGATTTGCGCTTCTGTGGGAACCACCAATCGATTGGAGCTGCAACGTGAGATCAACGTTAACTGTGAGCTTTGCTTGCAAAATAAGAATATAATATAAACTCACCTTAAGTTTAAATTGTTGAGCATAGGCAGCTGCTCTGTTATACTTGCCACAATCTCCCAGTTCCAAATCAGTGTATGACTCACGTTAAGCGTAGTTAGGTGTGTTAGATCCTTCAGGTAACCGGCTGAATTAACTGGCGTCTCGTCAACACAGACTTCCGAGAGTTGCTCGAACTTACTTTTGCTTACGCGCAATTTTGTCCATGCCGACGACTTCGAACAGGGACGCCTGAAAAGAAGCCTGTGCCTCGCGTATGAGCGATGCATCCACATTGGTCGAATGATAGTTAAGATAACGCTCGCGTGCTTCATCCTCGAGGGTGGCACAGGGTCCCAACTTGCCAGGCCTAATGAAACTGCCAGCTGTAGGCAACTGCGTTTGGAAATAACGTTTGCCATCGACAATGCCATTGTGTTTGCCCCTCATGCCATCATCCCATTCGATGCCCAACCAAGTGCCTATGTGGCCGCTGACCTGCAAACGCCAACGCAATCGATACATGATTCTAAGCATTTAAAATACATATTTCAGAAGCCTTACCTCGCCCACGTATTTCACGGTACCATAATTGTTTCCTATTTTGATCCGTGTGCCCAACGGATAAAACAGCTGCGCATCATCAATAATTCCAACCATTGTTGTTGTTGTTTCACAGCGCCAACTACTTTATGTATATAAAACAAACGTATGAACGCTTTTGATTTTCGTATACTGGCTCTTGTTTAACACTGGTAACAGCGTACGGAATTTTTAATTCACATACACATTGTTTAAAATAAGGTAGCAACTAATTTCTGTTCCAATTTTGCAATCAAATGACGAATACTTTATATTTTATTTTTGTGATTGTGCATTGAAACAGGGTTGTATAAACTAGGGCCGTAAGCCATTGTATTGACATTCGGCCCCCGCGATACTTTAATATCGCTAGAAAGATTATATCGATTTATTTCAGGATAGTCATAATTTTATTAAATATAATAATTCAAAATGTTTCCCTTTCTTTTCAAGTTAATTTTTGTAGCTTATAAAGTTTACTTTCAAATAAATTGAATTAAATTGTATTAGAAATAAACATCGATATATATTTAACGATATAATTAATAGAAACTTTGCAAGTCTTGAAGGAACAGCTGTGATCTATCAATTTTTGGTTATGTGAGTAGCGCACCGCACCCCCTACACCGGTTGTCATTGTGATACTTTGTGATAAAGACTTGTCTTTCTTATTATTTTTATGTGACATTATTAATTAAATATTTAATATATTAATGAGGTAAAACTAAAGCATTTTAATTTGCATTTGCTGGAATAATATAGCCGTAGCCGTAATTTCTTACCGACAGAAATTTGCTTAAAGCTTTGTACTTGTTACCAACAAATAGTGGTCGAATGTGTGATAAAAAACGGGGCATCCCAAAATTGCAACTTTCTCTAACACTGTTTTCCAATTGTAAATGCAATTCATAAGTGCCACGTCAGCGTAAACTGTCGCAGGAGGAAAAAGAGAACAGGGCCTGGTGCTGAGCATCAAAGCATATGTACATTCAGTTTCGAATTGCATTCGTAATTGTGTGCGTCTTGTGAAAGAGTTTAGTTTGTAATTTACAGTTGAAGCGTGCAGTGCTTGCAATCGTAAAAATGTCTGAAAATCAGGAGGATGTTAAAATAGAGGTGAGTGTTGGCCAATAAGCAATTATTTATATGGTGTATATGGTTTTTATTTTAATTAAACGAATATATTTATGTACATGTGCCATATATTAATAATCAATAGGCGCGCGGCTATCAATTGCGTCTGGTTGAATACATAACTAAAAATAATGGAATTATTTATTTGCCAACCGGATCGGGCAAGACTTACGTGGCCATACTCGCAGTAAAACGTTTTTCCAAAAACTTCGACAGGTACGTGACATTTTCTTATAATCGAAATTCTTTAAATTCTTATGAAATGATATTGGTATGTATATCGAAACCACTTGGGGCTGGCTTCAAATTTCATTGAGTGATCTTACTCGTATACGTATGTCACAACATAAACAAACTTTAAGTATAAACCATTTCGCATTTGTTTACACTATCCAGATCGATCAATGATGGCGGCCAGCGGGCTTTGTTCGTTTGTAACACTGTCGAACTTGCCCGTCAGCAAGCGGTGTGCATGAAAAAATTTACAAATTTTAAGGTTGGATTTTATGTGGGCGAGCAGGGTACTGATAACTGGAATCGCTCCAAATGGTCGGAGGAGATCGAAAACAATCAAGTAAGTAATCACTACTAGAACCCTATCCAACTTTACTTTATTCATGTATTCTCTAAGTCGCTTTATCAACTGATTAGACTGATCCCTTATTAAAGATAACATTATATGTCTGTATTATATGCGTATTTAGTCTTCAGCTTATCCTATAGAAATATTTTCGTTTCTGTTATCTATTATTATACCCTGCACCAGGGCCGTAGTATGTGACAAACAGAATTCAATTCAAGATTTGGGACTATAATGATGACCATTTACATTTAAGGGTGGATCCTATCTCCGAATGATTTTGCTATTACAATCATTATCTTAATGGGTTAATATTGTTTCTTATCATGAATATTATTCACATGTGATGTGTTGTTTATAGGTGTTGGTAGGGACAGCTCAGGTTATCCTTGATCTGTTTCTACAGAAACACATGGAACTGAAATCGGTGAGCATGGCTGTTTTGGACGAGTGCCATCATGGAACCGGTCATCATCCGTATCACGAGTTTATGCGCCTGTTTGTAATGGCACCGCCACGCACACCGCTACCCCGTGTTGTTGGCCTAACCGGGGTTTTGATTAAGGGCAACGAAATTAAACAAGTTGTCAAGAATTTACAGGAGCTGGAAGCCACTTATCGTGGTCGCATCATTACAGTGTCGGGCTTGGAAGAAATGGAAAATGTAATGCTGTAAGTAACAAAAAAGTCATTAACTGAGAAATACATAGTCACACATATCCTGCCCTGAATTCAGCTACTCGACAAAGCCACGTGAATGCCTTATCAAATATCGATCGACAACTCAAACTTTTGAAGTGATTGAGAACATACGATTTCGGATCAGTAAATTCTTTAAAACTCTGGAGCTCATAGATATTGGGAAACAGCCGGTGCGCATGTCCAAAAACCTGAGCACTGTCCGGGAGCCTAATAAGAAGAGCAATATCAAAACATTGCTTAATGATTTCATGTACCAAATTGATAACTATGGCATCTATGCGGGCTCCATTGCCATCGTTTCCTTGCTGGTCGAGTTCGATGTCAAACGTCGCCAGTCCGAGACTCTCGCCCTGCGCAATGTGTACCGTGCTGCTATCGCTCTGTGCGAGTATGTGCGTCATTTGCTGGTGAAAAAGTTGCGGGACATGCTGGATGATGAGGAAATGTCAGATGATAAACTCAATTCAGAATCAGTTATCATGAACTTCTCAACGCCTAGGGTGCAATTATTTTTGCAATATTTAAAAACGACATTCGCCCACAAAAATGCGAAAGATATTTCCTGTCTTGTCTTCGTGGAAAGACGCTACACATGCAAGTGCCTTTATGGCGTGCTGTTGAACTTCATTGCAACCACGCCAGAGCTGCGCAATGTGCTGGTGCCGCAGTTTATGGTTGGAAGTAATGCCATCCTTCCGGACTTTGAAAGTGTTCTCGAACGGCGCTGGCAAAAGACAGTAAGTACCCAAACAGACTTTGCTTTTGTGAAATTATCGATGTATTATAACTATCGATAGTGATTATTTGAAGATAAATGGTCACTCTAATATAACAGACTTTTTTTGTGTAAATTTTGATTTGCAGGCCATTCAGCAGTTTCGCGATCGTGAGGCCAACCTTATGGTGTGTTCCAGCGTCCTTGAAGAAGGCATTGATGTACAATCCTGCAACTATGTCATAATTTTGGATCCCATAAAGACCTTCAATATGTATGTGCAGACCAAGGGACGCGCACGCTCTCAGAATGCATCATATGTATTGTTTGCATCAGATTTAGAAGCGCACAAAATAACAACTCAAATCCATCAATATCGCGAAGCTCACACACAGATTGGCGAGTATTTAAAGAACCGTGTGTTGGAACGAGCTGAGCCACAAATGAATGAGATAAGCGAGCAATTCCAGGGCGAAATAAAGCCATACGTCAATAAAAATGGCGCCATACTTCTAGCGAGCAGTGCACTGACTATGCTACATCGATATTGCCAGCAGCTGCCATCGGATGCTTTTGGAGTTGTCCTACCTTGGTTCAAGCAACTGGATATGGAGGAGCGAAAACAAATATCTTTAGCATGGGAAAATAAGTCAATAGTAACCGTCACATTGCCGCTAACATCGGCATTACGCGAAACAGTCTATGTAAGTAGACTCCTCAATGGTGCAGTCTCTAAAACTAATGCCGTATTGTTTTTCAGAGCGATCCCATGAGCAGCCCCAAATGGGCTAAAATTTCGGCGGGTTTCAAGGCCTGCATCAAGTTACATGCCTTGGGCGAGCTGAACGAACGCTTTTTACCCAAAACGGTTGTCGAGCGCGTAGCCGAGATAGCCAACATTCATTTTGAACATTGGAAAAAGTATGGTGACGATGGTGCGTACTCCAATTATATGCATTCCCCTTAGCTGTCTTGCTTTATATAATGATATTCCACTTGCAGTTACTATAAAGCGCAAGGATAGAGAATTGATTAATAATAACATAAAAACATACTCTAACAAATGTCCAGCGGAGTTCTATGATGCCATGCCGCGAGTGGGTGAAACATGTTACGCGTATGAGATCAGCTTGGAGGCACACTTCGAGCGTAACAACTACACGGGATACATGTATGACTCACTGCACTCGCGTCGCAGCTATGGATTGCTCTTGAGGAAGCGCCTGCCACGTCTGGCCGCGATGCCGCTATTTAGTCACCAGGGCCAATTACATGCGCATGTGTCAGAGCATCCGCTGGAGATAATAATTAAAAGTCAAGAAGAGCTGGAACAACTGCAACGATTCCATGTAATGCTGTTTCGTGATTTGCTCCGTATTTGGCAGCCATTCTTTGTGCTCGATCGTCGTAGTATGGAGAACTCGTATCTGGTGGTGCCACTGTTACCATCGCCTGGTTCCGGATTAGATTGGCAGCTGGTGAAGCAGTTTCCGCGATTGCCAAAATCGCAGGCCACAAGCTTGGCCCAACGAAAGGCAATGCCACCGCCACGACCGGAAGATTTTGAGGGCAAGATCGTAACACAATGGTATGCCAATTACGATGAGAAGCGAATGCTGGTGACTAAGGTGCACACAGATCTTACACCCATGAGCATGATGGACGAGAAGCAGCAGGATAAAAGCTACTATACGTTTACAATGTCCAAGTATGGTAATTACATTGGCGATGTCGTCCACAAGCAACACTTTCTCCTCGAGGTTCGCGAGTTGACCGATCGACTGAATTTCTATATCCAGCAGAGTGTTAAGCACTCGGCACAGAGTAAAGCCCGTGCCAGAGTGATGCTTATACCCGAATTATGTTTTAATTTTGGCTTCCCTGGCGATCTCTGGACAAAGCTGCTGTTCCTGCCGAGCATTTTGCGACGAATATATTTTATGCTGCATGCCGAGACGCTGCGTGTTCGGATTAACAAATATCTGGGACTAGATAAATTAAATGTTAATGGAGACAACTACAGGCCACAACCATTGCAAATTGATTGGTCGCTACGACGCAATGTCGACTATCAGGGAAATGCGATGCACGCTGATGATTGTGGTGAGCCGCGTCCTCTGCTGGAGCCATTGCCCACCAAGACCGTTGAAATGGCGATGGAAAATTTGAAAATAACCGACCTGGTAGTGCCGTGGCAACAGTATATGGAACCGCTCGATATCGGACGTAACATCATGTCTACCTACCCAGTGGAGTTATCATATTATTATAACTTTACCAGTGGCAATATATTAAATCTCGAGAAGCTTGAGCAAGAGGACAAAGAGATCTGGTCTCAAAACCAATTCAAAATGAATGAGGGCAACATTTACAACACACCAAGTAGTCCCATCCATACGTTGCCCGCTCTACTGCCAGCTGCCGGCACAAGTGGCACTCCCGTGGATCAGGTTCAACTATCAGTGCTCCAACATACTATTGACAATCATTGCGTAACCCCAGCAGAGCAAGGCGAATTCCTAGCCGCAATCACGAGTTCGGCCAGCGTCGATGTATTTGACATGGAACGCTTTGAGCTTCTCGGCGATTGCTTTCTCAAGCTCAGCGCCACACTCTATCTGGCCAACAAGTATCCGGACTGGAGTGAGGGCATATTAACACAGGTTTTTATATATTTGCATATTTCTATAACTTTTAGAAATCCAAATCGATATTTTCCAAACAGGTAAAGTCAACTCTGGTCTCCAACCGCAATTTGTTGTACTGCCTCAGTGATACGGACATTCCAACGCGGATCTGCAGCACAATGTTCACGCCGAAGTACACATGGATGCCGCCTAGTATAAGTCTGCCCCACAATGTGCTCGCCATATGGAAAGAGAAGCTGGGAGAGGAGGGTCTGGTGGGTCCACATAATCTCCGTAATATCTCAATTGACGAGGAGGAGGTGTTCGGCAATGGTGAATGCGGAAATACAACCTATCGAAACTTTGTGGATGGTTGTCAATCCAATCTGCATTCACATCATGTTGGTTTGGATTTCAGCAGTGATGTAAATTTTTGTGTGGGACAAGTGAAGATGGCCGACAAAGTGGTAGCCGATACCCTGGAGGCGATCTTGGGCGTCATTGTGAAGAACTATGGATTGCAACATGGCTTCCGAATGCTGGAATACTTTGGCATATGCAAGCCGGACATTGGCAAGCCGTTAACACAATTGCTGGATCTTCAACTGGGCAGCAAACGCATGCGGACGAATATATCACAACGAGAAGTGGACGGATTTCTGATAAATCATGCTCAATTAGAACACAATCTTGGCTATAAGTTCCAAGATCGGGCATATCTGCTTCAGGCCCTCACACATCCATCGAATCCAACGAACCGTTTAACGGGTTGTTACCAGGAGCTGGAGTTTATTGGTGATGCCATACTCGACTTTCTCATCTCGGCATACATTTTTGAGCATAAGACGCGGATGACGCCCGGTCAGTTGACGGATCTGCGATCGGCTCTGGTCAATAATACGACGCTTGCCTGTATTTGCGTTCGCCATCGATTTCACTTTTTCATATTGGCCGAGAATGCGATGCTGGCGGACTCCATTCAGAGTTTCGTGCAATTCCAAGAATCGCAGAATCATCGCGTCTCCAATCAGGTGCGCATCTTGATGGAGGAGCGTGATGTCCAACCCGAACCTCTAGATTCTGATGATGAAATGGAGATTGCCGAAGTGGCTGAAGCGGCTAAAGCAAATGCCATTACAGCAACCGAGGAAACTCAACTTGGTGATTACAACATTTCTCACAACGTAGATGTACCCAAGGCATTAGGCGATGTCCTAGAAGCATTAATAGCCGCCGTCTACCTTGATTGCCGTAGTCTGCAGACCACTTGGCAAGTGGTATATAAACTGTTTAAGCCCGAACTGATCGAGTTCTCCCGCAACGTGCCGATAAATCCCGTTCGTCAACTACATGAACATAAGCTAGCCAAGGCAACCTATGGTCCACCTGTGACGGACAGGGGCCAAGTCATGGTTCCCTGTCAGTTCATCTGCATGGATAAAACCATCAAGGTCTATGGCTTTGGCAACAATACAAAGCAGGCCCGACTCTCAGCTGCTAAGCATGCTCTTCAGAAGTTGGCCAAATGTGAGGCATAACTTAATATCACTTCTCATGTCAGTTTTATACTTTTTTTAATTATATGTTATTTACAAGTGTATTTGTATCCAATACTCTCCCATTGCACTCCAAAGTTTACAGTTTTATAAGTATTTACACATTTTTTGTTTATTAAAGATTTTACATTTGTTGCTTGTTTAATTCTCAACATATGTATATTTCTAATAAAAGAAAATAAATATGTAAAAACGAATAAACAAGTTTCAAAACTTTGTGATGGAACGAAGATACAACTTGAACTCGAATTCTGAATTATTTTAAGATAAAATATAGAAAAATTAATTTCAGGTTTTTACTTCGTTTACACAACACTAAGCAACAATTATTGTAAGTTAATGAGTTAAATAAAATTCATTCTCTCTGAATTTATCTAGCTTTGCATCTAAAATAGTTTTGTTTGAATTTGATAGTTGAGATTTAATTAATATGGTAATTAAGTACGATATTCAGTATATCTCAACTATCAAATTTAATCAAAATATTTTACTTATCAATTTTTAGATTATTACTTTCATAATTCAGAACGCATTTTAAGTTAATTAACGTGTTGCTTAGCATAATTAAATATAAGAACTTTTTATACCAATAAATGAATATTACAAATTTACATTTTGATTGCGTTTTTATTTACCGCGTGCATATAGTTTGTTGTTTAAATTTCTTTACATCTTGCATTGTCAACAGGGTTGACGCTGCTTATTTACAAAATGCTGGGCGCATTAATTCTTAATCTTGTTGCATCCGGTGGTGATTCAATGTTCTGCCAGACATTAACAATTCCAGATACTAGTCGGCATTCGTTGTTAATTGGCCCGCAACTGGTTTACAATAATTAAAGTGCTTACAATTTACATAAGTAACATTGAAAAAGTTGTACAAATTAATTCAGCAATTGAATTGAAGTAGTCATGAAATAAAAATTCAGAAAATCGAACTAACATTTTTGGAATGATATACAATTTGCACTGCTGATACATAAAACCAATTAAAATCTAATTAAACCGAACCCTTCGTTTCGGCCCTTCACATATAATTAGGGGGAGAAGGGGATGGGAAGAGACACTCACACATATATATAAACTAAGGCTAATGCGGTATCATATCAAGTAGTTACAGATTAAATGAGATTAATTAGCGTTGCCTAAACTAATACACAGTTAATGTTCTCGCGTGTCTACAATGCGAATTTGTTAAAGACTTTTTCATCAAACTTTAAACACGACAAGTGCAATCGGGTTTGTTGATGCTGCGTTGTCTTGTCTGTAAATTACGCAAAGCTGCCCCGCCGTATTGTATGCCACTGCCAATGCGCTCCGGATCGAGCTCTCCGGTCTCTATCTTTGCCAGTATGGTCTTTGAGCACTTTAGAAACGCTTCCTCAACATTTTCGCCCGTCTTGGCGCTCGTCTCCAAGAAGATAAGTTCTGTAAGCAATTGCAACAATTTAGAGATACTCAAAATAACATTTGTAATAACTGGACGCACCATTTTCCTGGGCAAAGGTGCTTGCTTCGAGAAATGTTACATCGCGTGCTTCATCCAAGTCCTTCTTATTGCCCACCAACAGAATTACAATATTTGGACTGGCCAGAGTGCGTGCATCATTTAGCCAATTTGTCAATGCATTAAACGAATCCCTCGAAGTTGTGTCATAGACGAGAAGTGCGCCAGCAGCGCCACGATAATAAGATCGTGTCACTGAACGGAATCTTTCCTGGCCAGCTGTGTCCCATATCTGTAGCTTCACCGATTTCCCACCCACATTCACAATCCTCGATCCGAACTCAACGCCAATAGTATGCGAGCTGTCGTCTTTGACTAGAAAATGCAAATAAGAAAGTGTAAACAAATATTTCCTATT
This sequence comes from Drosophila funebris, assembly GCA_018901825.1. Taxonomy (NCBI): domain Eukaryota; kingdom Metazoa; phylum Arthropoda; class Insecta; order Diptera; family Drosophilidae; genus Drosophila; species Drosophila funebris. Next base: position 920,785 of record JAEIFK010000346.1, on the reverse strand, counting down.
ATAGGGGGTTTGACTAGAAACCAAAATTCATATGTATTTATTCTCTAATACAAGGGACACTTTATTGAGTATACCCCATATAACACAAAGTAATGGGAATATGGGTGAACTTAGTGCAAGTTTACTTACATTTGCTTTCGATGAAATGATGCAATAGACAACTTTTTCCGCTGCCAGCACTGCCAATTATAAGAAACTTGAACAGGTAATCTATAATGGAAAGCAAACATATAAATTCAATTACTAATTAATTCTATTAAGGGAGCCACAACAGAAGGAAGAGTGACAAACCGTATGTTTCAGACATGTTATTTGTATTTGCGTCTTTGCTGTTACTTTGTTGCTTTGTCGTTTAGCAGCCAAGTCCCTGTCGATTATTATAGTTTTACTCTGCAGAATGTTATCTGTTCGCCTTTGTAGATGTGCTCTATAAGGTCAAAATCAAACTTGATTTCTAAAAAACTTATTGTTGTATTGTTATTAACTGGAAAGTGTTGTTGCTCACATGCAGTTAAGGTATTCACATACACACGTATGCGGGAACATGAATCACGAATAATGAACGACTGCACTTGAGCTGAACTTGTTAGTTCCGGGTTTAGTTCTTTTGTTTGTACTAAGCTTATTTGTTTATATCAATAAAAAAGGCATTTTATATCGTTAAATTAAGACATTTTTAATACAAATTGCACTGAACAAATTTCTTATAATCTTATCTTATCTTTTTTGCATTTATGAATCCTTTTTCTGATCCACATAGTTTTGGTAACAATTAATAGGATCCTTTGCCGTGTACACCGAATAAGCTACCTTGCTGCCTTCAAAATTCTGCACATGCGAATGTAATTACAACCATAAGTAAACATTACAAATATTGTTAAATGAGTAGCAGCTGACCAGAATGACCCCTTACCTTAATATCACCGGTTATCAATGACCACAAGTATACAAAAACTGCTGGCATCAAACTGCTTAAAAGGAACAGTTCAAATACGTTTAAGTCTCCAAAAATAGACACCTTCATGTTGCTTTATTTGGATTCAACAATTTAAATGCAATAAGAATTACTTCGTAAATGCAAGCTATGACAAATTGTTTTCATTCACGTACGCCAAATTCAAGGGTTGCCAATGCTGGCAATATTTGTTATCTATTTATTACATGTGCTGTCCTTTTCTCTTTGGTATTTTTTGTGTGAAGTTGTACGGCCACACAGCTGATAGCCACTGAATATTTATTTTGCTGAAAACTAATTGAAAACTTATAAAATGGCTTTTCGCATACCTTTTGGCAAGAAGCACGCTGAAATAGCGACATCCTTGTAAGTATAATCGAGATGACACCCTTTATTATTAAAGCAGCTTTACTGCAACAAGCCCAAGCGAAGGGGAGCACACATCTGCATTGCATAACCAAAAGTTGCCAATCACAATTTTAACTTTATTTGTTCTCTGTTTAGCATTCGCTCTGGCGCAGGATTCGGTGGAGCGGCTGGTCTGGCCCTGCTTTACTACACGGATTGGAAGTTGGTGCTGCAGTACATGCCCATCTATGGATCTAAATTCGATAAGAGCGAATGAGCGTCTCTTGCAATCCTTGAACTAGTTAAATACGTTTAATTGATCGTGAATAAAATAAGTTCAACTCGATAATCAAATTTGTTGTATGTTTTTTATAATATTAATATTCGTATGTTTATAAGTACTATGCATAACAGTTGTTAGTTTCTTATGTCTAGTTAGAGTACAAAGGAGGCGCAGAAGATCTACGTTTGAAATAAAGGTTCGTTCGTTGGTTCGTATTTCCGTACTTCGATTTCTCTAGCTAATTAAACATTATGGATCTTAAGTACATTTTACTTAGGCTTAACCTAAACCTATTTTGATTAAAAATCGTATAAAAACTACATATTTGAGAATTTGTATTCGAGCGTTGTACAAAAGTACAAACAGTTCTTCGAAAAGATTACAGTTTGGAAAACATTTGTGGAAGCACAAATCGACCGGCGATTGAAAAAGGAATTTGGACAAATATATGAATGTGTGTGTAATTTGGAATTTCACCACGAATGCATTAAGGAATGTACTGAGAAGCTAAATATCCGGCTCCACAAAGGAAGCTGGAAACAAACCAGTTTTATGTGTGCGCGCATGAGTGCCCTTATACCATCCATTCTTCTGCTTGCGCTGCACATAGATTATATCACCTAGACGCAGCTCCAGTTCAATCTCGCTATTCGGTGGATAGGGAACAATACAACGGAAGCGACTGCAAAACAAATGAATCATTGATTTAGTTAAGAACCAGTATAAGGAGATGCATCTCTCAATACGTACCTCTCTCGCGTGCAGTAAACGGACTTTGTGGTGGCACTCGCCTTAATGGCTGCCTCGGTAATGATGCTACTATTTCCGTTGGCGTTACCGTTGCTGAGCACATGGCCCGCGTCCAGGCTCTGGGTCTTGCGATGATTAGGTGCAATGATCATGTTAGCATGTAACTGCGTTTGAGTTTGCGTATGGCTTGATGGCGGCGGCGGGGATACCGCATTATTGTACATGCTACGAAAGGTGGCCGCATCCAGTGATTGTCTTGCACTGATCAGGGATAACAAATAAGAATGTGTGATAGTCTGTCAAAATGCAACTCAAGTTAAGCTTACCAAACTAAATGCGGTCGCTCCTTATTGCTTTTGATGCGCTGCGAGCCGTAAGAGATGCTGCTGCTGCTGTTGGGCTGAAACTGTTGTCCAGCATTGGATGGCAATGGTGCTGGAGCTGGTGACGTTTCTTTAAGTGGCTGACTCTGTTGCAGCTGACTGGGACAGGAGCCTGACCTGTTTATTGAAATATGATTAAGTATTTCATTTGAAATGGCTTCTTAACCAAAACTCACCTAACATGAACTGGATGCAATGGCGCTGCTTTGACGATGCATTCAGTTGCAACGCTGCTTGTGCTCATTTGTGGTTCCTTAGGCAACGGTTGTTGTTGCAATGGTGCCCCCGGTGACTTTGAGCGCGTTTTCATGTGCGTCAAACGTCGCATAAGTCCAACAGCACCAGAACTGCTGCCAGAGGCATCTTGTTTACTTTCCGGATTGCCGCTGGATTTGCGATTAAAAAGCGCCTCCACTGGCTTTGTCCAGACAGAACAGCTGGTAGTTGTTGTATTCGATGTTTGTGGCGTTTGTTGCTGTAGCTGCTGTTGTTGATGCTGCTGTTGTCGTGGTGGCAAATCTGGTGGCTGCGTGGGCAACATATTGCTCAGACGAACATCGAGCGACTGTGCCGGTGTCGCATTCATATCTGTGCAAGGCGGTACATATTTCCATTGATGCATCAACTGCTGTTGATCACGTGTGCGCAATGGTGTCAAATAGTTGCCCGGAAAAACTCCGGTTATGTCCAGCCAATTTTTACCCTTGAACCAACCATCCACACATCGCTCGGTGACAATGTAAACGCAGCCCTTCTTTAGCTCCAGCTCATCGGAATGACTTGGTTTATAGGGGAAAAGTGCGAGGTAGCCCCAAGGCAGCGTAGGTGGCAATTGTTGCTGATGTACATGCGTCTTGAGCACACGAGACGTTTGAGATGGTTGTGTTATCGCTGCTGTTCCGACATTTGCCTGCGAGTTGAGCTCCAAGCGACTAAGTTCATGCGGCAGGCTGAGTATCTCAGCGGAATGGCGATTTGTTTGCAGCAAACTAAGCGGCGCTGACTGCAGTAACGCATTCAACGAGTGTCGCTTCTCCTTGGCGCCTTTGTCCCGATAACGTACAGAACCACAGCCACCTCCAGCAGCTGCTGAGACGGCAGCGGCAGAAGCTGCCACATGTTGCGGTGTATTAGGTAGCGATTGATGATTCGGACTGCAGTTATTGGAGCTGCATGTGGAGCTGGAATTGCTGCTGCTGTTGTTGGATGAATTGCTGTTAGAAGAGGCGGTGCTTGAATCATTTGTAATATGCGTGGGATCAATTAGGGGCACCGGTGGCAAGGCGCGTTGTTGCATCAATTGTGCAGTGGGCTGTGGCGGGGGATTACTAATACCACTTTCTAATAGCTTTTTTGCAGCCGCATTTAGCTCAACAAATGCGATGGGAAATATGCCAATGGTTTGACCAATCCTGCCCTCTGCCCAGTTGTGATCGACGCGACGCAGCACATGGATAACAGTGCTCTTTTTAAACTCCAAACAGCCCTCCTCATCGCTAGGGCCCATTTTGAAGTCATACATGGCAATGCACTGTGGCATGGGTAAAGCGACCGCTACCTTAACATAGTTAATGGGAAACGTGCCCTCCTGTCCATTGGCTTGGCCAACAAACCAGTTGTTATCGATGCGCTGCTTTAACAATATTAAATCGCCTTTTTTAAACTTCAAATCACTAGTTTCGCTGCTAGCAAAATCAAAGAGCGCATAGGCGTGTGGCAGTAGAAATCGACGCTGCTTTTGGCGTGTTGCTTGTTGCTGTGGTAACTGTTGTTGTTCTTGTTGTTGGTGGATTTGTTGCTGCTGCTGGTGGGGTATATGTTGCTGATGCTGTTGCTGCTGTGTGGGAGGAACTTCCTGCTGCTGTGGCTGTGGCAACTCCTCGCATTTATTGTCATTCTTGCCAGCGTTTTGCTTCATACCTATTAAGTGAGAGGTTAAGTATTAGCTACCAATGCTAACTTTATTGCTGCCCACAATTGCTTCACAATTCAATCACGGGTTGCGCCTACACATGCGCAAGCAAACAATACTTACCTTCTAAAATTCTCATTAGCAAAACATTTGGCGGCAGCTCGTCTATGCGGCAATTCACCAATACTCGACATTCCGGACAGCGCAGCTTGTGCTGGCTGGCAACGATGTCCTGTGGAATCACATAAGTTAATGCATTAAAGTTAATTTCCAACATCTATAAAATACAAATACAATCACAACTCACCAGCAAACACTTTCGACAGAAGGTGTGTTGACATGGCAGTACTTTTGAGGTGGTGTCCAGGCGTTCTAAACAGACTGAACATTCCAACAGGTCATTCAATGTGTGCTCATCCATTTTATAATTGAATTCTGATTAATTTTGCATAATTAATTGTGTGCGGTTCTGTTTCTCTGCTTTTTTCTCTCACTTGCTTTGTATCACTAGAAAAATCTCAAGGATGGTCACAATTTGAATTTCGTGCAAAGCAACATTCCAAAAACCACACGCACACACATACATAAACATATACACAGTTCAGCAGCAAGCTTTGGAAATACATACATACGTATGTATAACTGAATTATCGGTTATTTGTAACTAAGAACTACACTGCACTATTATATTTACAATTTACATGTTCACTGTTTTGTTTTTTTTTCTAAACAAAAGGCGCAGAAATTTTAAATTTATTTTTATTAAATGTAATCAGCGTGCAGCTCGTGGCCATCACTGAAATGTACAACGACAAATATGCATACATATGCACACGGACTTAAACCAGCTTGCTTCTGAGCTACATGATACGACATATAAATGTGGACACTTGTTAATTATCAACTATCCCTATCTTTCTTAATTGTTATTATTACGAACATTGGGCACATATTCGTACTGCAGTATAGCCTGGTATATCATAAATATGAGGAAGCAATGCTAGCTCTAGACCATATTTTGTTAAAAGTGTATATATTTTTGAAAGTTTCTATAGTTATGCGAAGCGTCGTATACTAGCGAGTGGCCAGATCGTTTTAGCAGTATGAATCTATATTATTCTGGCAACGATTGCAAAATATCGCACGATATTAATCGATATATTAATCATAGTTCATTTATTTTATTAGTTGTATAAGTAGTATTTTTAAATCTTACTTTAACCAAATTGAACCTTATTCTAACAATATGATACTTTTGATAGATATTTTGTTAAGAAATTAAGTTTTTAAAATATCGATATAGTACGTTGCATATATATCGATAGTTTGATATTCTGACAACAATCCCATCGTACGACCTAACCTTTCTTTTACGGAACGTGTTTGTTTTGATTCGTGCGTGCTGTGAGAACAGCATTTAAATTTTTTTAAAGCGCACGTAAATTAAACAAAACAAATATGCCGAAAGTACGCAGTACCCCGGGCAAGCCCCGGACGCAGGGATTCAACCATTCCAACCACTCGATGAATCCGGAGCGCCCAAAAAGTGGACTCAAAGGAGTGGCACACCCGAGAACCAAAGGCACCATCAAGCGCCTTCAGATGTATCGCAATTTTAAAGCTAAGCGCGACCGTACTGGTAAAATTCTAACTCCTGCACCATTCCAGGTAAGATAACAATAACTATATTGAGGGGGTTAAAGTGAACACTTGTTGCATATTGATTCTAGGGTCGACTGCCGGCTGGAACAATGGCCAGAGTGGAGCCCACGCCAAAATGGTTCAGTAACTCGCGTGTCATATCGCAAAATGCCTTGCAAAAGTTTCAGGATGAGATTGGCAAAGCTGTCAAGGATCCCTATCAGGTCATAATGAAACCCTCACAGTTGCCAGTCACCCTGCTGAATGAAGCTTCAAAATATCAACGCGTTCATCTGCTAGACACTGAAAGCTTCGACAGTGTGTTTGGACCCAAAAAGCAACGTAAGCGTGTTAGTCTCAAAGTGCGAGATCTGGAAGACTTGAGCCGTGCAGCCGATGAACAGGCCGAGCAATACGATTCCACTAAGGATATTGATCTTATACGCGAGGACACTGGCGAAAAGAAGGCTGTGCGTGATTGGGTATTTGGTGCGGGCCAAAGTAAACGTATTTGGAATGAGTTGCACAAAGTTGTGGATGCATCCGATATTTTGCTGCAGGTGCTTGATGCACGTGACCCAATGGGTACACGCTCCAAATATATTGAGGAGTTCCTGCGTAAGGAAAAACCACACAAACATTTATTCTTCATTCTTAACAAGGTGGATTTGGTACCCGTCTGGGTGACCCAACGTTGGGTAGCAATATTAAGTGCAGAGTATCCTACAATTGCCTTCCATGCCTCCCTCCAGCATCCCTTTGGCAAAGGTGAGTATCCAGGAATAAGTAATTTTTGGGCATTATCATCACAAATATTCCCAATAATTTTGCAGGTGCACTTATCAATCTGTTCCGTCAGTTGGGCAAACTTCACATTGACAAAAAGCAAATCAGCGTTGGTTTCATTGGTTATCCGAACGTGGGCAAATCTTCGGTCATTAATGCTTTACGTTCTAAGAAGGTTTGCAATGTGGCCCCGATTGCTGGAGAGACTAAAGTCTGGCAGTACATAACGCTGATGAAACGCATATTCCTCATTGATTGTCCTGGAGTGGTCTATCCCTCCGCTGAAACCGACACGGAGAAGGTTCTAAAGGGTGTTGTGCGCGTAGAGCTGGTCACCAATCCAGAAGATTATGTAGACACAGTGTTACAGCGTGTGCGCAGAGAGTACATTGCAAAGAACTACAAAATTGAGAACTGGACCACATCGACACATTTCTTGGAGCAGTTGGCTAAGAAATCCGGCAAATTGTTGAAAGGTGGCGAGCCTGACATAACGGTAACAGCGCGCATGGTGCTCAATGATTGGCAGCGGGGCAAGCTACCTTTCTATGTGCCACCCGAAGGCTTCGCTATACCGAAATCCCAAGAGGGCAAACAAACAGAGGAAGAAGTACCTGAAGCTGAGACTGTTACTGCTGCTGGTGGTGATAATGAAGATGCTGATGGCAAGTCGGAAGCGCCTACATTTGTTAGCGAGTCCGTGAAAAAGGCGCGCGAGTTTAAGCAGATACAAGACTTTCGTAAGATTCGCGTGGGTCTGGAGTATGAGCAGCAGGATGTGCGCGAACTGGATCACATTGACCTGGAGCTGCTGGAGCAACAGAAAGCAGAGCGCGCAGCACGCAAAAAGGCACGTCTCGTCAATCCTGAGGATGCTGGTGAAGATTCTAGTGATGGTGCCAGCGATTTCTATTCCGAGGATGAGTACAATGACGATCTGCAGCGAGTAGTCCACAAGAAAGCCAAGACCAAAAAGACACAACACTTGGCTATCACATCGTCAGGGAAATTCCGAGTGGCCAAGGTTCAGCCAGATGATTCCGATAATATGGATGACAGTGACGAAGATGGTCCAAGCGCAAAAGCACCACGCCTTAATGCAAAACAGAAGCGCGCGCTGGAACGCAGCCAGAAGCGTAAGAAAATTGGTAGCAATTTCTATGAGACGACCAATGTGAAGAATCGCAATCGTAACAAGAAGAGGGACACGTAGCACTGTTAATCTCTAGGTTATATATTTCGTTGCAGAAAACGCTACACATTAATAGTTAAGAATCCAGAATAAAACTGTTTGCCCCCAAATGAAAAGTAACCAATTTACTCGGCACACTGCTTCTTTTTAGTTAGCTTGCGTCCACATAAATCCACTAGACTGGTCTTATCGTGGTCGTGATCATCGGTATCAGAACTTGCTTCTGAGTCGCTCGATTCTGTGTAGGAACCAATGCCGGGCAGTATGGCAATACATTTCAGGCCGCCCGTATCATGCTTCGTTGTGTTTATACCGACAGTGGAAGCTGATTTCTCTGCGGGTGTATCCTTCTCTGTTTTCAACATTTTGCTGGTTGTGGGCAATTCTCCATTTTTGCGTTTAATGCCCTGTCCCAGTAACGACTTTTGTGTATTTCGCGCCGTCGATGATGATCCAATGGACTTGGCTGTGGTTTTTATCTCCGCCTGCAGTTTCTGAACGGTTTCATAATAATATGAATTAAAAGTGGAATTGATGATGAGCATCTGCAAAGACTATACCTTATCTACGCTCTCTTCTTGCAGTTTCTCAACACGATTGCGAAAATCCTTTAGCTCCAGCTCCTCGTCCCGCATCTGTTGTCTTTCCGCATTCATTTTATGCGCATCCACGAGCTCCAGGAACTGCACCTCATCATCGTCGAGTCCGCGTATTAGATTCTCTGTGTATTAAATTGTTAATTACTTTGTGTCTTTATTGTATATGTAATAACGCTCACTTAATTTGTGTGCTTCCTCATATTCCATATCCTTTTTTGTTTTTTGCTCCTTCAATCGGTCGTATAGGGAGCGTCCATCGTATGGTTCTTCGGGCCTCTCCAGAGGATCTTCAGGTTGGCGTACGCGTTCCCATTCTTCTTGGCGACGTTGGCGTGCTTCAGCTGCTTCAGATTCAGTAACAAATCCAGAACTCATTATAACTTCAATTGGCAAAGGTTTTCTAATGGATTTCTGCTTCAGAAATGTGTTGTCGCTTTAGGGCATAGTGTTGGTAATCGGTTGGTGTTGTCATCGATAGTAGAAATCGATTATTCGGTTGGGGATATTGGCGCTAATCTTGAATTTGGATGTGCCGTATTTTTGGCACACCTAGATTCCAGTGCCCATCTTTGGGGGACGTGCTTTTTGGTTACGCTTCGCGATTTCAGTGTAAATAGCCTTTTGAGCTCCACTCATTTGGCGCCATTTTTTACCAGCCATCTGCGTAACCAAAGTCGCTTTAACATTTTGAACTCCTCGTGCCTCTAGATTGGCCCGAAATTGCGCAAGAAAGGCGAAATATGGATTGTTTGACATTGCATTAGCTTAAAGATCATACGATACCACTTAATAAACAGATTATAATTGTAAACTTTAATTTGATATGTGTATAACTTTGAATTTAATGACAGCTTAAACAGGGAGATCAATTTAATTTTTTTTTATATATCAAACAATAACATATATGTATATATACATTTAAATTGCTGTTGCGATCTAGCTCCTCACTGCACCGGTTGGCAAAGCTCCTTGTTATTGTGATGGGCTTTAAGTCGATTATCGCAACGTCTGTGTCTGATAACTTTAGTAAGCTCTTCTCATAGATAATACACACAAAGCTCCGCGTTCTTCTCTCTCGATAACAGCTGCTCAGACATACATAAAAATGTATATAATAACGCTGCGAGCTCACACTCTGTTACAGTTACTGTTTTGTTACTGTTATATTAAATGCATCGATACATCAAAGTATCGATACTGGCAGTCTTATCTGGAATATGAGCAGCATACCTTGCACAGCCAGATAACAGCTGTAATAGTAGTAAACACATTTAATTAAAGTAAAACAAATTGTCGACACAATTTTCAAACAAAGTTCACAACATTAACTAACACATTTACCATGTCGGATGAGCTACCGGAGGAATTCGATTTGGTTGTTATAGGCACAGGTAAAAGTACATCTTGCCTTGGCTGATTGATGACTCATTGGACTTTTGTTAGGCTTCACGGAGTCCTGTATTGCAGCTGGTGCTAGTCGTATTGGAAAAACGGTGCTACACATTGACTCAAATGAGTATTACGGCGATGTTTGGAGCTCATTTAGTCTGGAAGCATTTAACAATTTGTTGGAACAGTCCAGCTCGACGCTATGCAATGGACGATATACATGGCATGAGCCCGCAGAGGAAGCTTCCAGTTGGACACGTGAAAAGATGTTGGAAAAGTCCCGCAGATTCAGCTTGGACTTAAGTCCACGTGTTGCATACTCTGCTGGAGAGCTGGTACAATTGTTAATCAAATCAAATATATGTCGTTATGCGGAGTTCCGTGCCTTGGATCATGTGTGTATGTTATACAATAATGAACTTGTCTCCGTGCCTTGTTCCCGTAGCGATGTTTTTAATACCAAAACACTGACAATCGTGGAGAAGCGTCTGCTGATGAAGTTCCTAACTGTTTGCAACGATTATGGCGAGGATAAATGCAATGAGGATGCACTTGCCTTTCGAGGTCGCACATTTCTTGAATATCTGCAAGCGCAACGCGTAACTGATAAGATTTCAACCTGCGTAATGCAAGCTATTGCAATGTGCACACCCAGCAGCAGTTTCGAGGAGGGCATGCAACGCACACAACGATTCTTGGGCAGCTTAGGCCGTTATGGCAATACCCCGTTTCTGTTTCCCATGTACGGCTGTGGTGAATTGCCGCAATGCTTTTGCCGCCTCTGCGCCGTCTATGGCGGAATTTATTGTCTAAAGCGAAGCGTTGATGACATCACTGTGGCTTCAAATTCAAATGAACTACTGCTGAGCAGCGCTGGAAAAACGCTACGCACCAAACATGTTGTCTGTGCACCTGGTCATTTGCCTGACCACGGGGAGTTGCGTCCCCAAATCTCACGTGGCTTGTTCCTTGCCTCCACTCCATTAGGTAGTGAGGAACTAAACAAGGGCGGTGGTGGCGTCAATTTGTTGCGTCTGCTGGCAGACGATGGACAACGCGAGGCCTTCCTCATACAATTGTCCCATTACTCTGGCGCCTGCCCTGAAGGCTTATGTAAGTAATATAATTGTAAACTTTAGTTTTATCTATTAATTAATTAATGTCTTTGCAGACATTTTCCATTTGACAACGAGAGCGATTAGCGAAGATCCCGCTGCTGATTTGGCTGCGTTTACTACCCAACTCTTCAAAGAGAATGCGCCTGAAATCATCTATAGCGCCTACTTTACCATTGCTGGGCCCACGAATACAAATGCACCCTCCGCCACTCCCATTTACTGGACTGCATCGCCAGCCTATGAGATGGATTACGATGCAGCCATTGCCAATGCACGTGAGATCTTTGGCAAATTATATGAGGATGCCGAGTTTCTGCCACGTGCTCCAGATCCTGAAGAGATTGTCATCGACGGCGAGGATCCCAGTGCTCTAAACGAGCACAGTCTGCCAGAAGATTTGCGGGCCCAGTTGCATGATTTGCAGCAGGCTGCACAGCAGATGGACATTGCTGAATAGTCGTTAAATAAAAGCGTTCAAGTTTAGTTATCATCACTTTGTAATCATAAAAGTGAAATGGAGAAAACCAGATTAGGAAATCTATATACACACTAAAGTATCGGATTTATATATATATATAAAAATATATATATATATTGTTTGTGGACAATTGAAATTGTATTCAGAACTAATGTTTAGAATAGGTTTCTTTTTGCATATAATTCTTTATATATTTATTGTGTAAATTATTAATATAAACTCTAAAGTTACTAAAGTTATCTGTTTATGTATATATATATATTTATGTGTTTACATATGTATGTAAGTGAGTGTGCTGTGTGTGTATGTATGAAATATATATTCTTTCGAAAAATATGCATTCCAATGCGTTATATAAAACTTATTTGTTCTTTTTTATGTGTATCAAAATTTATTGCTTGACGGTTTCCTATGCATTTGTTTATATTTGTTGTGATGCACTATAGTATTTAAAATATGAATAGTTAAATGAAAACACAAACATGTAATGAATTGTAAATTAGATTAAAAAATCGTAAATGTAACAAGGAAGAACGCACCAATTAAGTCTTAAGGTTATACAAGGAGCTGTCTCTGAATGGGGCAGTTGAGAGTAAAGAATAAGAATAGTTTAGAATAGGCTGAGAGTTGTTTGATCTAATTATTAGATTAAATAATATATGCCACTATTCGAATTATACTCTGCCACAAAAAAAAAAAAACACGAATACAAAACGAGAGCAAAAGCGTGCATTTGAATATATCGAATATGTTATCATTATTCGTTCTTGTTATCTTTATCCGTATCCTAATCCACAATAATATCTGCAGTGCATTTTACAATAAAGCTTTTATGTTCTCGTTTCTTTTAAATATCAGCTGCTTCGTTCAGTTAATGTTATCATCTTCTTATATTTTAATCAGATTATTGTTGATATTCTGTTGGCGTTTGCGTTTCGCATTCATTGCATCGACAATGGGCTGCCTTTTGGCATTGTATTTCTTATTGAGCTGCTCAATCTCCAGCTCCATTTCGTGATCAATGTTGCTCAGCCTTTGATTCAGATCGTCAAAGGTAAGAAACTTGAGAAACTCAAACTCTCCTTCCACATATGCATGTGATTGTGTGTGCAAATGCTGATGCTGATATGCGGGCGGTGGCTGTGCCCCTGCTGCTACAGCCGCAGCAGCCGCTGCAGCAACAGCAGCAGTTGCAGCTGATGTCTGTTGTTGTTGCTGTTGTGGCGATGCATTGCTGCGCAGTAAATTCTGCTGATTGTTGAGCGCAATCAGCTGCTCGTTCATCAGCGGATAGGCCATTAGCAAGTGTTGCTGCTGTTGCTGCTGATGTTGCTGCAGGCCATACTGATTGATGGCTGAGATTTGCTGGAATTGCATTTCCATGTTGTGCTCCCAATTGTTGGCATCGTTTGCTCCACTTGCCAAGTGTTGTTGGTCCTGTTGTTGCTGCTGCTGATGTTGTTGTTGCTGTTGTTGTTGTTGCAGCTGCTGTTCAACTGCTGCAGGCGAGTATTCAGTGGGTGTGGTCGCTGACTTGTCATCAGCACGCGCATCGCCTGCATTCTTGCGCTCAAAGTGATCGAGGAACTGTGGACGATAGCGATAACGCGGCTTCTGATCATCATTCCGCTTGGCAGTTGTGGAATCATCTGAATCCGAGTTTATCACCATAGTGCCTGCAATCAAGAAATGTTTATTATGCCGACCAACCCATTTAAGAGTATATATTTTATTCGCTTACCTAAATTTGACTCCAGTTCAACCATTGTACCACTGTCCACTGTTGCCACATCCGCTGCTGATGTGCCACTACCGCCAGCTGTTGCTTGTGCCGTCTTTGCAGTTGCTTTTGCCATGCCACCCCGTATGCCACCTGGCCCTAATGTGCCTTCATCCATATCCTGCTCTGGATGTGCTATCATTGTCGCATCCGAGGCGGACGTCTGTTGGTATTCGTTAAACTTCTCGGGTACCAATGTGCCAGGATCATCGATGAAGGTTTTGACAGTGCCAGAATTGAATTCGGTATCCGCCTCTTGCAACATTAGGCCAGATTCCTGTGTGGCCAGACTCTTAGCCTGGCTCACGCCGGCTGCACGATTGGCCCGTTGTTGCTCCCGTATGGCACAGGTCTCCTCCAGCATGGTCTTTAGTATGCTGCGATGCTTAGCATTGCGAATGAATTCATGTTCTAGCAACTCCGTGGCAGTGGCACGTTCATCGGGATTCTTGACCAGACATTTGCTGACAAAGTCTATGAACTCGGTACTCCAACGATCGGGTTCACGGAACGAAGGCGGCGGCTTCTGTGGGATCATGAATATAGCCCGCATTGGATGTATATCGCCATATGGAGGCTTGCCCTCGGCCATTTCCAGTGCTGTGATGCCAAGTGACCAAATGTCAGCCACACAATCGTAGCCAATCTCCTCAATTACCTCGGGTGCCATCCAGAATGGCGTTCCAATCACCGTATTCCGTTTGGCCATTGTGTCCGTCAGCTGACCGGCGACACCAAAGTCCGCCAGTTTGGCATATCCCTCGGTGTTGAGCAGTATGTTAGCTGCTTTGATGTCGCGATGGATTTTTCGCCTCAAATGCAGATAGTCCAGGCCCTTGAGCGTGTCCGAGAGTATTGTGGCAATCTCATCCTCGGTAAGCGTCTTTTTACGTAGACGCATTATGTCGGAAACGCTACCGGCTCCACAGTATTCCATGCAGATCCATAGATCATACTGCTTGAAGTAGGAGCCATAGTAACGTACTACATAAGGTGAATCGCACTGTTGCATAATCGAAATCTCCTTGATGATCTCGTGCAGATCAGATTCAACCGGCACCAGTTTGATGGCTACTATTGAGCTGCTCTCCTTGTGCAGTGCCTTGTAGACAGAGCCGTAGCTGCCTTCGCCCAGTTTGTACATAATGTCAAACACTTTCTCTGGCGGCTGCAGCAGCGACTCCTCAGATAATTTCTTCAACTCGCCATTGCCATTTGAATTGGAAGACATGTTGCTGTCTTTTGTTGTTGTTCTCCTTGTATTGCTTCTTGTCCTTGCATATGCGTTCAGTTGGATCCTGCACAAATAATTCGCTCGTGTGCTGATCTATTGTAGCATTCAATTAACACAGACCCTGCGCTACGATAATTGCCAATTTAAATCGACATTTTTCACACACATTTGTTCTTTATTCGCTCGCCAGTAGAGCTGGTGCAGCAAAAGTTACTTGTCATAAGTATTTTTAAGTGCCCAGTCGCAGATGTTATTAAAATACGCGTTTAGTATTAAAATTTCATTTGTCGAAAATTTCTTAGATCTTTAAGAACCTTGAATAATTAAATTTGTGCTAATAATAACCACAGATTATTATTTAATACCATATTAATATATATTCTTTGATATTTCCCCTTATTCTAGTTCCTGACACATGTATCGATATCGTTATTGTAATTATCGACCATATGTACTTTGCCGCTCCATGAAAATATACTGCTAGCGTTGCCAGATAGTTGCCATTCAGAATGTAAACAATGAGTGTTGCTATTTGTCGGTTACAATTGAAAACCACTAATGCAATTCGTAAACAATGCCTCTTATCAGTCATTGGGCCTTTTGCTATCCTAGCAACGAGCGCCATAGAAACCGGCTGCGATGCCAACACACGAAGTGGAGCCGCCTACACCGATTGGAGCGCTAGAAAATTCCTGCACCTGGACGACAGTTAGTTGTTTACGCTACGTGAATCAAGTTTGACGGCTGATTTCAGTGTCCAAGCAAATGTCTCATACACGCATAACCACCGCTTACGGAACACGGCCGTCGTACGATTTCCACACAAATTCCATATCGCTAAAACAACGCTCAAAGTCCGCAAATCCACCGCAATTAAGACCATTTAGCGGTATACAGGGTTCGCGACCCCGTTGTGTGCCGCCATTTTCAATACAATCGCAGCAAAAAAACACGGTCGTTATTAACGGTCCCATACATGAAGCAGCCGTAACGGCAAGCGCACGCGGCAGAGCGCCGAATCCAAAAAGTGCGTAGACCTGAGCTCTGCCAAAAAACGAAAGGTTCCTAATTACTAACTACTTTGTTGTTGTTGTTCTTCTTGATTTTAGGCTTGAAGAAGCAACAGAAATCCATTTCGACATGCAATTTGGGTGTAAGTTTGAACGCCTGCACAGCTGCAAAAAATCCGGGGCGTGGAACATTGTTTCGCATGTATTTTGATCGCGGAGATTTGCCCATCAAAATGGAATATCTCTGCGGTGGCGATAAGATTGGCTGGACGGTGAGTATATAGAATTATCAAGTCAAGTATTGCCAAGTGTTGGACTCTGTTTTTTGTAGGGTATTTATGTAGGATATAGGTATGTAGGGTTTCTATACAATCCTATAAGTTCGTAAAGTAATTAGGTTTCAGAACATTGGTTTAATTATGGGGTATAATGTGTAATTGATGTATGTTCTCTGGGAATACGTGTCGTGATTATCTGAACTTTGACCTGTAAATTACTTGACAGCATTCAATGCCAACTAATTGACAAAAGGTGTTAGCCCACTTTCTAATATATGTGCCATCTGCAGACCTGCGTGTCCAATTACTTTAAGTGTTCGCTCTGATGGCACCAACAACAAGGAGAAAAAAGAAATAGAAACTAAAGGAACAAGAAAAATAACTCTGTATATATAATATGCCACTGTTTATTTCCGGAACAAACGGACTGACTCCGTCACGTCCAGGTGTCAGACAGTCCGACAGTTAGTCAGTCAGTCTCAGTGAAGAGAGCGAGTAAAAATAATATGGGAAACATGGTTCGACTGGGATTCATGTATGTGCACACTTTCAATGCCATGAGCCTTGGATTTGAGTTGTTGTCTAGAGTTTTTTATATGTTATATTGTATAATTCCCCAAGTGGATGCGTTTGTTTATTTAAGCCGTGAGGCATTTATGACAGCTCATTTACATATGAGCGACATGTGAGTGACACTACATTATTTGCGTCATGTGCGAAACAGAGCTGAAGGTCAGACAAAAAAGGAGGTAAAAGTGGGAAATATTTGGGAAAGGGATTGAAGGGGGGTTTGAATGAAATGCGGTTATGCAATTGGAATATAATAAAAAGGTGAAGAATCAAGAATACTATAAAAACTAACTTGACAAATAATCAGTATAGATTCATATTCATTCATTCATATAAACAACATTTTTAAATGAAAATCTGGCATTTTGTTTACTAGTTTCCATTTGAATGCATTCCTTAGCCTACTTTTTGGATTAGTAAACAATTAAATAGTGTGCCGTTGTTGTCGGGATAGGGATGATTGATAGTCAATAAATTCGGGAGTTTGCCAAGAATAGCTTTGTATACTAGAATTTCCATGCCAATTTTGGTAACTTTCCATAGACAATAAAAACAAACCAAAAGCATCTTAATAGAAATCAGCAAAAACTTAACGAGCATCGCGTGCAAATTTACACCTGTACACCTGTACACCTGTACAACAAACAACAAAGCGAAACAATCGCCACCAGGCAAACACCAGAAAACTAAATGAACTATTTTACCTTGTATTACGTATATGAAGTTTCCAATTTGAATGGTTTTCCATTACGGCTTTTCAGGTGGATATAGATAAGTTGGACTACAGCCTCTACTTGCCGCTTTTCTTCGATGGGTTAGCCGAACCGAAGCATCCCTACAAGACCTATGCCCGACAGGGTGTCAGCGATTTGTTGCTCGCTGGCGGTGAAAAAATCCATCCCGTAGTGCCTCAATTAATTCTACCATTAAAGAGTGAGTACCTGGCTGCGACAGGGCTAAAACCAATCAGACACAACCAAAAAAGAACTCGAATTGGCACGCAAGGATTCGATATTGTCTTTGCTTTAATTTCGTCACCTACAACTTTTGCGGGTCTCTCCCTTCTCTCCCGCAGACGCATTGAGCACTAGGAATTTGGAAGTAATGTGCACGACATTGAAAATTATACAACAACTGGTGATGGCCTCGGATATGGTTGGACCAGCATTGGTGCCCTTCTATAGACAACTGTTGCCCATGTTCAATGCGTTCAAGGTGAAGAACTGTAAGTTCAGCAATTCCTTGCCATCGTTAATAATATCCATGGTAGTATATTGAAATAATCTTAAATATAATAACTCAATATCGATAAGAGTTCAATCAATATCCAACATATTGTTAGAAACTTTCTGTAGCATTTGCTGTGGAACAAATCTAACAGTTTAATAATGAGTCAATTATCAATCCATTCATAATATACTTTGTGACTTGTCTCAAATTGAAGAGATATTAATTGGTTATATTTCTCTTAATTTCTCACAGTAAACTGCGGCGATGAGATCGACTATGCACAGAAGAACAATCTGAATCTGGGCGATCTGATTGATGAGACACTGCAGGTGCTGGAGCTGCATGGTGGCGAGGATGCCTTTATCAATATCAAGTACATGGTACCAACATATGAGTCCTGCTATTTAAACTGAGCAATCTGTAGCGCAGAATGCTTTTCGTACAAGTTGTATGCTTCGTATAATTCGTTTATATCATATCAAGAGTATTTATTGAATTTTACATAGATGCGAATGATTTTAACTCGATGCTGTGCAGTTTTATTTCGAATTTTTAACAGTTGCCAGGATTTAGATAAGTGAGTATTAACACTATATATAGTATATATATTGAGATTATATATGAAGTGTGTGCAACATATTGTTGCAGCTGCCAAATGCCACAGATTTGATTGTGGCAAGGCAAAAGAGGCCCAATAGCTCAAAATGCAGCTGAAAAACAAAATTGAAATGATAGAAAAATGATATAAAAGTAAATTGAAAATGCATTTTCGATGGGAAGTACTTACAGCTGCTGAGCCTGGCGTTTGTTTAGAATTTTGGCGGGGCGAACTCGTTCTTCTTCACATTGTGGGGAGAGTAACGATTGTAGAGACCCCAAATGGAATTCATTAGCTTATCATTATACTTGACCGGCGAATACTCGCGTTCTGTGATATGGGAAGCAAACGTTAGGTGAGTCAGTTAAGATGTTCGATTGTTTCACTTACGAGCATTATTATCAGCCTTATCAGCATTATTGGCAGCTCGCAGGCGTGATATAATCATATCACGCTCCTGGAACTGCTCACGTAACTTGCAGGCTGCGAAGGCACCTTGTGGTAAGGCCATGTCGACAACTGTTAATTAAAGAAAAAAATAAGCAAACAAACAAACACACAATAAATACAAATTTTTATTATTATTATTATTTTGCACTTACTACTCAGACTGAGGTTATTGAATATATATGAAAGTTCCGTTGAAAGCAGGTTGCTTTGTTCGCACAGTTGATACCAGAGTTTAGTCACGTGTTGACTAATTTTTAGGGGTTTCTCACGCACTTGCAGCAGCACCATTCAAAGGGCAAAGTTCGAGTTTGTTAAAATGCTCGCGTATTTGCGATTTGCAATATTATTTTGAATATATTTGCTTGATATATTTCTAAATATGATATTAATAATCCACTCGTTCACACGTTTGTTTATATAGAGATTGTCTTATAGCACAATTACTTGTACGGCATTTGGAAAATGCCCGGCGTATTGAGGTTTCCACGATATTTAAGCACACACACGTTGCACACTCACAACACGAAAGAGTAGAGGTTCTAAGCTGAACTGACTCTCTGGCGCGGCTTCAAATGAAATTTATAGAGTCTCAGACAACGGCTTGCTTGGCAGCTTGATAAGCGAGAGACAGAGATCAGCTAGACGCCATTTTGTTTCGCGTAGTACTACGTATATCTACGTATGCAATATGGCGTAAATATTTATATATATATATAAATATATATGTGTGCATGTGTAGATTTTGTTGATTTTCTTTTTGCTGGATTTAAATTTTCCAGAATGCAATTGAGCGTACATATGAGAATTGCCAGATCAACCTCGATCTGCTTTCAGGGTGTTCCAAGTGGGCTACAGAGACGAAGTGCCAGCTGATAAAGCTCGACATTGTTCGCAAACGCCTGATAACGAGATCGATTACAAAAATGCTTCAAAAACTGCGCAGTTTGTTTTAGCAAACTCGTACCTTAGAAACGTGTTGGCTAAACAAACATTTATCAAAAATCTCAGATAGATAAGCCAGACTTTGATTCGATAAGCTTTGGCTACTGATCAAACCCACACATGAATGCTTAACAATTCTTCAGTATTTTCTTTAGACAATCTCTCTTCTAGGTTCATGTGAAGTCAACAACTTAGGCGGTTTATACCGGTTCAGAAGTATTAATATGTATTATAGTAGAGGACTTTCTACTTATAGGAGTATGCGTACTTATGTACCTGCTGATGCAATTACTGACCTTACTGATACATATTGTTTCGATTATTGAAATGTTGTTTACTGTTTATAAACTGATTTATACAATCATTCTATGCAATTCAAGGAACCTCTCGAGTTCACTGATACTTGTACTGACCCATGGGTTAAACTATTTAATAAAGAAAACTTGCGACTGCTTTGTTTACACTGCAATTAACATTAAGAAGACTTTTATTAATACATGACACATTTGACATTATGCTGATAATTGTATTATAATTGCTTTGCTAATACTTTTAACATTATATACATAACTATTCCACGTCATTTGTAATGTAAATTCGTTTTCGATATATGTATGTTATATACATATACATTATATTTAAATGCATCATCCATTTTTGTATATTCTAGTATTTTCATTGTTCATTTCATCATTCGATTGCCTGTTGTCAGGCAGCTATGCAATGCAGTCTGTAAAAAATGCTATAATTGCATTTTTATTGAGATTAATGTTGTAATGGCGTAAATCAGTGACATCATTAAATGCTTCATTTCACATCTCTTTCACAGGGAGCGGAAGCTTCTTTTCAATATTTAAATATTTATAGTCAACACATATTTGCAATGTATATGTGCAATGATTTCTTTCTGTTAATAAAAAATAAAAGTCCAAAAGAGGTGTCCAAAAATATAGATGCTGGGTGAAATGTCTGCCACGAGCGTCCGAAGTCACGTAGCGCTCGATTCGTTTTGCTGATTACCGGCAAGCATGTGCTTGCAATATATACAAGTATATACAAGTACCTTATATAAATACATTAAAAACCAGATTGTGTGGTCTTAAGATTGGGCAAGGCTAGTTGCATAAATTATATTATTCTTAAGATAAGCATATCACATTGCACAAAACAGACATTTATTTCAATGTAAACGTCAAGTTCGTAAAGCATATTGTTTATTGTATTAAGAACTTCAAATTTGAATTTGAAAATAAAACGCGCGGTGTTTTTTTCCGACGACTTACAACACTAATCTTACATTTGGCCATATTTTAAGTTAACATCATTCTGTTAAATATAGACTCACCCTGTGGACACACAGTTATCGAACAGTCTGTATATATCGACTGCTCGTCGCCAAAATTAGCTAATAACAAAAGAAAAACACGGGAAGTTGTTAATTAAAAAGGTGACCTAGATCCGAAAAGAAAACGTCAAGCGACGCATTCTAACGCCATGTCGTTGAAGAAGGAACTGCAAATACTCGCCAAGCCCTATTATTGGGTTAATATACTTCTGGCCGTCTCGTACCTGCTAGCGAAGAAGACGAAGGTGATTTGCACGCGTATTTTCCAGCACACTGATCAGGATAACGTTTGCGATATGGACAGTCGCGAGGTGGAGATACTGTTCTTTCTGCTGATTGTGGTCATGATTAGATCTCGCAAAACAGGCAGTGTCACCATGATCAACTACCTATCGTCATCGTTCCTCTACACAAAGGTTGCTAATATGATTCTTTGGTCATATGCTGACTTCAGATATGGATTGGGCTTTCTGCTAATGTGTGTTTTGGTCGGCATGCTGCTCCCAGAGCCATCGTACCGAGGCCCTGAACACATTACATACTTCCGCAATGCGCAGGTCTTCGAGGAGGAGCTGACGCGTGATAAGCGTACTTCTTGGTTGATTTGCTTCTACACGGTTTGGAATCCCAGTTGTGTTAACTTCGCACCCATATATGCCGAGCTGTCTGCGGAATACAACACAGAGCTATTAAAGTTTGGCAAAATTGATATTGGCCGCTTCCCGGATGTCGCGCAAAAGTATCGCATCTCAGACAGCAGCTTCTCCCGCCAGTTGCCCACTGTCATTCTGTTCCAGCAGGGCAAAGAGGTTGATCGCCGGCCCTCTGTTGATGCCAAGGGTAAACTGCAAAAGTTCTTCTTCTCCAGTGACAATGTGCGGGCCACCTTTGGACTGAATCAGCTCTACAAACAGGCCGTGGAGCGTCTGCCGGCCAGTGTGACCAAATCAACGACGGTGGAGTCAAAGAAATCAAAGTAGTTTCATGAATTCACCAAATGCCATCTCATTCGAACGCTTGTACGTGCTAGCATTTGTTAATTGTTTAGTTTTTAGTTGTTATAATTTTTTTTGTCGTTGTACAAAACAAAAGCCTCGAAGACACGTACTCCTACAACTATGTATGTAACTAAAATTATAAACTGTAACTAATGTATACATTTGCAACACGTTGCCATTGCCTAATTTATTATTTGTTTATTTTCCTAATTTGTAGCTAAATTCAAGTCATAAAACGTAATTAATAAAATTGTAATAGAAACTTGATTAAGTGCTGTTAAAGTCAACTGTGCGTCTTTTCTTGTAGCGTTTAATTAATTTAAACTAACTATTTCCGTTCTCTACAGTCTGTGCACAAAGCATAAGCCCGAACTGAAGAAATTTATGTCTTAACGCCATATAAACATTCATAACGAATATGTTATATTTGTAATAATTCGAAATATTTAAAATATGAATTTAACTTAAATTTAACTTCGTTTTGTGGCATTGCAATCGATAGCAGGCACGTTATCGGTTACTATCGTTTTTGTATTATAAGTGTTGACTAATGCCTTTATTATTATGCTAAGCAACAGTGCTTGCTATCTCTGGTTGATGTCCTGGCTAAACGTTTGAAAATGCTATGCTTATCTATCTTATTTTAAATTTAAATTTAAACTGATTTCTTGAACACACGAACAATGCGAGTCTTTAAATCACATGAAATGTGCGCTGCATTTACTTATTTTATGATGCGTCAAAAGCGCATCTAGATGTGACTGTCGAATTGCTTATAAAACATGCATTGTCAGTTTTACCGGCTGTAGCTCTGAATGTGTTAAACAAAAATTGTGTCGAACAATGACAATTGTGCAAAAAAGAATATCGAGCAACGGTACACAATGTTTCCGGTGCGTTGGCTTAACCAACGTAGTGAAGGAGGAGTGTGGGTGGGGGTATGGGGTTGTATATATGATGCCCAAATGGCCAGACGAAAAATACGAAACAAACGCAAATCCTTTATATCCATTCAATATGCATATTTACAAACAGACGCACATGTATGTGTATAAAAATGCACAGATACAGGTACAGGACATACGCACAAACGTACAGGCAAAGCCAAAGAGGGAGTGGAAGAACGAGGGGCAGGGGCAGGGGCAGGAGCAGGAGAGACAAAGGCAAACAAACAGAGCAACGCTTTTGTGGTTATTATTTGTATTCTTATTTTATATTCAATGAAACGGCATGGAAATGGCCATTATTTTGTATTGTATTGCATAATATGATTGTCTCACCATGTGGTATGGCGTTTTATTTGCTTAAATTATGTATAGAATTGCTGTAACAGGATGAAGAATTTGTGTAAGATTTCAAATTATGCAATTAAAATCCTTGACGAGTGTTTGCCTGATTGAAGACAGATTTTAGCTTGGCCAACAGCAGCAGCAGCGCCGCTACCCTCCTCCTCCCACGATCATATTGTCAACAACTTCTCACATCGAAAATCCAATAAGCAGCTCCAAGAAAATAACAACAACAACAAAAACAAACCAAACAACAACGCCTCAAGTGGAATATGTATTGTTGTCGCCATTTCTACCTTCGTTTCCTGTGCGTTGGTCACATTGGATTGATTTTGAGCGATTTTTCTCTACTTCGAGGTAACTACGAGCATATTTACTTTACTGTAACATCTTGGCAATATATTTTTGGTAAGTTTTTATTATTTTTCCCAATAAGTTAAGCGCATTTCCGTTTTATGTGTCTCCTTAGTTTCCAATGCTCTAGGAATTCTTTTGTTGAACATATAAATAAGTGCAAAGACTCTTTCATCATGTACATGCAATTCGAAGAGTTTGAGCTGCTTTATTTTTATACTCAATATATTTAAATATAAGTAAAAATAGGTTGTTAGAAAAGTTTGGAAAATAAATAAAACTTCTACATGAAATATAATTAAATAATCAATAAAATAATACATGTACTTGTAGATTTCCTTAAATGTTTTCCTATTTTGTTTTATAATAAATCTACAACTGTTATAATAATCGTGTGCTAAGTTGTTATATGTTGAGAGCTAATTTAGTGTTGTATCTCTTATTGTAGCGCATTTGAAATTCGTTTGTTTATGTAAAATGTCGAGATTCCTTTAGCTTTGCTGACATTTTTTATTGCATTTTTATGTCAACGGCAGCTGATGCCGTCCCCCCGCTACCCGTCGTGTTCCTCTTTCCTTCTGCCTGCTGCCGCCTGACGGCGTCTTAATATCGTTTGAGTTGGAGCTGGTGACGCCTCGTTTTGTATTTCTGTCAATTGCGTACAATTGAATTAAACTTGAAGTCAATGGCAGGTGGTGCTGCTCCTACTTCTCCTGCTGTTGCTGCGGGTGTTGTGTTCACCAACAAAAACCACTATGGCCAGAACCCAACCGCAGAGAAGAACATACCAGGCCAGGCGTAATGTGTCCAGATTCAAGGCCTTAAAGTTGTCCGAGTTGTCGATGAGACGAACATAGCCAGCTCTAAGGGCATCGTTGAAATCGGATACGAGCCAGTACTGAAAGAGGCCCGTGCACTGTACCCACATGATGAAGTGCTTCAGCAGAGTCTCCAGATGCGAATCTTTACGCATGGGATAACCAATCACAGGTGCACCTAAACATACCGAGGAGTAGCGATAGATGGGCTTGTGGGCATATTGTTGCTGTAGGGCGAAGAACTCCCAGCGTTCGACGGTGAAGGGATAGGAGTAGCTAGTGTTAAAGCTAAGTAATGCTTTGACCTGTTCACCAGCTTCAGCACCAACCACCAGATTGGACACCAGCTGCTCCAGATGGGGCGGCACCTGTTGTAGCAACATGGGTATCTCATGGTGCTTGGTCAAGATGCGCTGCTGCTGTTCAATGAGCTGCTCAAAGCTGTCCACCTGTTCACCCACCAAAATGGCAGTGAGGGAGCTGCTTAGTTGATTGGAATACCAGTTGGTCACAATGAATCCCAGCACAGATAACTGCATTGCAACCAGGAGGTATCGGACTGAAGGTCCGTAAACACGGGACGGCGAGCTGAGAAACAATAGCTGACAAAGAGCTTCCAGAAAACTGAGGCCAGGACTCGCTGTTTGGCCAGGACTCAACCAATAGAGTATTAGGCTAATGTAGATCACTCCAGCTAGAAGGAGCAGCCAACTACTCCAGTGAAATGGTCGTAGCAAATACATATATCGAGGAATCTCATTGCGAACGGGCACGATGAGACAGTTTTGGGCAATGGTCAGTGGATAGCTGAGTATGCCCAGTTCGCGATCGATGCCAACATACGGATGCATGGATATCTCTAGACGATCATCTCCAATCAGCTGATTGATGCGACTCATGTCAACGCTGCTAAACATGGACAGATCCTGGCCAGCATTGCTCACATCCAGTTGGGCATTGTGACGATGCAGGAACTCGGCAAAGATGCGATAACCAAAGCCTCGTATAAGTTGTTCTCCAGTTTTCGGATCTTGTACGAAAAACACACGCGGCAAGTCGTTCTCCGCGGGCGTGGACACCACATAGCCCTTTAAGTCTCGCGGAGCAGCAGGAAACAGTAATCCCTTCTCCTCCAGATTCAGCTCAAAATAACGTACAGTTGGATAAGGCGTGTAGGCGTAGACACGATTCTTGTGCAGCACCAGCGCCTGCAGAAATTGCAGTTTCCATAATTTATGAAAGAGTTTGCGGAGTGCCGACTCTTGTCTCTGATTGGACAAATACACAATCAGGCGACCATCTCGGAGTTTCCTCAAATGTTCGTCCAGGTGCCAGAAGATGACCTCTTCGCTGCCGTGGCAGAACAATAAGCTGAGCACGTCGTTCTTGATGTGATTCCTCAATGGATTATATTTATCCGCCAAACTAGCTGTCGTATCGAAAACGTAGCTGGTCACACTCAAATTGTTATGCAACCATTTGATAAATTGATTCACTTCCTCTAAATTAATTGGACTATTCATGAATATAGGCGTATTCGTCCAACGTTGCTCATCTGCGACTCTCTGTAACACTGTTTGGGCAAACATCAAGTTATCCGATTCAGCTTGCCACGCGCCAAGTGGCAGCAAGAACAGCAACGTTGCAAGCAGCATGACTGTGACCTTACTGTGCGCCATGACATTTCCCGGGGTCCTCTTTATAGGACAAGTCTCCTAATGGATTTAATTCAATTTAATCGACTGCTGATTGGTGTTATCAGTGCTGCAGATAGAAAATTGCCAACAAATTGATACTGGACAATAACGTGCAACACTTTGTGGCACAGATAACTACTATCCACACTTATGTAATTGTGTGCAGTAAATTTGAAGATTGCTTTCAGAATATAATGAAATTAATTTCATTATTATAAGCTGCAAAGCGAACTCTATTCACAAATACTATCCGAGTTCCGACAGGGAAACTATTTATAATATTATATTTTAATTAAGCAAATCTTAAAAATAAATTTACTTTAATAAAAGAACAAATATACATAATACCATGTTTATTATTTTAATTTATCTAAAACATAAATAGGTAGTATTTTTTAAATATATTTGCTTTTCAAGAAATTGATTTATAGATTTAGACTTAATTATATTTGGACGTTTTATTTAAAAATATTCTTTGCCTTTTACAGGGTATATAAAAAATGGATCTTCTCCGTGACAATGCATATTGCAGCATTGCCGTGACCAGGATTCGAACCTGGGTTACCACGGCCACAACGTGGGGTCCTAACCACTAGACGATCACGGCTATTGAAGACACTTGATAGATGCCGACAAAATACCGAATACAAATGAAATTTCAATGCTTGAATGATCTTTGATTTAATTATTCGCATTTTGCTTTTTATCAACTTGTTTATGGAGCAACAAGCTTAACAAAATCAACAATTACAATGAGAAACAGCAGCTGCAATAATTAGAAACACGTAATCAAAGTACTTAACTATAAGATACTCTGTAAAATGCTTTAAATTGTCCATCTGTGCTACAGAGTGTCAAGGTAAGTCAATAGTTGTTTAATAAAATATTCACTAATTTTTAGAAAGTATTTAGATTATTAATTAAATGTGTTGTCTGCCTAAAATTTAGCGGTGATGATTTTATAAAAATATACAACAGTTTTACTATAATAAAAATTTGAAATTAGTCAAAAATAATTAAAAAATGAATCTTCTCCGTGACAATGCGTATTGCAGCATTGCCGTGACCAGGATTCGAACCTGGGTTACCACGGCCACAACGTGGGGTCCTAACCACTAGACGATCACGGCTATTGAAGACTCTTGAATCGCCGATGAAAAATACCGAATATAAATTACGTTATCAACGCTTCGATAAATTTTGCTGCTGTTGCAACTTCATTTGTTTGCTCTCTCTCTCTCTCTTCAGCAACTTGTTTATAGAGCAAGTACGCCCCATAACAGCAACAATAACATCTGGACATAATAACAACAGAAACAATAAAAAAATACGTAAAAAAGAGAACGGTGAAAGGCAACTGAAAGAAACTGAGGCAAGACAGATCCAACCAACGAGCGACTGACAACCAATAAACAAGATTTTGGTTTATGAATGAATTTAAATGCCAAGCAGTTGTGGGGTTGGTAAAGAGAGGGTGGGGCAGGGGACCAGGGTTACGGGTGACCGTGGCAAGGCATGGTGCTTGACTTGGCATTTCAATTCATTTTGCTATCAGCAGCACTTTGTGGCTTTGCTCTCTGGAATTGCAGACCCCCGAAGCTGATACCGCACGAGGCGGGAGCTGCCTGCCTGCTGGGCAATATGAATACGAACAATAAGTATAAATGAAATACAATTTTGAATACATTTGATGAGTTTATTCAAATATTCATATTCATATATTCTTGTTTTTATTTAAATGACACAACTAACTTCTTGTGTTTCTCTACTATGCATTCACTTGAAAGGGGAAGCAAGGGGGCTAAAATTTTATGCATTCTTAAGTAAATTGTAGATGAAGGAGTTTAATAATACGTATATTTCTAATTGTATCTACAACTTTAATTATAAATACTAACAAATAATATTATTTATTATTATTATAAATATATGAAATAGAAACATTCAATATGAAATCTTTTTTAATTTGTTCACATTTTTAGTGGCTGTAAAAACCAGTTTAAACAATTGAAAATTCCATTTAATTACTTTATTTGATATTCTAATTAAAATAAATAAAAATACACATTAAGTATAATTTTGCCTCGGGCGAATTGAGTTTTAATTAAAGGGACAAAAACATTGCCTTTGTGTTACCCATTTTACGATTTGAATTCATTCTTTTTGATCATTGCATGTTAATTCTAGCTATGTATGGCAGCGATTTAAGACCTAAATTCCGACTATTTTATACCCTGACTTAAGCTACAACAAATACATTTTATGTTAACTCAACGAGCTTTTAATAGTGAATATCAGTAAATGTAATCCAATAATTGTGATTTAAGCTTCTTGTGGCTGATTCAGAAAAGGAATAAATGGAATCATATATACCCCAGCTCTTTAAATGGTCAAGGTATATGAATTAACTGGACTCACGTGCCCTTAATGAGGTGCTGACTTGTTTCCGTTGGTTTATACCTCCCCTGGGGCAATTTAATGAGTTACATTTCGTTTCCAGTTGAACATTTTATTGAATAAATTTATGGCTATTCGAAAGAGCGTTTTCAAATGTTGCGACCTTATCGCATTTGTTGCTTCGACTGATTAGCAAATACATTAGGTCTTATCAGCACAATAAACCACATAAATAGTGAGTCTGATTTATGCAAGGGAGACGACCAATGCCAAATATAACACTAAAAGTAGGTGAAATGAAGGAGCTCATTTCTCCCATCGAGAATCCGTCCAAAGCCCTCAATAATATTCAGCCCATAAACCAGTTTCAATTACCGACAACTTAAATGCCCCGAAAATACTCGTATAATCCAGTTACTCATAAGTACACTTGACTACAAGAAATTAGTTTTTTCAGTTTAACACTTCAATTGAATTGAATTTTATTTGAAAAGAATTCTCGGTATATTACTCAATACTCACACATTAATTGTGCTCGTGTGGCTTGCAGTTTGTTGACTAGTGTAATTTGTACATTTAATGATTTTGTAATTACCCATAAGTACAATATTATTTCAATGGCACTTTTTTGTTTTTATTGTGGGCCATTTACAAATACGAGTATTCATACAAAATGTGCGGAATGCATTCGTTGCCTTCGGCGGGTTCAAAGGGGATCAAAGGGGGTTTCTCTTTCGTTTTTTTAACACCACTTTGGCGTTACGTGCTGCAAACCTGTACACACACACACCCGCACACACTCATAGGGAGACAACAGTCCGTAAAATTCGTGCAGAGAGAGAATTTTTTTTGTAGCTTTTTGTGGGCTGCTTGTGAAATATGAAAAAGCGAGTCCTTCTTTGCTGCATTTGTGTATGAGTGTGTGCATGTGTGTGTGGGCTATTTGCACGTGTGTATTGACGCTCCAATAATTACGAAAAATAGTTGGGCTATTTACATGTATTGACCGTAAGACTATAAAATAAATTCCAACCCGTATTTACAAATTAATTTTTGATAACTGCTGCCATAAAAAACACACACAGCTCCCCTACACCTATTGCCCTGTCCTGCTCTCAGGTAGGCCTATACAGAGGTCGAAAGCTCATCACAAAAAGTGTCCTTAATATTTGTTTTATATAATTTTATTAATTTAAGTAATTATGTGCATATGTGTATAATTATTAAATACATAGAGTGAAATAAAAATGAATAAAGCATATTTGAAAAGCATATTGATTAAAATAAAAATTATAAGTTATATATAACATTATATATAATATACAATTAATTATGTATACAGATAAAATATCAAAATGTTTAAAGTATTATTTATTAAAGATTTAAATAATATATTTATATGTATAATATATTTGAGATAGAAACCTATTCTTTATTTATATTTATTTAATAAACATACTTTTTAATTTAAATAATAATTCTTATTAATAGTTTAGTCTGTTTCGATATCAGCAACGATTGAAAATGTTCCTATAATTTATTCAATGTTATAATAGCACTCGAAGTGAACAGCCTTTAACCGGAAAAGTCCTGCTTGGCAATTGGCCCACAATGGTTTGAGCCATGTCGCCAGCCGGTCTGGCCAGTCCACGGTCACGATTGATCCGTTGATTTGGTTACTTTTTTGCAGTCAGATAATTTGCAGTTGTTGGGCTCACCGAGACCTCCCAATTGAAGTCATGGAAGTTGTTGAAGTTGTTGAAGTTCTTGCAGTTGCAGTATAAATAACGCATGTTGCATGAGAACTGGCAACAGTCGTTGGCAAAATGCTGGTGGAAACAATTCGCTCGCCTTTTAGCACGGACATTCCACACGCGTTTCTCTATAACGATACGAGAATAGGCATTTCATATTATCGTGGACCCTATGTCGAGTCATTGCAGAACTTTGCTCAAGTGTTTCACTATAATCTGCAGATGGATCACGTAGACAGTTTCCCCAGCAAGAGGAAGCTCCAGAAACAGATTGCCCAGGGTATCTATAATGTCTCTGTGCATGGTGTGCTGATCAGGACGCTCTTGGATGATGCCCGCAATCTTACCCAGTACAGTTATCCCCTCGCTGTGATGAAGAACTGTGTTATGGTGCCCCTCGCACCAGAGTTGCCCAAGTGGATGTACATGGTATGGCCACTGGGAAGGTATGTGTGGACCATTCTCTTTCTGTCAATCTTCTATGTGGCGTTTCTGTTACGCTTTGTGCACCGGGAGGAGCGCATAGCCCGCTCGTATACCCGCAATCTACTGCATGCCATGGCCATCATCATGTACAGTCCCAATATGAATATGAAGGTGCGAATGTACCAGATTCGCCTGCGATTCCTGATCTTCTATAC
Source organism: Drosophila funebris (assembly GCA_018901825.1). Taxonomy (NCBI): domain Eukaryota; kingdom Metazoa; phylum Arthropoda; class Insecta; order Diptera; family Drosophilidae; genus Drosophila; species Drosophila funebris. Next base: position 889,566 of record JAEIFK010000346.1, on the reverse strand, counting down.
GCTGCTCTATGCGCAGGGCTTCATCATATCCAATTACCACATCAGTAACATGACGGCCTTCGATATGAAGCCCGTGTTTGTGAAGCCCATTAATACCTGGTCAGATTTGATAGCTTCCGAGGTGCGTATCATTATACCAGATATTCTGCTGGAGGAGATACGCTCTATGCCTGGTCTGGATGTATCATCATTGGATCCACAGTTTGAGCCACGCATCTGACAGGACTATCAAAATCTATTGACAAAGCCGCCACGATCCTTTGCCTATGTAGTTACCGAGGATACCTGGGATTTCTTCAATCGACAGCAGAAGGTTCTCATCCAGCCCTATTTCCACATGACCCAGGTCTGCTTCAATGGTCTCTTCAATGCATTTCCCATACAAAAAGGTGCACAATTTGCCGCTGCTCTCGATCGTTTCATGATGTATGTGAGGCAGGCGGGTCTCTGGGAATATTGGGAGGACATGGCCTTCATCTATGCGGTGCGAGCGAAGTATGCCAAGGTCTTCTTGGATACTTATCCCGTGGAGCCATTGGATCTGGAGTTCTTCAGCACCGCCTGGATGGTTATTGTTGTGGGATTACCCCTGAGTCTAATGGTTTATCTGCTGGAGTATTTGTGGTGGCGTTTCTCAGCTAAGCAGAGACATGTCGTTAGTTTCGATAGAGACTACAGATAGGAAAGATTATATATAGAAGTTTATGAAAGTTAGGATTCAGTTCCTCTAACGTTTATATTATATATGTTTATTTCTTTATATTTTATTTGATTAACATTTATTGTCTACAGAGTAACTCATAGTTAATTACTCTTGCTTTAAATGCATAAACTACTTTCTCAATAAAAACTTAATACTTGTACAAGTGAATTCAATGAAAGGCCTTCAGGATCAGTAATTAATAAATAATAAAGTAACTAAGTAAATATCAATCAACATTTAAGAATAAATATTTAATGAAGTATGCCTAATAAGTTCACTCGCAAGCAAAATAAACGTATCAGAATAAGTATTATAGATTAAGAAGCGCAAGTCAAGTTCGAGCTTGGACTTGTTAACAATGTTATGTAAGAACAAAATGTTCTTTAACCTCTGTATATTAATTGCTCTGTTATCGATGTTCGTAACATGAAATCTCTGGAGGAATTGCCCAAGGCAATTAGTTTTTGATATTAAACTGTTGAGATGCGTAACAAAACGTTCACATTACGCATACGACCTGTGAACGCATCGAAGTAAAGTCATGTATACGCCACGTTGGCTGTTAGCTTTTCTGTTGGGATTGTTGTTGCTGTTTCAATTGGGCCACGGCTGGAATATGAAATACATTACCAGACTGCTGATGCCGTTCAAACAGATGGTAGAACTACAGGAAATGGTTTGGTTCATCAGCCAAGAGCTGAACACGGAGCATACGAATCAAATGGACGCATTCATACGCACAATGGGAGATGCCTATGGCCTTACCCAGACAGTTGTCACCGACAATACAGAGATGCGAATGATTCGATCTTCTGCAAGGCGTAACCACATAAGCATCGTCTTTACCACTGGCCTCGGGGATCCCATTATGAATGTGGTCAACAAAGTGTTGCTGGGCAGGCATTTCTACTTCGTCATCTTTATGATGATGGATAAGATCGGAGACATGGAGCCGGTGTATGAAATCTGTCGGTTTCTCGGCGAACATCAGTACGATAATTCGTTGTTATATTTCGAAACGATGGATGGAACTAATCAACTCTTTGGCAGCTCTAGGTATCCTGTTTTACACATTGAGAATCGCACTGATGTCTTTGCATTTTATGAACGAAAACGCAAGCAAATGCAAAATGCTCAAATAAATGTTGAAGGTTATAGTTTTCCCACGCCGCTACGTCAGGATATACCTTATCTGTTTAAGGTTCGAGGACAGCATGAGGGCAGCACCTATCGCATCATTGAAACCTTTGTGCAGCATCATAATGGCAGTTTCAAGGAGGTGGAACTGCCAAAGGACGCACTTGGCGGTCAAGTGGTTAACATGAAGCAAGTCCTCGAGTTGGTGCGACAACGACGCATTGAGTTCTCTGCCCATGCCTATGCTTTGTTCAAGACGGATGATGAGGTGGACAAGAGCTATCCACTGTTGGTGGTGCGCTGGTGTCTGATGGTGCCGCTGTACAACAAAGTCTCCACTTATATGTACGCATTGCAACCGTTCGATGGCATCGTTTGGTGCTTTGTCGTTGGCGCCTTCTTTGCTCTGATCTTGCTGGAGCTGCTCTGGCTATGTTTGGCCACTGACAATGCGGCAGCTTCCCTAGTCGTCGCCTTTTTCAACTCCTTTTGCTACATCATTAACATTGCGACAGGGCGGCAACTGTTGCAACCATCGATGCTGCGATTTCTGCTACTTTTTGCCGTCTTTTTCCATGGTTTCTTCTTGTCTGTGAACTACACATCTACCTTGGGCAGCATACTGGCCGTGAATCTCTTTCATGCTCAGCTTAATACTATGGAGGATCTATTACAGGCTCAACTGCCAGTCATGGTCATCGACTATGAGTTGGAGTTTCTCTTGCAGTTAAACTCAGATCTCTCGCCCGATTTTCGCAGACTTCTGAGATCTGTGGACAGCGGAATCTTTAACCAACATCAGATAAGTTTCAACAGTTCCTTTGCCTACTTTGTGACCGAAGATAAATGGCAGTTTTTGGACGAACAACAGCGACATTTGAAGCAGCGACAGTTCAAATTTAGCGACATTTGCTTTGGCTCCTTCCATCTGGCGTATCCCATGCAAATGGACTCATTCCTCTGGCGGGATCTGGAGTATTATACATTCCGAGTTCATTCCTCGGGCTTGCATAATTATTATGCCAGAATAAGCTTTGAGTTTGCACTTCGTGCTGGTCTAGTTCAACGCATACAAGAGAACAAGGAGTACACATCGGCGGGTCTACAACATCTGGCCATTGCATTTATTTTCCTTTTGACCATGGCTGCAATTGCGGCTATTATATTCGGGCTAGAGCTCTTTTGGCCACGCGTTGTCCACTCTGGAAGGAACATATTGAATGCTTAGATTAACTTGATACAATTTGAGGACACTTTCGATAACATTACATATTGGATATTATATATATTTGAATTTTAATTTGCTGTCAAGAAAGGTCGCAGTTTAAAATTGTTAATAAACTATATATGTAATAAAAAGTCTTAATTATATATTATAACATTATTTTCGCCAGAAACGCTTACAAATCCTCTTCAGCTGAAGCACACAGGTCGCATTTTCGTGCCATTTCATTTCGATGGCAAACGCGAATCCGGCGACAACCAAACCCAGACACCAGGTCCGCATCACGCTGGAGAGGAAGCTCATGCTGAGAGGCGTTGGCTCCTCGTCGTCAATGAACAGCTGAAAGTGATGCATGCGTAGGGCTTCCCAGAAAGCCTGACGCTTCCAATGGAACTCCAGACCCGCCTGCTGGGCAATGAAGATGAAGTTCTGGTGGGACGAGCGTAAATGCGAGTCCAGATGCATGGGATAGACATGATAGAAGGGGCCCGAGCATATATCTGTCAGCCTAAAGGTGGGGCTCATCAGGTGCTTCTGCTGCATGTTGATGAAGTCCCAACGATCCGAGGGTACAAAGTACCCGAAACTGCTATTCAGCATATCCCTATGATTCTGTAGAACCTCCGCACTGACCACCTCCACCTGTTGCATGAAACGCGGAGTATACAACTGTGGGGATCTCACAAGGCGTTCGTATTCATAAGCTTGGACTAAAATGCGAAGATCCGCATCGATGATGTCCTCGAGTGTGTTCAGTTGTCGTGGCGGCGGTGCCGAGGTCAGATAACTGGTCATCTTGGATATGTACATGTTGGAGCAGTTCAGGCCCATGATGAAAAATATCAGATACAAGAATCTCATACGGGGCGTGGCCGGCTTGATGATGGACAAGGGCGGGCTGTTCGTAATGCTGCAGATGCACTGCAGCAGGGCGTCACTGACATCACGGGGCCGTCGCGGGGAGCACAGCCAAATGGCAAAGGTCATGTAGATGAGGGTCAAGAGCAACAGCAACCAGACGTTATCCTGCATAGCCTCACGCACATAGAGCTCCTGGGCGGACTCATTGCTGTAGGGCACCATGATGCACCAGTCGTTGATGCCAATGGGATGACTAATGCTAACCGAATAGTTGCCAGAGAGATCTGTAAAAGAGTGTATCAGGGTCTCATAGACACCCTGGGTGACCAGCTCCAGCAGATATGACAAATCAAAGGACTTCATGGTCAGATTGGCACTCGTGTCCAGGATTGTGGCATTGATGAACTCCAGGAAATCCATAAAAAAGTTGGCACTCGTGCCATAGACAGTCCTATGATCAGCTCCCTTGAATACGCGTGGCATGTCACTAAGGATAGGTGTCCTAATCTGATATCCTTTCGCATTGATGGAATTGCGACCCTCGTTGAACAAGTCCTTAACTCGCCAATTATGTGTTATGTTCTGCACTTTTTGCGTGGGATACGGATTGAGTACGAATAGACTGTTCTCAATGGTCAACAGCAGGGTACTTGTGAACTGTTTGCTCCACGACCAATCCAACACATTCTTCACATGGCTGGAGATTGCATCCCTTTGATCGATGTCCTTCTTCAATGTGAGAAAGAGTATAAATACGGTTTTCAGCCAGCGCATTCCTCGCAAACTCTGAGCAGCTATCTCCATGATGGGATCATTGTGACCCGTTGTACAGATGAGCACCAATGTTGGTGTGCTTATCAGATCTATTATCGGTCTGGGTGAATAGCTGGCACGTCGCACAAATATCCTGGGCACCAACGGAAATATAAACCAAAAGTTCTCAAAGAACTCAACTCCTCCGGGATTATTAAGATTCAATGTTTCCGATATATAAAATATGAAATTCTTAAAATTCTTGCTGTGATTGATGCGTTTAATAACGCCAATGACGAAACTATTGTTGATCGAATGCAACTCGATGTCTGGTGGCATATCCAAGCGTACTACGCTATGCTGGGTCAGCATGAGTTCAGCTTTTAGACTGTCCATTGTCAATGGAACGATTGTCGATTCGCAACTGAATGTGTGGCCATTGCTTTAGCACTGTGATTTCCTCAATTCAAATGCAAATTCAAATTGAAATCCAAATCTAAATGCAACTACAAGTTGCATTCCTCTTCTGCGTTGCGTGTTGCTTCATTTGCGGTTCACTTTACACTCGCTGCTTATTGAAATATTTGCTCGAGTCGCCTTTGAGTATTGCATACCAACACCTGCCTGACATATTTGACAAATGTGCAGTGAACATTTTATTGGCCGGCAATCAAATTGTTGACACTGGATGACAGTCGACCGTTGACAATGCAGGAGCGTCTACGAGGGTTGCATCAAAGGTTTTATCTGTCTGGAAAGATCAACAAACTGCTTTAAGAATGAAGTAATGAATCATCTGTTAAGCTGACCAACTCTAAAGTTTCATTCAGCATTTCAACGAACTCAGTTTTGCATTTGTTTTCACACTCATCTTGGCCTCATTTGCACCGCATGGCGCTCCTGTTGCCTCATTGTGCTGTTTATTGCACATGTTTATTGACTCATAAAACGAAAACACCTTTAATCTCAAGTGCAAATCAGTCATATTTCGCTATTTAGTCGTATTTATGCAAAGGAGTCCATAATAATTGGACAAATCGTTCCGGAACATGCAATTCAATGTGAAAGCCAAGCAAACTTGCGCTCGCTTGGACTTACACAGTGTCATTATTGTGGTTCACGTTGCAAAAGTAATAGCAATTAAAAATCACGCATACGCAACGTTGAACGAAGCACGCATTCGTTACAAAGACTTGACATTTTGTTTATACTCTAAGCCATGTTTGAGATGAGGCTGCGGCTGTTGTTGTTGTTGTCCTGCCTGAGGGCAACGCGTTGCACATCTCATTAACTTTTAATTGCTGCAAAATTTCATAATTGAGTCAAAATGCCAGCGGACAGGGCCAAAAGCGGGCGAGCTTATCGAGTTACGTCTAAGCTTTTTGGCCAAGTAAATGCAATTAGCCACATACACACACACACACACACAGCAGACACAACATACACAAAGCCATCCATATTGTTGTGGCCTGCAGCTTAAATAACATATTTATGATTGATGCTTGCAATAGCTTTTTGTGTTCTGCACTTAACAGATAAGAATGCCCCTTAATACCATATTGACAGCATTTGGCTTTTATTCCTGATTGTTGTTGTTATTGTTGTTGCCATTGTTGTAGTTGTTGTAGTTGCTGTTGTCGCTGCTATTGTTTGTTCCGATGATTTGTCACATTTTGGCGATTTTGCCGCTTATGTAATTGTAATACGCATTACCGAATGTCAATTTTAGTCACATTGTTGTCACATTGCCGTGCACATTTTGAGCCAAGTATCGTGGGAATCGCTGCAGCTGGCCATAACAGCCAAGGCAGCTAAACACCTGGAGCTACACATCACTTGCCACTGCGTTGTGGGGGCGTGTGCTCTATAGAGACTGTACTTAGTCTTCCTTAGACTTCTACTACTTTGTTGTTGGCACTTCAAACTGTGTTGTTGTGGTTTTCTTTTATAATGTAAGTGTGTGTGTGGGTGTGGGTGTGGGTGTGTGTGTGCCGCGAGCGTTAAAATACATTAAGCCAGCTTGCTGATTCTCACTTTTTATTTTTATTTTCTATTTTCAGTTTTTATACACATTAAAAACGGGAAACAAGTGTTGCTTTGAGCAAATGTATATAACAGGCAGATGGAGGCGTGGCAGATCAGTATCAACAGCCGAGTTCATTGTGCACCGCCTATCCGGCCTGGGCACAGAGTATCTTGTAGTCCTGCTCTCTCTCTCTCTCTCCCCATTAGAGTCTTCATTCTTGTGGTAGACTTTTGTTCAGCTGTTGTAGTATTTGAAAATATTATTGAATTGAAATAATAAATAAAAATAATCCCCATAATGTTTTACACTTAATTGTAAAGAGGAAATTTAAAGCGAATTTCTCTTACGTAAACAACATATTAAATTCCATTTCTAACAATTGGAATTTTAATAAGTTGCTTATTTTGCTAATTAGCAGACAGTCTATTGCAAAACAACCTAATTTAATTTATTATTTATTTGCTTCACTTACTTCAACAGTTTTTTATCACGTTTCCTTATTTCTTTTTGGTTTGCCTGAAATATCTTATATCAGATTATTTTTGTTTAAACTTTTGCACTACACAACTCCAAATATATCATGTATAACAGAGTGTGTGTGTTTTTGCCATTTGGAAGCGGAAGTAAAAACCTGTGTATGTGCGAGTGTGTGTGTGCGAGTGTGTGTATTTGAACGAAGGCCCTCGAGTTGTTTCGCTGCCGTTGCTCATGTCAAGTGCCATCTGCTGGCCTCCGTACAGTGTGTGTGTGTGTGTGTGTGTGTGTCCCTTCTGTGCTCCTGTCCTCCATTCGACAGTTGGCCAACACTCTCTGGACATTTAGCGCCGCCCACGCAGTTAGGTTTCCACTCCTCACCATCCCGTGGTGGCAACTGGCGAGCAAGGAGCAGGTGTGTTTGACTGGCACCGCAGCATGTGTCGAAACATGGCCAACCACTGGACGCTATTTCTGTGTGTGTGCGGGTGTGCGTGTGTGTGGGCGTGTGTGTGTGTGTGTAGCTGCAACTAACTGTTAAGCGAAATTACCGCAATCTCCGCACGTCGAACAATTTTTAATGCTGAAAAATGTATTTTCTAATTTTCTCTCGTTCGTTTTCCTCCCCTCCACTCAGTCCTCCCCCCCCTCTCCCCCCTTTCACCCATCACATTCAAGTTTATTTTGGCTTTGTCAGTTTGTGGCCAATTCTACGTATAACAGGTGTAAAGAATGTGTGTGTCTTTTTCACCTGCCTGCAATATTAATGAAAAATAATTATTTTGCCATTGAAACTTCACTTTTTTGTTGGCCAAACAAGCAGACGGACTTGCAACTAAATATAAAAGCTTTGAGCTTCATTCAATTAACAAGTTATAGTTGGCTTTAATATTCTGGCAAAAGTGGAAGAGTTATGAAAAAGGAAAACAGGAAGTATTCCTTTATATTTGAATAGTATATAGAATAGTATTTGTAGCTAATGTGTTTAATCGGGTTTTATATTCGACTCTCTGCTTCAATTATTTATGTATCTATTAAGCTGATAATAACTACAGCTCAGTATATATACAATAAAAGACAGAGCGAGTTCTGCAACGTGCGACTAGCGTATCTCCCAGTTGAGCACTCCCGACGCCCCCTGGCTGTGCTCCTTCTCCTTCTTCTGCTCTGCCCTTTTTGCGATTCTTGCTTAAGTTGCTCGCATATCACCTGACGGAGGATGCGCATCACTGGCAAATGCAATTTGCACATTAATATCGGAGCAGCTAATTTTCAATATGCAACCGACAAACTTGCAGCTGGCAAAAGCTTTAGAAAAAAGGCAATTTCCGTTTTTTTGATGCATTCTTTAATGGTCCAACTTGACTGGGTAATGTGTGTGTGTGTGTGTGTGTGTGCGAGAGAGAAGGAGCAAGATTGAGAGAGAGATAGAAGCAGCAGCTAGTGAAGCTGATATGCCATTATGCTAAAAGTTTGTGTGCCAAGAAAAATGTGTGAGAAATAAAAAGAAAGACAAAAAAGAAAACACTAATAATGTTATTCGATACGAACCGTACGAGCTTGACTTTAGAACGTTATGGCATTACGTAGTCAATAGAAAGAGAGAGACAGAGAGAGAGAAAGACTGTTGCGTTGTGTAAGATTAATATATAACAATCATAAAGTGCAGCAGGAAAGTCAATGGAAGTGCTGAGAATACGTTGAAAATGTGCTTAAAATATTAAGCTTGCGACAGGAATTGATATCGGATTAACAAGAAATATAGATTGGCTGACTTCCCTAGCATCATCATCATCATCATCATCATCAGCACAGCAAACTAAACTAAAGTGTAGATTAAGCTATTATGAAAACTTTATGCTTTACTCTGATATTCAGTAGCAACTCGTAAGTCCAGCACTCAGCGATTGCGATATGTTGATTAACTTGAATTTTATTTGATAAGTAAGAAATTTGTTAAAGTCTTGGCAGCAACACAGCAGGGAATGTGCTTGAGTTGCTCTCTCGCTCTCTCTCTCTCTCTCTCTCTCTCTCTCTCTCTCTCTCTGTTAACCGCTTTGGCATTTTGGCAGCTGGCAAAGATTTCTTTGCCTTACTTTATTTTTTTTTTTTTTTTTTTTTGCTCTGTTCTCTCTTTGCATTTCCCACTGCATAATTTAGCCATTTTATGCAGCGGCGGCAAATGAGTGAAAAAATAGAAAAAGAAAGAAAATGAACATAGAAAGTGGGAAAACGTGGCTGTGTTTTTCACGCCTTTTTTTTTTTTGCTTGATTTTGAGTTTGCTTTTTGCCTCATTATCTCTTTTGGCCAAGCAACAATTGTTGTTTGCAGGCGGACAAGAAGAGTTCGCTAAATGAGTCAAACTCAAACTCAAACCTTCTTCTTGGGGTCCTCGGTAAGTGCAACTTTCATTTCTTCTTTTTTTCTTTTGGTGCACTAAAATAATGTTTGCAATTAAACTAATGAAGTCATTTGCGCTCCTTCTCACTGACCTTTGCCAACCTGCGTCTCTCTATCGCCCTAATCTACACAGTGCTCTCCATGTCAAGCAGTGAAATGTCCTTTGATAAACTTGTTTCAACTTTTCCATTTTCATATTTCAGTTTTCCTGCTATTTTTCTTGTTGTTCTATTTTCCCAAATTTATATTCCAATCTGCGCAGTGTTAAGTGTCATATTTGGACATTGAGCAATATTAATTGACTATTTCTTTTTTATATTTATATTATTACGATTGCTGTTATTGTTGTTGTTCTGTTTGTTGTTGTCTTTTGCATCGTGGTTTCATCCCAACAGACAGCAAAATGGGATTTAACAAAACATTTGTTTGTGTCAGTAAAAATGCATTCTAAAGAGGGCAGCTCAAGAGATTTCCACATATTGTAGAATCTACAGCAGTGAATACTTAGAAATCTGCAAGAATAGGCTGAGGTCCTTGCTTATGCTGATTAAAACCCAGCGCAGAGTTCATTTTGAAAGTCAGTTTTATTTTTAATAAATATACAAATCAATGGCTTCAATTTGATATTAGATATGTATTAGAGATCTTCTTTTAGTTATTATAACAAACAGTTTATATGGAAACGCTCAGCATATGTCATCGACAAATAAACAATCTCTGTAGCAACCCTCGCATTACCCCCCAGCGCCGTGGCAAACCGCCACAACACTGGAACATCAAATGGATAAAAAACCAATGTCGCCACGCATTTCTGTCAAAAACACACATCCATACACACACACACATGCCCACACACAACAACAGGATCAACTTGAATGGGAAACATGCATAACTTTTACCTATCCGGGAAATGTTTTATGGTTTCCAGCTCAAATTGGATTTATAACTAGCGATAGATACAGAAGTCGAGGATGGCTTTTTATTTCAGCGAGTGTTGTCAGCAAATCGCCTCGAGAGTGCAGCAAGCGTGGGAGATCGACATAGAGATACCCTAGTTACGACAGTAGATTATCAAAATATATATTACTTGAGCTTTGTGCAGTACATCATTCCCTTTGATCAGCACAGAGTGCACGGCATTTAAAATAGCATTAACCAAATAGTAAAAAAAAACAAACCCCAATTGCAGCAACGAATAAAAGTTTTCGCATTTTTGTAATTTAATATTTAATTTTAATTTTTATTTATTCGCATTTCGTTTGCTGTTACAATATTGTTGTATGTTGCATAAAGTTTCATTATAACTTGCCACATGTTTTTCCGTTAATTATTATTGTGGTTCGTATTTGTTGTATGTTGTATGTTAAATGTTCTGATATTTCGAATACATTTATGTATGAACATTTATGTTTTATTTTATATATTTATCTGCGGGTTTCCTCGGCTTGCATTCAATTTCAATCTGTTGCCTGTTTTTTTTTTTTTTTAAGGTAAATTTCTTTAGTTCTTTTAAGTTTTAATTTATTTTCTTTTTTTGTAAGATTAGACAACATTTTTGGGCCTCAAAGTAACATCTTACCTTGCTTGTATTTTGTTTATATATAATATATATATATATTCTTTTTTTGGCATTTTTTTTATAATTGGTTTTTATTAAAAATTAAATAAAATCTAATTTTGTTAACAAATGTCGCAATGCGCTTAACTAAATAATTTGTTTGTATTTAGTTTTCTTTACAATTAAAATTTGCGCTAACAGTTAAAAATTGTTTCTTGTCTTTATAGAGTTACCGTTGTTGTTATTTGTTTGTTTGTTTATCAAGCAATTAGTTTTTATTTTTATATTATAATTACAATATTTAGCTAATTTGACACTTAAAGCGGAAAAACTTAACAACTTTTGGTTGGTTGAGTTGCCTTTTTATTTTTATTTTTTATTTATTTTTGTTGTTAATTGTTTTTGTTAGTTTTGCAATGATTTTCAATACACACTTAATTTTAGTTTATATATAACATTTATATTATTTGTATTATTTTTGTTGTTGTTTGTATTGTTAAATTTTGCTACTAATAAAATATATTTGATGTATGTATGTATATTGGTATTTGTATTATTATTATTATATTTATTGCTATTAAATTGTATTTGATGTTTGTATACATGAGCCTCGCATTGGATCTCACTACAGGCTGAGACAGTTGATTCGCTTTAAAATATATATATATATATCGATTTATATATATATATTCAAGATTTATTTATTCAAGTTGTAAGTTGTAAGTTTAAGTTTTACTCTTTAGTTAAATATGGTGGTATTTCTGCAGTCAGCGTTGAGAAGAGCATCTCTTGTAGTGATGGCAAAACATGTCATTAGATATTCAGATATATAAGTATACCTACATAGTACTTGCATAATTATTATTAAGTATGTATATATGTATATTTATCATTTGCATTTGCGTTTGCGTTTGCATTTGGAAAAGGACTTGTATAGAGTTGGTTTAGATTTTGGTTTGCGTCTTGTTTTGGAAGAGCAGCTGGTGGGTAGTTCTAAAACATGTTAGATACAAAGTTATAGATACTTTCTATATAAAGTTCGTTATTTTAATGCTCTGCGGTTAGGATGCTCGTTTGAAATAATATCAGATGTTCTATGTATTCACAGGCATCAGAAAATGCAGGACTCGATCAGTTTTACTTTCGCTTACTTTCCCCTTTCTTCCTCTCTCCCAAACTCCCTCTCAATCTCTACCTGTCTGTCTGTCTCTGATCAAGACTCTGTGCTAAGTTTTTTGGTAATAGTTAAGCATTGGTATAGCCTATTGCTTTAGCCAGGTTTATTTCGATTTATCCTTTTTATTTTCTTTTGCTTTTTATACTAGACCAGGTTGCACCACAACTTACAATAATTTCGCACACATTTTGTTTGCTTAAAATTGTGTGTGTGTGTGTGTGTGTGTCGTTGTGTGTGAGTGTGTGTTTTGTTGAATCATTTGTTGTTTTGTTTACCATATTAGCAACATCGAAAAATTTGTCCAAAAAGGATTTGCATATGTATATAAGATTATCCTGTATAAGTACATATGTATATCTATGTATATATTTATATTTATATTTATATTTATATATATCATGTGTATATGCTGTATATAAGTATCTTTTAGTTACAAGTACGGGTACGAGTACACACATACATACATACACACACATATATGTTCAATGTTAATAGTTTACAGTTAGCATAGACACAATTTGTTCACAATTTTCTCTAAGTTTAATTAGAAATAGTTAGAGGCGGTGGCTTTTACTTGGACTCCATTTATACATTTAGTCAGTGAAATTAAATTGTAATAATGAAATTCAAATTCATATTCAAATTCTAAACAAAATCAAATATATATATAGAGAGTTTGTAAGTACAGAGACAGCAAGGCGTCGTTGGCATTAAACAAAAGGTCAAAGTTAGCAACAGCATTAGTCCACACATATAAATATGCTATATTAAATTATGCTATATTATATCGAATACAAATGAATATGCAAAATCAGAGCCATCGAATTGTACATAATTAAGTGCGTATGATTATATATATATATATATATATATACATATATATAGCAAAATCACATTTGAATAATTTCCTCTCTTCTTCTTTTATTGTATGAAGAATTCAAGAACCAGTTTTTATTTATTCAGATTTCCACTCATGAATTAATTGCGCAAGCGAAACCTGAAAGAGTTTGGTATCATCACGCATTTCCAATTGCTTTTCACACTATTTCTGCTTGACAAATTGTTAGTGTCTGTGGTGTGTTCTCAAATTCACTTTCGCCGCAATTACGAGTAGAAATACAAGGAAGCTAAGCTATTTGTGTGTGTGTGTGTGTGTGTGCGTCTGTGGTGTGTGTATTTTGCAACTACATAAAATACATTTCGTTTTGTGGCTAAAGTAACTCGTTTTGCACATCAATTGTATTTGTTAATCATTTGTTTTCGTCTTAATTATTATTATGCATATATCCAAGTATAATACACATACATATGTGTATGTATACTTATACGTTTATGCATGTATATGTATATGTATATGTATGTTTACACAACTACAGTTAAGTTTAACTTGAAATTGACATTAGGATCGTTTGGTTCGCACGCATCGGGAAATGCATGTGATCGAACTTCTTGTTGCTTAAATACACAAATTAGAATTCTAATTACACCCGATTTTTTTTGTAAATGATAATTTCTGTAAGTGCATTTAATACTATACTATATTTATTCTGTATATATTCTATTAATTAACATGGTTTTCTTTTCATATCGATTATTGTGCAGTTTTCTACGTTCCACCGAAAAATAATTGAAAGACAATTGACACTAAGCTAAGGTTAATTGGTAATTGTTAATTGTTAATTGAAGTGCGTTTACATTTATTTGGTGTAGCTTATTGTTTCTGTTAATTAGTTATGTTAATTATGCCTTTAATTTAATTTAGTCTATGCTTACGTTTACGTTTACATTTACGTTCGAATTGAGACAAAACAACTAGCCAATTATCTATGAGCAAATTGTTGAACCTTTCATTTCCCAACTGGACCTTGCATCTTCTGCTTCATCATCTTCGTCTTCATCATTAATTGTAAATTATTGTACCCCAATTTCAATACAATTTACTTAAATTTAGTTTCATTTCTTTACGTTTAGTTGTTTTTATCATTTCTCTTATGGCAACACATTTATAAAAATACAAAATAAATTGGAAAAAGCAAAAGAGAGAATATAAATCGGTTTTTATACTCGTACGTAATAATATAATATTATTTAAACATTCCATTTACAAATACTTTATTTTCTTTTTTTACAATATTATTTATTTACATTTTGACGCGCTTTTAATTGATTTAATAATTGAATAGAATTATTTATTTTGTATTTGTATTTCTTTGTATAAAGTAAACACTGCAATAGTTTTATCAAGGCTATATGTTAAATATTCATTTGTTTTTAAATGTTATTATTATATTTTTGTAATTTGTGTTTATTATAAAAGGAAATGAAGCAAAGTAAAGTAATTAAAAATTGCATTTGTGAGCAAATAAAATTTGGTCCCTCTTTTACAAATAACTATCTTGGAATTACACGGCTTTGCCCGCGCCAATTGATTTATGTAAAGCTCTCAGGGTTAATCGAATGCAATTGAATTCGCTGATCGAATGAATAAAATAATGCACGATGCATTGTGATGCAACCAATAATTAATAATAAAATGTCAATAGTAATAGTAATTTATTAGAATCCTATTGCAACTTTACAATTGATTTTCTCAATTGTTCAATTCACTTTTTTCACCCCAATTCTATTTATTTGAACTATTTATTGCATGGTTTGTTTGTTTGTTCGTTTGTTTGTTTGTTCTTTTGTCCATCTGCTGCTTGGGGGTCTCAAACAATGTTGCCTTTTGTTGCTGCTGTCCAAAGCTCTGGTAACTGGTAACTGCCATCAATCAATGGTTACTGAGTCGGAGTTGGACATGTGACGTGCAATTTAACGCCAACTACAACAGAATTTCTAAAAAGTTACAGATAAAATGCGCTGTATTAGACTAGCAGATATCCTGTGCTCAAATCAAACCGACAAACGTTGTAGCTTGCATAGTAAATATGCAGAATATAAATGAAGTTATATATTAATAATATATGAGAAGAACAACAATCGAGACTTAAGGGATTTTTGTAATCAGACATTCGAGACTCCAGGTAAGCTGTCTGCATTTCCAAAGTTGATTGCCTGGCCTAAGTTACCTGCTGTCAGTTACAGACACTCGCCTCAAATTGTAGCCAACCTTTTTACGCATTTTTAATGGGTAGAGAGTATAAAAAGAATTACTAAACCAAACGGAAAAGCCAGTGAATAAATAAGGAAACGGGTTACAAATGAAACAAATAAAACTAAATAAATAGACCATAGATAAATACTCGTCGTTGCACGTTTGTGTGTTATTAGTTGGACAGCAGCAAATAAAAAAAAAATAATATAGAAGAATGGGAAAAGCTTGTAGAATAGAACACAAATGAAATGACAATGGCAGGCAAAATACAAGGGATAAACCTTTAGCCACAATGGCCTAAGGCAATCACATTGCCATTGCCATTGGCATTGGCATTGCATTTCAAATGGAATATTTATGTAAGTCGGATCGGTTTGGTTTGGTTTGGTATCGTTTGGTTTGCAGTTGCTAAATGAAATAATAGACAAAGGATTACAACGAGCCAATGCAAAATCTGCTGCTTTACATAAAACTTAAGCTTAAGTAAATTATTTATTGAGCCCACATAGTAAGGGAGGAGACTTAGATAAAGAGGCCTTAGGCTGTAGCCGAATGGGTTTTTGGCATCTGGAAGCACGCACATTACGTTTATATGTCCCAGACAGTTGATAAATTGAGCAGTTTGAACCCATGAGGCAGCTGCTTTGAAAAACTTTTGGTTCTGGGCTTACAGACAACCACAACCTTAATTAAACAATGTTGAATGCAATTTCTGGGAATTATTCAAGCGTTCAAACAATTTTGACAGCGTCAACTCGAATTTGAATTTGAAAAGTGAAATCAAAGCGAAAGACTTTTCGTTTGGGCTTCATGCCAAAAATTGACCATCGGAACGTGTGGCCAAATGTTTATTAAACATTTTTGGTTTCCCCCAATAAAGCTGGACAAAATGAGAAGCGCCACAAAATGTTGCACATAAACCGCTTAATTTGTTTTAGGCCAACTGACCAACTGCCCAACGGCGTATTTTGTTCCAAACATTTGCGCAAACTTCCGCATGGTTTGAATTGTTTTTCTTTTTTTGCGATTTTCATTTCATTTTCTGCATTGTTGCTTCTCGTTTTTTCGGGTTCCCATGACGCATATTTTTTATTATTGTTTATTTGTGTATTTGGTTTGTTTATTAGTTTTGCGCGTGAACTAAATAAAATTGTTGAGGCTTTAGATTTTTTTGCCCAGTTTACTTTTGTTACTAAAATGTATATTTTGTGTAAATAGACAGACAGCAGCCACATAATGTATGCGCAAGCTGAACAAAGGATATTTGCTAGTCGAGCATCAGCATTAACAATACATTTAACTTTAAATGAACTGAAATGAAATGAATATTTCATCTTTTTGCGATTCGCTGAGTTCTTTCTCAGCCGAGCTCTATTGTGCAGGGTTAACTAACCAATTAAATTGTTGATTACATTTTAGGCTTTGTTTCTTAATGATTTAACGAAATCAGAACTGTGGCTACTTTAATTACTTACCACATGCAGCAGGCAGAATAAGTTAAAACTAAGGTTGAAGAATGAGCAGTGAGACAATAATTGATAGAAATTAACGATAGTAAATCAAATGGAATTTGGAGAAGTTACAACTGCAGGGAAACTTCTACTTATCCGCTGTCATATTTATAATTTTAAACATTTTAACTAATAACTAAAAATAAAAGTAGAGGAATGGTATATAAATATATTGCATTTCAAACTGTATTTATAAGTTCTATACCTCGCTTTCCAATTCTTCGTCTAATGAAATCTTCATAAAAAATGCGTTATTTATTTATTTCTTTTTTATGCTTCAGTGCAGCTCTGTAGCTTTTCATATTATATATACGAAATTATAACTTGAAAATATTATTATATTAATAAATTATTCATATATTTGATTGCAATGCCTGGAGGATCCTTTCTGACATTTGTTATGCTCTCGTTCTCACATGCATTTCAAATACAAAGTGTTCTCATGCAGTAGTTGTTGTTGTTGTTGTTCTGGCTGTTGTTGTTGTTATCTAAATGAGAACTTCGGTTCTTGTTCTTGTAATAGAGGTGGTGCTTGTTGTAGTTGCTGTAGTTGTTGTTACTGTTGTATTTGTTGTTGTTGTTGTTGTAGTTGATCTTGAAGGTTTGGTTGGGACTTGGTGACTGTTGTGCTTGTTCATTGTTCTTGTTCTTATTCATGTTGTTGTTGTTGTTGTTATGCGGCCACTAACTATTCTCTACTGATGTTGTTGTTATAGTGTTGTCTGTGGTTGTTGTTGATGTTGTTGTTGTACTGCTTGTTAACTGTAAATATGACAAAAGTATTGGGTGAGTTTCGAGTGAGTTAAGATCGAAAGAAAGAAAATGTATTTCTCGCTTTTCTTGTTTGTTGCTGTTGTTGTTGTTCTTGTTGTTGTTGTGGAAATAAAACAAAGTTTTCATTTGAGTTTTTTTTTCTTTTTTTTGTGTATAAGTTTAAGTTTTCATTTATTTGTTTCGCTCAAGATCAAAGAATTGTATTATGTATTTGTATTTGTATTTGTTGTTGTATTGTTGTTGTTTGTTTTTGTTTTTGTTGTGGTTGTTTATGTATTTTTTGAGATATTTCGTTTGCATCAAATTTCTCTGTATTTTGCACTTAAATTTAAATAAGTTTTTTAATGTTTTGCTTACAATTTTTTGTTTCTTCATTTTTTGTTGGTTTCTTTTTTTTTTTTTTTTTGGTTTTGCTTTTTGCATTTTGCACTACAGCGTTTATTTTTTTTTGGTTTTTGTTTTTGAAATGCTAACAACATTTAATAAATAGTAGTTTTAATAATTGTTTATAATTTGTCATACTGTGTGGCTGTATGTGTGAGTGTGTGTCTGCATGTGTGTGTGTGTGTGTGTGGGTGTCTATATACTCGCATAAACAAGTTCGCTGTGTAGTGATATTTTGTATTGGATTCTTTCGATACTTTTTGCTTGATATACGCTGATTGATAGCTATATCTGTGAATATAGCTAACAAATTGATTATGTTAGAGCGTGTGTGTGGCTGTGTGTGTGTAGGTGTAGGTGTATTTAGTTGTTTATGTATACGAGACGCAGAAACGTGTTTCAAAAATTGTTAATAAATATCGAAAAGTTGCTATCAAAAGTTGTTGGGTTGATCTGATTATGTTGCATTCTGTAGGCTTATGTTATTATGTATGACTGCATGTATGTATATATGTATGTATGTTATGTTATGTTATGTTTGTATATGTATGCATGTTTGTTATGTGTAATTAAGTATATAATGTAGCATATGTATGTAGTGTTAGTATTAAGTGTATTATTTATTCTTTATATAGTATAAGTAAATTACGATACGATCTTTACGCGTTTTCGACTAAACACTTAGAAAATTCAATTTAAATTTGTTGCTATGATATCGTTCTTGTTGTTGTTGTTGTTGTTGTTGTTCTTATTCATCCATCTGCTTATTGTTAATCATTTCTTTTCGTTTTTATTCGCTTTTTGCTATTCATTTTTGTATACGCCCTCAAAGTAAGCTGCACAATATTAGTTCTATATTAGTAAATGCAAACAGAAAAGCAAAAGCGTGACGGAAATAGCTGTAAAATGTCAAATGTTATTGTTAATTATGCTTTATAATTTAATTTAATTATAATTTCGTTAATGAGATTGTTTTTATTCGGTGGATTAGTTTAACAAGTGGCTATGTGTATCTGTATGTGTCTGCGTGTGTGTGTGTGTGTGTGTGTGTGTGTTGAAATCATATAACTATTTCCGCCTTAGTACAATCAAGTCTAAAATTAAATTTATGCATTAACTAAACTAAAACGTTCAACGCAAATTCAACTAAATTGCATATTAACATTGCTATTATTATTAAATATATGTATGAAATTGTGTTAACTAAACACAAGTCAAATTATACTTATGTATTGCACTCGCCAAATTAAACAACTTGTCTGGGACTCTAGCTCTCTCTTTTGCTCTCGTTTTCTATATGTAAGTATAAACATATATATAAGTATATATATATATGTATATTTAAATATATGTATGTATATGTATGTAAGTGTTTTTTGTTGTGTGAGTGTGTGAATGTGTTTATGTGTGAGTTTACAACCGGTCGATGTCGTGTGCTTTAAGAGTCACATATCTAGGGATCTGTTATTGCCTTGCGTTCACGCTGCGCTGTGCTGCCACTGTGACAAAGAGCGTTAACATCTTATCGATAACATTAACTATTCTCTGTTAGGCATATCATTATCGATTGATCATTGTATATTGAAGATATAGCTTAAGCTTTCAAGTTTGATATCCCATACAGAGATGGGAGAATTTTTTAAATGAAAATACTTGTAACTAATGAGCAGCATTAAATTAACTGTTATCGATGCGACAATCGGTTTGTCTGACCAGCACTTTGTCCTCTTCGTTCATTTTAAGCACAGAACGCCAGCTAATAGGAGCCTCAATGTATGCTATCATTAACAACCTCACACACACACACACACACACATCATACACACACACACACCTCACACACACAAAGACACACATTGACATGGTGAAATGCTTGCGATTAAAATGACCAATAAATTATTTGATACATTTACTTTACAATCACAAGCAGCTTTAAATTCCGATCCCAGTTGAATGTGTGTGTATGCGTGTCAGTGTGTGTGTATGCGTGTCAGTGTGTGTGTGTGTGTGTCTGTATGTGCTTGTGTGTTGGGTTGTTAAATGTAAACATACTACTGCAATATTGGGTAACTAAATACTGTTTGCTAAATTCAATGCCTAATTTGCTAATACACTGAAAAATTCTATGCTTTCTTTCTATTTCCCCTTTTCTTTATTCTCCTTTTCCTTGCTTCTCTTCGCTTACGGCTTTTGTTTGCCCTTTCGTTTAGTTTTGTGTACTCGGAAATTGTTGCTTATACTAAGAATAAGGAATGTTCTGAATATATATGTATATGTATATGTATAATATATATATATAGACATCTATTTTGAGGGCTGAAGGGGAAAGAGGGAAAGGGGGGAGAGTGGGGAAAATTCATAGCTGCTAATTATACGTATCCAATTACAGTACGTTGCGTAAGTTAATGTACGAGTATATTATTATGTTATTCTTTTTTTGTTCTGTTTTTTTTTTTTTGTTTTCGGTTTTTCGTTTTTATTTTTGTTTTCGTTTTTTTAATAATATTGTTTTAAGATTTTTTCAAAATTATCACCAGTAATTACGCGTACGACTACACTATGCAGTTGTCCTTTATTTAGTATTAAAACTTTCCTGCCTGCCTGTTGGCCTGACATCCTTTTCTTTTGTCCTTTGTCTGTGTGTCTGTGTCTGTGTCTGTATCTGTCTGTCTGTTGTGTAGTTTGTGTAATTTGTGGTGTAATTATGTAAAGTTTCGATTATGTTTTCTCAAAGCGATTTCAACTTCGCCTCAATTTCTCATTTTTTGTTTTTCATTTTTGAATTTAAAATTGACACGCGCTTCTTCTTCTTGTTTAAAAACTATATATATATATATATATATATATATATAAGATATATACATATATCATATGTCGTATATGCCATGTGTTGTTTATGTGTGTGTGTAAGTGTATGTGTGTGAATGTTGTAAGTATTACTTTACTATGCGTGTTTATGCACTCTGTTATATAATTACTTGTATTTACGTAGTATAGTTATATGTAAATATTTCGTTAAATGTATGCATGTATATAAGTACTTGTATGTGTGTATGTAAGTATAGTATAAACTATAAGCCTATAAGAATATAGTTGTAGTATCTTGTTGTATCTTTTATGCATTTCTCATATGTAGTTTCGCTTTTTTATCTACGTTTTTTTTTTCTTATTTTTTTTCGTTTTATTTACTTTTTTTTGGATTGCTCTCAAATATGCATTTCATCATAGATTATTATGAATTCGTTTCGGTGTACAAAGTTGTTGGTTTTGGTTTTGTTTAGTGTTGTATTCTTTTTATTTCCTGGAAATACCAAAATCATACAAAATGTTTAGCAAGAAAAGAGGTTCATAGCAAATAAAATGTATTCTATTCAGGACGATTCCCATTTCCACAATCTCGCAACAATATCTGTTGATTTGAAGCTGAAATGAAACTTGGAACTGCCCTGAATATTTAGCTTTGTAGTTGTAACTCGTGTAAGCAGCATGGCATGGAAATATAAGAATCACCAGTGTTAATAAAAACACTTTCCAACACTTAATTGCGTTGCCTGCTTTTAGACGCAGTGTTTGAAGTAACATTGGGGATTCTCTGGTTGTTGGGATAGCAGTTTTCAACTCGTGTTTTGGTGTCTGGTGTTGTTGTTTCTTTTTGTTGTTGTTGTTGCTGTTGCTGTTTTTCATAATTGGACGGTTTCATCAATTTATATAATGTATATAATTTCTTTTTGTTTTTGATTCTTGGTGGTTGTCAATTCAGTGCTGAATAAACTGGTCCATATTTTTTTTAATAATGTTGTTGTTTTTGTTGCTGTGTAATTATTGGTGTCAATAATGAAAATTACAAGAACTAAGTAAAAACCGTTTTAAGTATCGCTCAAAGAACGCCATAACACAACAGGTATTTGGTATTTGGTAGTAGAATTCTGAAAATCGAGTTTCATTTTGAGTTTTATCGTATTTATAAACAGCACCTACCTTGTGCCCCATGCGCATTTTTAGAGTTGAAAACTACGCGGCAATTGCAAAAATTGTTAATAATCATAAACTATAAACAAACAATATTTAACCAAAAATTTAAATATTAATTGGGTCCAAAGGGTTCGTTTTCTTTTTTGCATAACAAATTGAATTGCTGATAACTTTAAGTAACAAAATTGATCTAGTTCATAGTTGGACCCATTCCGAGTTTCAATTCCACCCAAACGAGCAATGCATACTGCTAGGAGCATCTGCAAATTTAACGAAAGCACAACAGATGTGTAAAATTTAATACTATTTCGCTCCAAAACGTATGCTAGAATTTCTGGGGTAATATTTGGAATGTGGATTTCGGAACAGGCCTGCACATCTTTGATTTCCAATGCGTTTAAAGTATAAGTTAAACTTGCTTTTGACTAGTTCTCAAATTGTTAAACACAAGCAAATCAAATGATAATAATTTTGCTAGTATTTTCTTGTTTATAATTTTTTTCTTTCAACTGATTCATTAATGCACACTAATCATAACTTATCATCGCTTAGGTCTAGTATTGGATACAATACTTGCTGGGCGTTTTTAATCTTTTCATTTCGTATTTTGTTTGTTTTTAACAAATGGATTATGTTTGTTAGCAGTTGTAGTTTGAGTGAAAGTATTCTGGGTATTATTATTATTATTTAAATACATTTTTAATGCCTAAATTGTAAAATCGTTTAACTTAAGCCGCCTTATAAATTTCGATATGTTAAAAATTCAGGATTTACGCTTTAACAATTTGGCATATCGTTTTGGTATAGTTTATAGTATTTTTCTCTTTTATATTTTTATTCATTCAATTATTTGTTATATTTAAAAAAAAAGGAAATAAAAACTAAGTGGTCGTAGGGCTGTGCGTTCTTAGGATGTGTGTTCATTTTATTCAGAGAGTTTATCTATACTTTTCAATATTAAGCAAATTATTTGTCTCGTTTCAATTCCTGTAAAACATATAAAAGAAAACTCTTTCCATGTAATCTGTTAATGATGAAGCTTTAAATGAAATAAAAAGCAAATGCTAAATTATTTTACATATATCGTACATATATATTTATATCAAAAAATGAGCGCGCATATTACAAACTTTGGGCACACAAGAAAAAAATAACAACAAAATTTAAATATTAAATAAAACAAATTACATATATATTCAGGCATATCCTGAAATCGATTTTCGTTCCAATTCCACACAGAAATCCTGCAGGCAAGCGATCGAAAAAGTAAGCTCTACAAATTTTATATTGAAACGAAAAGGAAATCACGAACACCTCCGCATATATCTATATATATGTATACATATATATATATATGTAACTAATATTATATATACTTTGTTTTATGCATACAAATTAAAAAATAAAATTATACAATGATGTAAAATGTTGTATTCCATAGAATAGCATTTAAAATCAAGATTATTTAGTTCTGATTATATAAATGATATAGTAGCTACCAAGTTGAATTGTATTATTTGTTTAAATCATTGTTATTATATTTATTTTACTTTTTATTTTATTTGTTTCTTTATGCACTAATTAGGAGCTTCAAGATCGTTGTTGCTTTAAGTTCTTAAGAAAATAAATTGTATGATTTAACGAGATTATTTCCATTAGATTTTCTTGTTTTCCTCTTTCCGTTTTTTTTTGCATTCTCAATAAATCATTAAATTAAGTACAATTATACCTAATTTTAGAAAAATATTTTACAGTTTATACGATTTACAACAATTTACATAAAAACTAAGACATAAACAAAAATCATAATCAAATGATGAACAAACGATCAAAAGTCAATAAGCAAGGATGTCTATAAATAAATAAAATAGTTTTAATGAAGTGGTTTATTTCCTCTTGTTATCGTTTAAAGCAATAATTGCACATAGTATTAAGAACGATGGAAAAGAAATGATGATAATGAAAATGATTTTGCATGAAAAAATTCGTTTAAGGGCTCTCTATATAACATATAGTGTTCATATAGTATTCGTTGATTTGCATTCAGAACAAAAAAAGGGATTGAATATATTTATATATTTTTTTCTATATAGAACTTTGCCCTGCTTAATGTACAGATTGTTATAACTAAAAATAGAAATTAAAAAAATTGTTTATAACTAGCTGCAGATTTCTTAAACTAAAATCAAATGAAATTGTTATATGATTTTGAAATGTTTATAATTTTCATTTTATTATGTATTTATTTTTATTTTTGTTATAGTTAATCTAACATACGCCTTTGATATGGTTGTTACTGTTGCTTTTATTGCTGATATCTTTTAAATTAATTAATTTATTAATAGTTTTCATTATTTTCCATTCGGTTTTGTTGTTTAATGCGCCGCGCCAAGTTTACTTTTAGTTTTGAAATGTTTGGCTCTGTTTTCGTCTGCTAACCTTAAAACGCCTCAAAAATATTTGTTATATTTATTTATAATATTTAAATGTTTGTTTTGCATGCCTGTGTCTGTCTCAAGTGTTTGCTGTACTTACAAATAAATGTATAAATTTAATATGCTTTTTTCGCAATTAATTGTTTTTAATTTTTTGTTTTAGTTGTTGCTTTTTACATTTAGTGTAAAATTATAATTAATATTAATTTAATTTAAATACATATACAGCTCATACATATAAATTTATGCCTTTTTTTCAACGTTTGTAAATTAAGCACAAAAATTATGTTAATGTTCTTTTGTCTTTTTCGTCGTTTTGTTAATATTTAATTTAAGAAAATCAAAAGTAAACGTAAAAGTAAAAACATTGGCTTGTGCAAGTTTTTTTTTTCTCTGAAATTTGCATAACTAAAATTAATAAATTTGATTTAAAATTGCTAAATTTTTGGTTTAATTTTACACGTTTTGCTCTCGCATTTATAATCATTTTTTTATTATTATTATATTCCGTTTCAATAAATATTTTATTTATAGCTTTTCTGTCTCACACGTGAATACTTGTCGAAATATTGTCAAAAGAAATTTTTTTGTTGTTGCATTTTGTTATTGTAATATATATTTAAATAATATAATTAACTAAAGTCAGTTGATTTAGTTTTTAGTTTTAGTTGCTGCATTTGCGATGTGTGTGTTCAAATTTTGTTTTTATTATTTATTATTATTATATTAATTTCATATTACATTGTTTACAATTTGTTTTTGTTAATTGTTGTTTGTATTTCTTGTTTGTTGTTTTTGCAATTTTTCATTAAGAGAAACACACACGAAAAACT
The DNA here is from genome assembly GCA_018901825.1 of Drosophila funebris. Classification (NCBI taxonomy): domain Eukaryota; kingdom Metazoa; phylum Arthropoda; class Insecta; order Diptera; family Drosophilidae; genus Drosophila; species Drosophila funebris. Next base: position 864,248 of record JAEIFK010000346.1, on the reverse strand, counting down.
TTACAAAAAAAAAAAAAATGAGAAAAAAGGAAAATTTTGTTGGTTTTTTTTTTTTTGAGATGCAACTAAACAATTTTTTAACCTAATTATTTTTGTTTTTTTTTTTTTTTTTGCTATTCATCCACAAATTTAATAACAATTCTTGTCACTGTTGTCGTAACGCAAACGCATGTAAAGTGCATAAATGTGTGTGGGTGTGTGTGTGTGTATGTATGTGGGTGAATATGTGTGTAAGTATGTGTATGTTAGTGTGTAGCTTTCGAACGCCGCCATTTTGTTGATGTATCTGTGTTATCTGTGTTTAATTGTGATTCGATTTTTTTTAAGTAAATGGCGCGTAGAAAAGTTACATGCGTTTGCGATTTGTATAAGATTTAAGTATTAGTTTTAAGTTTTAGTTAAATGTATAAGTGTGTCTCTGTGTGTGTCAATAATTCAATTAATCATTAATTTGTAATCATCAGTTTTGGGGCAGCTTTTTACAGACTGCTGCTGCTCATTGTTATGTGTCCAATCATCATTCAATTGGCATTTGCCTATATGCATTTGCATATGCTTTTGCATTTCTTTGCTATAATTATAATTATTATTGTTGCCGATGTGTCGTCCTGCCTCTCTTCCCATCCAATGCTACTCCGCCTCCTGTTCTGTTTACTCTTGTTCATGTTCTTGTTGTAGTTGTTGCTGTCTGTTTGTAGTTGGTGTTGCTTGTTGCTTGTTGGTTGTTTGCTTGCTGATTTGTTTTCTTGTATGTATTGTGTGTTGCTTAGCTGGTTGTTGTTTGCTTTACACAATGGTAATCAAATCTCAATTGTAAATCTCCACCTTGATATCGCCATCATTCTCCTTCTCGATCATGCCCTCATTGGCCGCATTATTCCAAGCGCCATTCATGCTCTTCGACGATGAGAAGCACAACTTCATGATGAATGGGAATTTGGTGCCTATAATATATTGCGTGAGGAAGAGAGTTGGATGAGGGGGATAGAAAGAATGCATAGTTATAGAATAAATGGGGTTCCTTTGTTGCTAAAAAAAATATGTTTTTTTTTTTTATAGTATTGTTTGTAGTAATGTGTATAAGTGTTGTATATCTGAATTAAGTTATTTTGCTTTTCGCAGAGTTTTCTATTGGGGGGGAAAAGGGAGGACAAGGTAAGGATTGGGGATGGAAATGAGGATGAGGACGCGGGGAAATGTGGCTGAAAACGCTAACTTCCACTTTGCTGCATTCTGAGTTTATGTCCTAAACCTAAGCACATAGAATCTTAATTTATTTGCTACGTGCAATTAAAATCATTAAGCTCAATATATCCTCTCCTAGTGCTGGTTAACCGCCTAACTGAGGAGGAGGGCTAACCGAGTTTTATGTGCCAATTAAATTGCGGCAACCGTCATAAAAATACTTGGCCGGGTCTTGTTCTCTATGCCAATGCAATCAAAATCATTCAAACGTAAAAATTGCCAACCATCAGAGTGTACACACACACAAACACACCCAAAACCCTCGTATATAGGCTTCAACATTTTTTGCTAGAAGCATAATTTCACAGCCTGAAAGTATGCAACGGCATTTGCAATTTGCATGCCCCTGTGGGTGTGTTAGTATGTGTGCGTGTGTGGGTGTGCGTGTGTGTGTATATATATACTGTATATCGAGTGTATTTGCATTCCTTACACTTTTAATTACTATTTACTATGCACTCGAGCAGCACTCGATGCAGAAATGCATCAACAACAAATATGCAAACAACACCCACCAAAATATTGACACACACACACACACACACGTATATACAATATACAAATGTCACCCAGATCCCCTCTTTCATTTGGAAAAGTCTTCGTTGTGCTTGGTTATTTGCATAAAAGATTTTTACGCAAGGTGTAAACAATGACAGAAACACGCGCACGCTAACTGCACCACCACAGCATGCACCACATAAGCATGCACCGCCGTGTTGTCGCAATGGTATGCCAATGTCAGGCCAATATATGCAAATTATTTGTGTCTGCATAATTTGGGGCAGACATGCAGAAAACTAGTAGAAACAGCACGCTCCAATTGAATAGGTTAACTTAACTTGGAAACCTAAAGATAAATATCTAGAAACTAGCGAAGATTTCGTTTTTATCTGCAATTTATAATGATTACTTGTTGCACCGCTTCTATTTAAACGACCTCAAGTGCATTATTAGCAACAAAACAAGTGAATCTATAAGAACTTTGGCAATGACAGCGACTTATTTGCAATTTATTTGCCTGGCAACATCAGAAATCGTTTGGCAATCAAATGTTGATTATTTTATGCTACAGATTGTTGCGAATGTTGACGTTGATCATTATTGTTGTTGTTGTTGTTGCGGAAATAATTGCCATGTTGACAAGGTAAATAAAATGGCAAAACAAAATGCAAATATGAAAGTAATAATCGTAATGCGGCCCAAAATGAAAGGGGGGCTGAAATATTTATGGGCAAAGTTTTATGGGTCGTCAAGTGGCGAGAGCGAAAGGAGGCTCTGGAAACCAGTCAAAAGTCGCAGCTGCAGCAGGAATACTGAAACACAGTAATACTAGTAGAGGCCGCCGCCTTCAGTTAAATGTTATATAGGGAGGCGTGTACAGCACAAGTCCTATATAAAATAACTGCCAACCGAAATTGTTTATCTTAATTACCAAATTAAAATTTTCAACGCGACGCGAACGCAACTCACTACTAAAAACTTTTCTCTACCCACGATAAAAGAACATGAAAAGCTAAAGTTTTGAGCGGTTTCAGGGAGTTGGGAGTTGTAGGGGAGGTTGGTGGTGGACGGGCGGGTGCGGTGTAGGCATGTTGCGAGTGTGACGATGATGAAGAAGTGATAAAGTGGATGGAGGAGGTGTATATTTTGTTGTGCGGCAGCACAAAGTCAAAAGGCCATGCAAAATGGCCCCCTGAACTTTCGGCCGAAGCGAAATGAATGTTGCCTACTTTTTTTGGGGGGGGGTGTATGATGGTAGTTTTTGTTGGGAGAGGTGGTAATTCTTTTTTTTTTTTTTTTTTGCGAAAATTTTGTGTAACTTTTTCATTTGATTCTCAATATTGGAACTGGCCATAATAATGTTAACAAATTCTTGAATTGGCCCACTTTGGAATAACACTTAAACACAACACTATCTCACCTTTACCCTCAATAGGCAGATGGTTGCACTTCATGATGGCCAGCACAGCCTGCGAAATGTTGGGGAACTCAATCAGACCGGACGATGAGCGCTCTGTCTTCAATGGGAATAGACGCACCGATGTGGCTGGAACCTCCTTAATGTTAAATATGCCAATGAGCTGGTCCTCGGTGAGGCCGGGCGGTGTGTTAAAGAAGTGCAAAATCTAATTGAAAAAATAATAGAATTATAATAATAATAATATAAAAAATATAGAATATTGTTATATATAATATATATGTATTTACTTTGCTCGGTGGTTGGATGCGATTCTTGCTGGCCTGAGCCGGTGATAGGAAACGATTATTTTTGGAGCCAGTGTACTCCTTGAAGCTGGGTGTATGATCCGGCAGCAAGAATGGATTAATCACCTCCGATAGGAAGTTCTGCTTTGAGAATGCAATCTGTATTTTGCCGCCAGTGCCAACGGGAATGTTATTCAAATGTTGCACGCAACGTTCAACGGCCACCGAATCGCCCATTTGTACCATGGCGGTGCCTTCTTTTGTCTTCAAGAACTTGATCTATACAAATGGAGAAAGAACATTTTAAATAAATTGAATTAAAGTTGCATTTAAATTACATATAAATGAAATCATTTATCTATACAAGTTCTATCTTCAATTTCAATTTCTCGCTCGCTTTAAAGTTGCAAAACTATTTGAACAGGTTTGCCACTTGTCAGTTGCAACAGTCACCTCAATTTGTGCCACAAATGTAAATAAATGCAATTATGTGGCAAGCGCACTTATATTCACTACTATTCAGTCAACCACCCACCCGCTCACTCACTCACACACACATTCATTCGTTCAACTCCCATTCACACTCACAGGCAGACACTCAACCCGCCTGATGACTGTCATCGTCGAGTGTTGACCTGTCGTCACAGGCGCCATTTGATTGAATTTTCTTGCAGTGTATGGACACTTTTAACCCGACCCCAAAGCCACGACCCCTCTCCGCACCGGATGTTGATTCCCAGCATGTGTTTTCGACGAGCTCAGCGTTTTTTTTTTATTTATTTACTGAATTCAATTTAAAATTTACTTTAAAATGAAATTATCAAATTGAATGTCCCCCTTAATTTGCTGTCCATTGTCGGATCTGTGGCTGTGTCATATGTGTGTGTATGTATGTGTGTGTGTGTGTGTGCGCATGTGTGTGTGTTGTCAATATTTCATTTCATATTTATTTATTTTCAAATTACGTGACAAATTACCAAAAATAGCACAAACAGTTTGTTATACCCTGTAAAAAACAGAGCACATGAGCTATAGCTTAAACTAAATGCTCGACATTGTAGGGCGTGCCCAAGACCCATTAACTGGGCTTATTTTAGAAATTTGGAGTGCTACTAATTGGGGCAATTTAAAGGCAATGAATTTAAAGTATACTTTCGTTTCATAATCAACTTTTGGCTATCGCCTGGTTATGGCCAACAATTTACGGCCAAACACTTTTTCAGTCGGCACCTTGCGGCCAAAAAACCCATAAAGATAATTAACCATAAGCAACATTTCGAGTGCAATAATAATTACAAGAGCAAAATAGTGAAAGTGAAAAATCTGTGGAAAATATGTTTGCCCGGTTGGTTGGTTGGTTCGTCGATTGCTTGGTCGGTTGGTTGGTTAGTTATTTAGTTAACTTGGCCGTTACTTAGTTAACTTGGCAATTGAAAATTGGCAGGTGGAACCGCTGTAAGGCATTGAACTCAATGGTGAAAATTGCTTTGCATGATTTAGTTTTTATTTGGCGGATTTAGCCAATTATCATTAAAGTTAGTTTTTTCTGCATTCATAATTTATTCCTTGCAGGCATTTCAGGTCAAATAATTGTAGGTTATATTTGTCATGGTCTTGCAATAACAATATTTATTTAAAATAATTTGTATAATATTTATTTATGATTTCTTTGCTTGCTGTGTGTTTCTGTATATTTTGCAGCATTACCCTAACTTTTATTTAACAAGTCAATTAACGAGGGATTCATGTATTTAAGGCAATTTATTAAATGGATATTCAGTTTGTGTATTCATGCACAGTTTGAGTAAATATTTACATACAGCAAAAGCAAACAACAAACAGCAAATGCAAACGCAAACTATAAAATATTAATTGTTTAATTTGCAACTTAAACCCCCCAACAAAATTGCACATTAATTAAGCAGCAAATAATTTAAATAAAACACAATGCAAAAAAAAAAAGGAAGCCCAAAAGAGATTACAGGGTTGTTGTTGGATATTAAAATTTAAGCGTCAAGCTAAACAAAAACAAATTGTTATCAAACTGGCAGCACACAGTCCCATGTGAAAACAGAGATGGGATCTATCTATGAAGAAGCTGCTATGTATACATATAGTTATTACATAATGTAATGTAACGAATTGATGCATACGCTTGAATGAAGCGAATGAAAACAGAAAGTGAATGAAAACTAAATGAGGCTTATCGAAATAAGGTAGTTAACGCCCAACCACCCAACCCACCCAACCACCCATTAACAATAATAACTCAGTGAAGCCAGACACGAAACACGCTCCACTAGAAATCATATAAAAATACTACAAGAGACGTAAATAAAAATGTATTATAAATAAAAATTGTATATAAATAAATATAGACCATAAATCAGTGAGGCAGAAAGCGCGCAGATAGCTCAGTGCGCGAAAATCCCCAAGTGGCTAGCACAGGCCAGGCAGAAAGCAGAAGGCAGCGGCTAAAACAAAAGGCTATTATGAAATCAGTGGCATGCTCCCCCTCCCCGCCTCATCCGACCCCCTAACGGCAAGGATAATACGTATTGTGGACACGCAAAACAGGCGCCAATGGCGGAGCTTACATATCCCACAAATCAAAGAGCGTTTCCCTTCATGGCTGACTGGTCACACTGGTCAGCGAGCGAGCGACAAACATGTTGGTGCGTGTCTAATGAGCTGTGCTGTTGCCCTTTATCCCACCCCCTTGCTATCACCCCCACCTGCCACGGAACAATCCTCATCAAATACTTTCATGCGTATGTTGCGTTAATTAAAACAATGAGCGAAGCTAAGCAAGAGCTGCTGGGCTATTGAGATACCCTATAAATATATATTATTTAATTTACAAATTGTTTAACTAAGCAGTTAAATAAATATAAATAATGATTACATAATTCAAAAGTAATTAATACATTCAGCTACGCGCTTAGTATACCCCATTATACCCTATAAAATTATAATTGTTCTTTGTTTTCCTGCTCAATGTGGCGTGGCGTCTGCTACCATTTGATTTAATTGCTCACGCGCTGTGCAACAACAACAACAACAACAAACAACAACAAGCAAACAAGAACAATGAGTATGACAACAATAGACAGAATATTGGCTATAGCAAATGGCTAACAGGGAGTTGTTGTTGCCGCCAGGAGTTGCTGTTACCCAATTCCCCTGGCCATAAGGGCGGCCAACAAACCAAATGCTTTTTTAATGCGCATTTAATTGAGTGCGTGTGATTGTTGTTGCTGTTGCTGTTGCTGCTGCCGCTTGTTGCCTTTTAAAGACATACGCCAATTTGGCCATTTGCAGCAGTTGCGCTGCTGTCAGCAGCTTTTGCCTTTATTTTTCATTCTTAGCCTTAATTTTGTCAAGCCATTTAACCTGAATGCAAAACAATTTGATGATGACTTCATAGCGCTCGGCTATGAGAAAGAATAATTAACTAAATTGCTTACAAAGCCCAACACGTTAAGCCTTAAGAGAAATGGCATGAAAGAAATCAGCAGGAGAATGCTATAAAATATGCAATGCACAACGTACAAACTGCAAAATGTACCCAAGTAACAGCCTTGATGTATGCTTTAAAAATTACAAATCACACACTCACACACATACAACACACACAGAAAGAGGAAAACGTGGCAGGTGTATGTGTAAGCAGAGAGAGGGTAGAGGGAGAGACAGAAAGAGGCTGGCTGGGTCTGTATCTACCTCATCTGTTGCTTGATTGCTTCTTATCCGAGAGGGATAATCAAATATCTTTTCCTGTTCGTTTTTTTTTCTTTCCTGCTTTTGCTGTTGCATGGTAAATTTAATGTTAAACTCTATGAGGCTTGACTTATGGGATGTACACGATTTGTGTGCCTAATCTTATTTAGATATTCTATTTATATTTTTTAAATTTTCAGGAATTTACTGACTAACCAACCAACTGTTGTTAAGCTCACTGTGTAGCTATAAAATAGGTTTACGAAACGATTTTGATATAATCAATGTGAGCTAAGCTACGTTTTGGCTTGCAAAAGATGCTGAATAGACGATAGTATTTGTAATGTTATAGAATTAGAATAAGTTGCAAAATATGATTTAAAATGTGATGAAATATGAATTAAAATAAATCTTAAATAAATGTATTGATATTTATATAATAACAGGATTATAATCTAACTAATGCAAACGAAATTAAAATAATTTAATATGTAAACAATCAATACTAAAGATGTCTTGCATTGGAAATTCAAAGAGCACATATACATATAAAACACATCTTTCTTTAACGCTAATCTACAGCACAGGCCCTAGAAATGAGTTGGTATGGATGTGGGGGCGACTCCAGCCCCAAGGGACGCACATTAACACCAGCAACAAGAGCAAAAGAAGCAGAGGGAGATGGAGGAGAAGCATCAGCATCGACTTTGGCTATGGTTCAAGCACTTTGATTGAGTGCCCATCAATTTCTCATTCGCAATTCAAACATGTCGGACCATAAACTGATGTGCGCTTCACACCCACACACACACACACACACACACACACACACACATACACACCTCAGCACTGACACATATGTGCGTTAGTTTATAATGAGGTTGGCAAGGCGAGAAAGAGAAAGCGAGAGGGGGAAGACTGAGTGCGAGAGTAGAATCACGTGGACAAGTATAGAATAGTAAGTTTCGCAGATAGCAGAAGAAATGTAAGTTTGTGTGGCTTTAAGCCAGTGAATAATGTTTGCGCATAATCATTTTTAATGGCTAATGAGTAGTTTCCGTCTCGGACAGGAAGTTTGTAATAAATCTCAGCTGCAGCCAGCAACAACAGCAACAACTACAACAAAATGAAAGCTAAATTGCCTTTTGCCTGGCTTTGCCCTCTCTCGCCACGCCTTTAATGCTCTATAGCCAACTAACCAGCTCAGCTAGCCCAGTTCAGTTCAGTTCAGTTCAGCTAGTTGGCCAACTATTCCAGCCAATCCAACCACACTCAACTCTCCTTGTCGCCCTTTCACTGCACCTCTCTCTCTTGACCAGTGAACATCGCCCGGCGCTTTGTGCTTGTCAGCTGCTGGTCGGGTTTGCTTTTAGTTTCTGTTCGAGTTTTCTTTTTGTTTGCGCGTAAATTGCATTTAATTGTGGAAGGGTGTAAACCCGGACTCTAAATGAGTGTAGGTATGTGGTGTGCGTGTGTGTGTAGCTGTTGATGAAGCACAAGGCTATTAAATTATTGGCTAATGGCGCGCTCTTGTTGAGAAATTGGTAAATGCTGCGAGTTATGAACCGGACTTCAGTTTGGATTATAGGAGTGACCAGCTGCTGTAGAGTGCAATTAAATGGAGTTGCCATATTTTGAATCAATTTGCAATTGTGCATTGCTTATTTATACCCTCTGACCTCTCTTTGCTCTCCCAAGCATATTAATTCAACGAGTTTAGCGATTTTTCTTTTTGCAACTCTCCAGATATTTGTATGCTACAAGAAACCTCAAGGGGAAGTGCGCTTTGTCACTGCCATAAAATATATACGAAGACCAACAAGAGTGAAAAAAAGATGGCGAAGAGAGACCAAGTTAAGTTGTTGTCCTTGCTGCAGCGCAATTGTCAAAGGACACACACAGAGAAGCGCGAGGCAACTTAGTGGCAATAAAATGAAAGCATGAGTATCCTTGTTGCCAAGGTGCCTTTTTAACGCTTTGACTTTGATGTTGCCAACTGTTTATATATATTTCATATATTTTCTAAATTTTCTTCTCTTGTTTAAATGACATTAAGTGGTACAATTTACAATAGCTGCGCTAAACGCTTTCCCAGTCCATTTGAATTGTCATTTTCGCAAAGCATTTCGCTTTTCGCTTTTCTTAATGCATATTTTGATTTATTTTCCCAACCGAAAATTTCCACCGCCTTTCTGCTACAAGTGTAGCGATTTATACTCGCTTTTGGTATCAATTGCTTTTACATTTTGTGGAAAGCTGATGACGCTGCATTGATTGCTGCCCTCGGGCGTCTTTGATGGGATTCTCTGTTTTCCACGGCTTCTTTTCTTCTCTTGTTATTCCCCTACCCGTACCCTTCCCTCTATCCCTAACATAGCACATGTCTGGCATTAATCTAAAACGCTTTATCTCTAAATGTATTTCGTCGGCCCAACAACTGTCCAGCTTTAGGCTCGCCCTCGGCTTCTGCTTCAGCTTCAGCTGCTTTTTTGGGGTTTCAGCCTTCATTTTATTGCCCTTCGTTTTATTTGCACATTTACAAATGGAGCTTACACACACACGCACACACACTTGCTCATTTATTAGCAACACCTTTTTAAAAGCTTCTACAAAAAAATGTGCTGACGAATTCGTTGAAAAAACGCGTCTTTCTTTAGTGTCATCTGGCTAAGTGCATGTTGAAGAACTTTTTCTTTTAAAAAATTTTTCGCAGAATTATTTATAAATGTTATTTATATTAAATATAAAAATATAAAGTCTGCTCTTTAAGATGCTGTATTTACTACATTTTTAACTAATTTTTTACTATTTAAGAATTTTAATTCAATTTCTTTTTAAATTTTTTATCGCTCGCCTTGTCATAAATAATAATTAACTCAGCTTAAGGCAGATCCCCGGCGATAAATAAGCCAACACAGATTGTGTTGGCCAGTCACGACGATATTATAGTTAACAAATTAATTATAAATGATGAGAGGATACAACTACTTGACTTACCCGTGCGACATTGCCATAGAGGCAGACCAAATTGAAGAGCTTATCTGTGTTGGAAGTGTCATGGTCCATGCCATAGACCATCATGACGGCGCCCTGAGGATGCAAGTGGGTAAAAAAAGAAGTTAATTAAAATGCTGTCCAGTTGCAACAGCTGATGCAGTGACAAGGCGGGAGAGAGAGAGAGAGAGAGGGAATGTGGAAGCCACTCTCTGTCTACCTCTGGCAGGGATTGCAAAGTGTGCAAAAATTGTAAATTAAAATGAAAATGAAAATTATATTTATGAAAATGGGAAATGCACAGTTCAAGCCAGAGGTGGATCACAGATTGGTGGTTAACCTTTCTTAGAGAGAGGATTGAAGGGGGAGGGGTAACAACACTCACCTGGGCCTGTCCCTGCTGGGCGAAGGCGACTGGCGCATTGCGTCCGGCAACGACGCCGGTGGGCTCCTTCATGAGGCCAGTTGGATGGATAGCGGCGCCCTTCCAGTTATCCGGCTGGGTGGGATGATATTCGGGTGCTCCGAATGGTGGGAAGGCGGTGCCTGGTCCCAATAGTGGTGGCTCTTTAAATGGAACAAGATTGTGCGTTTGAGCTGGGGCAACTAGTTGTTGTTGTTGTTGATGGTGTTGTTGTTGGTGGTGATGATGTTGGTGTTGTTGTTGTTGTTGATTGTTGTGGTGGTTGTGGTGGTGGTGGTGGTGGTTGTGGTGGTTACGATGTGACGCTACTTGTTGTGTTTGTATTGTTGCAACTACATTTATTTTGGTGCATTGTTTCGACATTTTGTTAATCATTGCATGCAACAACAATTTTAGAATAAACAAAAAAACGAAAAAAAACGAAATAAAAAAAAAAAAAAGAAAACGAATTTTGTGATTAAAACAAATTAAACATAAAACTTAAAATTAACATTGATTTAAGTATTAAAAAATGTTTCTTTCTTTGTTTTGTTCTGTCTTATTCATTGTTGTTGCATGCATAATGTGTGTGTGTGGCCAAAAGTTGCTATAACTATATAATAAGGGGCAACGAAATGGGGCAAGTGGCTGTGGCTAATTTAGTAAAAGTGGCAGCAGAGCTGCACGACAACAGCAGGTTGTGGTTGTTGTGGCAAGACCAGTTAATTGAATTCTTTGGCCTACAAGAAAAAAAAAGAAATTTCCCAGTGTTCTCTTGTGCCTTCCTTCTTATTACTTGGCACTATTTTGTGCTTTGTTTTATGCCAGTTGCAAGCTGCAGGCACAGCAACAATGGGGGAGAATGGCAAAGTGAAGTTGGAGAGAGAGAGAAGTGGAAAAAGTGACAAATTAAATGAAGAAAGAAAGAACAGCACAAGAGACCACAAATTGAAGTAAAGAAAGCAAGACCAGTAAGATAATTCATTCCCTTACGCAACCAATCTATCTCAAGTAGCACACTCTTTTGTCCCACTGTACGCTGCTCTCTCTCTCCCTCTGTCTGTCTGCTGGCTTAAAAATACAGAACCTATAAACCAAAAAGGGCCATCGACAGGCCAATAACAAGCCAAGTCTAGCAAAGATTTAGCGCACTCAATTTCAACCCTTACCCCTGCTCCCTCTTCCCCTCCTGCACTCCATCATCCATGTCGGAAAAACCACAACACAAAACTCGCTCGCTTTTCTCGTGCGGCAAAATTCGGGCGTTATAATTAAAACGAAAAGCGTTACAAACTGTCAAAATGTCGCGAGAAATATGGCAAGCAGCATATGGGGAAAGGGAGTGTCAGTGAGGGGGGGGGCATAACTACAGCAACTACACTTGGCAAGTTGGCAAGGCTTTTAATTAACTTTCAACACATGTGCGTGGGGCACAAGTTGAAGCCAAATCGCTTTAACTTGGAACTTTAACTCGCTGTCATGTCAGCTACTAAATTTACACATCTCTCTCTCTCTCTTTCACTCTTTGCCATCTCTTTCGCTTGGTTTTTCTGCTTTGTGTTTTAATTTGATTTAGTTTGATGGACCAACGCCAATGCCAGCGGCATTTGTTTGTTTATACCTGACCAAATATTTATATAAAAGTCTACATAGCATTGCTGGGGTAGCTTGCAACGCGCTGTGTGCGGCATGCAACATGCAATATGCAGTTGCCACTTGGTGCTGTTTGTTTGTTTACGCTTGTTAGTTTTGGCGTTGACCAAATTGAATGCAGGTTTAACTATATCCTAGACAGCGTGCATATTTTAGAGAACAATGTGCTACAGGGTATCTGGCACTTCGTTGCCATCCGATGGTCGAATTGTTTGGCTCAAGTTTCATAGTTTGTTTTAGAGCAAAGCTTTTAATCCGCTTGCGTTTGATTTTTTAAAGTGTAAAGCGGCAGCGACGACAGCCAATCAAAAAGTTGCCAACACGTTTTAATTTAAAACTTGGCCTTAAGCAAATAAGCTGGAGATAAATTTTTGGGCAGCGTGAATTCCAGTCTAATCACCCCCAAACACACAAACATACAATCGAGCAATATAGACTTGTATATCAACTCGAACGTGCCACAGCCAGAGGCAAGAATAGGAAATCACCACTTGTCGTTGTACAGTGAAGAGGTAAACATAGTCATTCATTTTAACTACAGACAGTAAAGCTTCACTGTGGGAGCTGCTACACACACACACCCACACACACACACACACAGAGCTTTAATTGAAATTCACAGTCGAGTCGCTGATTTGTTGCCCGGCGCATGGGGCGTATGCGTGACGCGCAGTCAAGCGAAATTGCTGCTCAAGTTTCGGGCCATCCAAAGGTCCATTTCAAAAGAAAATTCACACGCCCCTCCACCCCGTAGGGCAGACGTTATTGCTGTTGTTGCTGGCGGTCGGAAGCGTGCCTAAAATGTTTAAGCATTTCGGGAATTGTGGCATGCAATTGCTGGAAAATTTTTTCACACGCAAGGCGACGAAGACGACGACGACGACGACAACGACGTCGATGTTTGGGCGGCGCTCAGGTGTAAATTTTCCATGCGCACAAATTATTTTAGATTATGAGCAAAGCGGCAGGTGGAAGTGAGAACTTGAAGTTTGAGTTTGAGAGTTTTCCGGAAGTTGCAGTTTAGTTTTTATGAAGCGTTAAGTGTGCGACGGCAATTTGCCACCTTATGGAGTGCGATTTACATGCGATGAAAGTTACTCATACGACGTGTGGACCGCAATCGAGTGCAATAATGTAAATTAATGAAGTTTGGCAACAGCGCAGCGCCTTAAGCTAGTGCTAATCACTGCCATTGGGCAAGTGTAAAAGTTTGTTGTTCGGGACTTCCGTTTGAATTATTGCAAGTTAAATCGAACTTTGGTCCGCTGCTGAAGTTCAGCAACAGCGCAACTAAGCAGAACAAGTTTATCCATTTTGTTAGAAGTTTGGCAACAGCGCGTTGCACATTTAATAGTTTTTGACAATTTAAAAATGTATTTCCACAACTTGTGCAATGCAATGCATAACATAGGAGGAGCAACAAACTGCCAACAAAGCCACAAATTGAACAGCAGCTGGCATGTTTTATGACAACTAAATAAACATAAAATCAACGAGGCACAAACATTGCCACATCGCCACAGCAACAAGCACCTATGCTACTCGCCGAACAGAAGCAAGAGGCAGGAGCAGCTGTGGCGTTCATCAATTTGCTAGAAAAGTGCAACATGGCAAAGCTGATGCTGCTGCTGCTGCATCTCCTGCTGCTTCTACAAGTGAAAAATGGCTACAAAATGGGGCACATAGATCCATTAAAACGGCCTGGTGCCTTGGGAGGGGGGCCAAAAAGCTAGGATAAATAAAATGCAACCCATTCGGCATATGCAACATTTATGTGGCGTTTATTGCAAAGTGCACAAATAGAGAAAACCAAATGCGTGGGAGAGGGAGAGAAAGAGAGCGAGAAAGAGCGAGCGAAAGAGTGAGCGATGCCCACTTGAAAGCGTACAAAGTATTTATGCTGCAAATTGTTGCATACTTTGTGGCATATTGGCGCACTTTGTCGAGCGGCAAATGGCAATGGTTGCGACGGCAGCTAGAGGAGCGGGAGAGGGGGCAAGGGGCATATATATATTCTAAAGCCAAACAAAGCATTGTGCAAACGTTGCTAACCTTAATTGCAATTTGCTTAAATGTATGCTACACTATTTTTCACTAAGCCACACAGCTACTACCTCGCATTGTGTAATGTACCCCCGCCCACACACACACACACATACACACACACCCAGCTCTTGTTGTTGTTATTGTCGCTTAGGTGTGCATTTTACTTTCGCTGTTCAATGATTTTCAATTTGTCAGAGTCAACTTTGCTGCAACTCGCTGCGCAACTGTACCAAGAGTCATGCACCCGACTTCCACTCACTCAATCGCTCTCTCTCTCGCTCCCTGCATCTGTACCCTCCCTCTCTAACGCTCTGCAGCATTGTCAACCAGCTTGTTTATCTGACTAAAATGCATTGCTACCACGCCCAGTTGCCCGCCCACACTTGATGTTTGCTGCTGCTGCGCTCACTCTTCCGACATGTGACATTAATTCTGCCAGTGAACCTTTCTCTCTCTCTCTCTCCTTTCACTCTTCTGTTCGACTTGTCAACCCTCACCCAACACCCAAGCCTTCCCCCACAGTTGCCCCGTTGGTTTGCGCACGTCTTGCATAAACATTTCCATAAGCAGCTTCCAAATTGAATTTGTTTTCATAAGCCAAAACTATTATGTGACAGCAAAGAGTTCCCGCTTTCTCTACGTGTGTGTGTGTGTGCGTGTGTGTGTGTGATAGCAAACCGACTTTATAAAAAATATGAAAAATACCATATGTGTGTGTGTGTATGGATAGATAAACTGATGAACTGTATGCGGGCTGATTATGTGACAATGAGCTTGATTGGTTTTTAATGTTGTCGATGCTAAAGCAGCAACGCAACAAAACTAACAATATCCTTTTGGCAAACGCATAAAATTTGGTGAATAAAGAAAAAGCTCTGATTTAGAGCAGATGGACAGAGCGATGGGGGGGGGGAGGAAAGGATGAGGAAAAGTTACTATGTAAATAGTGTGTGATTTATTCGATTGTGATAATATTTTCATTATTTATTTTCTATATTAATTTATTATTATTATTAATATTTATTTATTTATTCTATTATTATATATTTATTTATTTTTATTTTGTATTATGAATTTTCCATTTTGTATTATAATTATTTTAGTCATTGCGAATTTATTTTCTTATCAAAAGACAACAAATCTCAATTTTATCTAATTTATACCGCATAAATAAACGTATTTCTATAAATCAAAATGCGCAGCAAGAAAAAATGATGGGGAATAAGTGGGAAAAGGGAGGAAAAGGAGTAAAAGGCAAGCGAAAAGAAATGCGAATGCTTATCAACAAAAAATTACGGCAATGAGGCAATTTATATGCGACGCGCGATCAGAAACTGAACCAAAATTTTAAGTATTTGAGTCCCCTCCCCTCCCAACAGCTACTAGAAATTAGCTGAAGTAAGAAGGAAAGGAGGGAGGGGAGAAAGGGCAGAGGACAAGAACGTGGCAAAAGGATTTGCGCGTGAGCTGCTTCTTGACTTCCGTTTTTTTTTTTGTAGCAAGGTTTAACGAGCCACTCGCCAGTTGGTGGCAAAATAAATTTACGTTTAATTCTCATGAGCTTAATTACATTTACGGCGGATTTGGATAATATAAACGCATGTAATTGTTGCTGTTATCCTCTCTCTCTGTCTCTGTTTCTCGCAGAGTCGAGGATAACATAATTAGAAACGTAAAATGGCATTTAAGTTGTTGTTTTTGTTGTTAAGCTTTGTTAACACAGCTAAAGGCCACAATCACATATGTATAACTTAGCATGCATGTGTGTGAGAGTTTGGGCGAGTATGTGTGTGTGTGAGTCTGTGTGTATATGGGCGTGTGTGTGCACAGCAAATTGACGCCATGTTTTGACTTTGCATCGTCTCTCTTGGCTTGGCCTAATTATCGCAATGGCAAACAGTTTCCAAGCCATAGTCAACGCTGCGCTTTAATGACATGCAAACACACATACACAAACAAACACACACACAGTGTCCAGAGCCACGCCCACACGCCTTCTTCCAATTTTGTCCATCAACAAACCCCCTATCATCATCCTCAACCCCATTGAGTATTTTTGTATTTCACTTCAATTTCGACTATTTTTTCGCTCTCTTTCGCACACAATCATTCTCACTCTTTTCCACATCTATTGCCTATCGCAATCGGGTAGATTCTTGGCAACATTAGGCCAAAAAGCATACCAAGAGACATATTCAGCCTTTGAAGTGTGCTTTGAACAACGATGCGACTACAAGTTTGAGTATTTGAGTATTAAATGGGAGTTTGAATGTGAGTGTGGGTGTGGGTATGAGTATACCCAACGATGCGATACGTTAGATATACGGCGGTTAGTTGATAACGTAGCGTGTTTGTGTGTGCCACTAAAAACTACCCCAAACCACAATCAACTAACGGGGGCGCACCACTCTGCCTGCGGTTTGATGTATTGCCTTTGTGGCTAGACTGTTTCCTGGTTGCTTTTCTCCATTTCTCCATTTGTTTTGTGGGTTTTGTTAGTTCAACCAGCTTATGACATTTTTAGCTTTTTATTTTTGCAACTTAATGGCCGTCATTTGTGTTGCTCTAATAAAATACAGTGAAGCATGGTCCCGACGACAGTTGATAAGAAATAGTAAAGAAATTGAACAAATTTATGTACTCTGAAATCCCCTCGACAGCTGCAAAGTATAATGCTCTGACACTCTGTTGCACTTAGCGAGTGCACACTGTAGTGGCAAATATTGTTTTATTTATTAAACAAATTGCGCAGCAACGGTTCGAGTGGGCGACAATTCGCTTTGGTTGCTTAGGGCCTCGTTTCGATTTGATTAAGTTGCCCGGTTTGGTTCGGTTTCGTTCTATTCTCTATTTTTTTTTGTACTACTCTCTATTCACTATTCTGTTTTATTGTGTCTCGCTGCTGGTGGGATGAGGTAGATGGGGGAAACAATAGCGAAAATCGATAATGCCTTTTGGCATTAGCGTGCGCTCCACAAAATTGATGGACAATTTTGATATTGTAATTTGTGAACAGGCATAATCTACAACAGGGGAAGCAAAAGTCGCAAAAGTGGCAACAGCAACAGCAGCAACATTCAACGGCGTTGCAAGTGGCAACTTTTGTAAAATGCCAAACGCATTAGTTAAATGCAAAATTAATTGCCTTAAAAAATGTGGTTGAAAACTTGCTACAGTTTGTTTTTTCCTTAGGCCAGCTGCGAAAATTAATTACAAATTATTAGAAGTAGCAACAGCAACAACAGCAACAACACCAACAACAGCCACACAACAGCAGCAGCAGCCGCTGTCGGCATAAATTAAGCAAATGTGACCATAGACAGGCAGAGCTCGTTGAGCTGCTAGCTTGGCGGAGGGGGACACAGCCAGGGCGTGGGGCAAGGAGGTAGCTGTACTTTGCCTCATCAAAATATGTAATGGAACATTAAAGAAAATCATCAGCAACATTTAGCAGCAGTCCCAAGCAAATTATGCGTGGTTGGCGGTGCACAGTGGGTCAACTTGCCAGGCTACATGTGGTCAATTGCTTTTATATGCGAATCGTAAGAAAGGTGGAAGTGGACAGAGGGAAGGGGGTATCACTAAAAGAGAGTGAACTGTTGATTATGGGTAAGGTTTTTCTTTTTTACCATAATTTACATGCAAATGAAGACAAAGATGAGAAATGCCGAGAATAGAGCTAGAGAATTAAACAACGTGGACGAAATTCAATTGAGAAATAATTTGAGAAAGATTTGAATAAGGGAGATTAGATTGATAGAAGCTTTCTCTAATAAAACTAGAAGCTTGCTCTCTTTCTCTTAGTATTCTCACTCAAACCTGACATTGTTTTGAGTTGGTAAATTTAAAGCAGCCTTCATATAGACGCACTATTATAATGTAGTCTGTGTGCTTGTAGTCATCAATCACATGCATTTGAATGAAGATAATCGACGCAATATTGCTCGCCTCTTCTCACTCCCACTCCCACTCTATAGAGAAAAAAGTCACTGGAACATTTTTGGTTCAATAGTTTCATTCTTGACAGCGAGGTGGGGGAAGATGGTTGGGAAGGGGAGGGGAACAGTAGGTGTTGCGTTTTGCCCATTAGCGCTCGTTAATGTTGGGAGAAGTCAGAAAGTTGTGAGACAACGTGACATTCTTCTTGTTCGACACGCCATCTAGCGACAGGCAGCGGTAACAACGGCAACAGCAGCAGCATCATCATCAGCTGAATTGCGTACGTTGGCCGTGTGCTGCTGCCACTGCCACTGCTGCTGCTACTGCTTGTTGTTGACAACATTTTGATTGATCGCTTGTGATTGATTGATGTTGTGACCAAGCGAGCGTCACCGCCCACATGCCCGCTCTGACCAACAAACCAACCAACAAGAAGAACTTTAAAATCATTTGCGATTGGCAACTTTTATTGTGACTCAACATGGATTTAATTATGCGTCTGTCGTTCTTCAAATGGGTTTCCTTCCTCTTGCCACGCCCCCTTAGCCACTATTTAAATTACCCGCCCCTCCCACAACCTGCTGCTGCTGCTGTTGGCTTAATCCTGGGGCCATTGAATCGACCGCAACACGACACAATTTGTCATTTTCAATTTATTGAATTACCATAAAATGCAAGCGACACAATTTATATTTATGTTGGGGGCCCTCTACAAACTGCGGTTATTCAAATTGTTGTTCTTGTTGTTGTTGTTGTGTGGTTGTTGTTCACTTTGTTCATGTTGTTGTTGTTCGTATTTCACTATGAATTAATTTATTGTGAGAGTTTTTGTTGGGCCGCAAGCCACATGATTTACGAGCGACAGTTCTCTGCCAACAACGAAGGATTGCTCGGGTTGTTTTTTATTCGGCAAGGTAAACATGACAAGGGGGGGCACTTTTCTTTCAGTGTAGAGCATTGTAAAAACTTAGAAATTGCGTAAATAATTGATTGAATATGCCCGAGATTTGCTATTTAATTGAATTTCGAAGAAACGTTAATTT
The DNA here is from genome assembly GCA_018901825.1 of Drosophila funebris. NCBI lineage: Eukaryota > Metazoa > Arthropoda > Insecta > Diptera > Drosophilidae > Drosophila > Drosophila funebris. The sequence goes on along the minus strand of JAEIFK010000346.1, from coordinate 845,000 downwards.
ATGGCAAGTTTTGAAAAGGTTTCAAAAAGCTCGTAAATTAATTTAATATTTATTATTTATATCGCTAAATTAACAATTATATTTAACAATTAATTGCAACGATAAATTTTATTTTAATTAGAATTTCAGTTGCCTAATTCAATTAAATGCAGTTGCCAACGAAAATAATAAACTAAATTACAAAAACCAATATGAACAGCAGCAGGCAAACAAAAAAATAATGAAAATAAGTTGAAGAAAAACATTGACAAATACATACATATGTATGTGAGAGAAAAGTGGACATACGCTGCCAATCAGCAAAAGTAAGCCACAAACAAACCACAAGACAAATAAAATTCAAATGGGCAGAGAGAGAGAGAGAGAGGAGACTAGAGAGTGCGAGAGAAGGGCAAACAACTTCACACCTACAAAAACTGAAATTAAGCAACCAAAGTCCGACAAAAAAAATACACACACACACATATATGTACACACATATGTATATATATATATATATATATATATATGTATATTTATATCAGATTTTTGTTCTTTTTGCTGGGCCAACAGCTGCGCGCACAGCACAAACGTCGAAAGATAAACAATCAAATGAACTTTGCCTTTTTGGCTACTACACTGATAACCCCTGACAACGCTGGCTGACAAAATATATATATATATATATATATAAATATGCCGCCCAAGCAAATAAAGTTGCGCGTTTAATTTACATGTGTGTAGAAAGAAGTTGTATAGGTAAGGGAAACAGAAACGAAGGGGGGTCCAAAAATGCTGGCGCTTTTAATGAACATGCACATAAATCTTGAGTGGTTTTGATGTTGATCCCTTGGAAAATCCATCAACATCTTTTGAGGGAAAATCTTCACACGGGACGAAGGCGGCCATAAATATGCCAAAAATGCAGCCCCACCTCCTTAGATAATAGCCCATTGGTATTTTTATGTATTTTTAAGTGTTTGTTCTCCCTCACATTTTATTTTGTTTTTATTTTTTTTTTTATTTGCCATCATGCCACCTGCGACACTTGCTCGTTGGGCAGCTAATGTGGGCGTGGCCAATGCTCGCAATTGGCTAGCAGCACAAAACTTTTTGTATAAAAATAAATGTAAAGAGACAGAGAGAGAGAGAGGAAGAGTGAGAGCAACAGCAAAAGAGAGAGAGAGACAGAGAGGGAAGGAATGAAACTTGCCAAATCGCATTTGATTTTAGCCTTTGTATTTTTAGCGGCATTTTCTCAGTTGTTGCAATTAAAATTAATTTATTTGCCAATTATTGAGCATCGAAAACATTTATTTTAATTATAGTCTGCATATGTATGTGTACGTGTTTGTGTGTTCATAATTATTTAAATGGCCGTTTAATATTTTTATGACACTCTCGCATGAGTTGGGCGTTAAATTTTGTTACGGCCTATTAAGAAAATGGCTAAACAAATTATGCCAAATTTCGGGGAAATTCTGAAGCATTTTTCGAGAAAAGTGTGGCAAAATTAAAGAAGGCAAGTAAATACGAAGTTAATAGACAAGACGAATGATATGGATATTTACTTAGCACATAATGAATTATTTATATAAACTTTTCGAGGCATTAAGTATCTGCTGCTTATGGGGCATTGAAACCAAGGATCTCGCCATGTTAAGACAATAACTATAAAGCTTAAATTCTATTGCCAAAGCACGTGCTGGAAGTATAGAGTGTAGAGTATATAGTGTTAGCAGACATTTGCCAAAAAAATCCTCGATTTTTCCTATGAAAATAGCAAGTGCATTGAAAATTATGCAAATTGCAGAAAGGCAGCACAAGAGGGAAAAATTGTAAAGAATAAAAATTGATAGCGTCATCAGCGTTATAGAAATTTAATAAAGGCGAAGGAGAGTGAGATGTAAAGGGAAAGAGTAGTGGGGGAGGGTAGCAAAAAGCAATTGAAAATTCATATACGATAATAATAAATATAAAGAAAAAGAATAAAGAAAATTGCATTTTACGGACTGAGGAAGGACAGAGAGAGGAAGACCTCGCTAAGAAGTTTTTCCATAAAATTGCAAAATGCAATTATTCATTGCAATGGCAGCGTTTGATCTTATTTTGGCATTTGTTATATTTACGTTATTCAACAATTTCTGTTGTTTTTTTTTTCCTATTGAAATTTGCATAGATATTGTAATAAATTTCAATTTGATCGGCTATCAAGTGAAAATAAAAGGTTATTATTTCTAGCAACTTTTGACCATAAAATTAAAGAGTTTCCAATGCAAGTGTAGTGTGTAGTGTGTAATGTGTAAGTTTGTGAGGTGGTGTCAGTAGATGTTTGTACATGTGTGCGTGTGTGTGCGTATGTGGGTGCTTAATAGTGTGTATATTGAATTGTGAATTTAGTTTCAAATGTACTTACGGCTCTCAAGCACAACAACATTTTCGGGTATAGAAAACAGCGACTTACCTGAAAGTAAAAAAGAAAATGGGAAAAATAATGTTGTTTAGTCAAATTGTTCAATTTTTTAATATGTGAAATATATAAATATATATATAAATAAATATATATATATATATATATGTATATATTTATAAAAACCATTCAAACAGTGAGTGAGTAGTACAATTCAATTTGGATAGCTATTCAATATGTTTAGCGACAAATGTTGTGTGGCATAGAAAGGAGAGAGAGAGAGAGAGGGAGGAGAACTTATAATACTACAAATAACTTAATGTTTTACAACACTGCACAGTGAACAAATGTCACGTTATGCACACACACACTCGCACAAACTACGATCTCTTTCGTTTTTCTGCTGCATCATGGCATTGCAAATAATTGTAGCAACTTGCAACTTGCAGTTTGCCGCTTACCATTATGTTGATAGCCAGCGGGGCTATAGCCGGTATTCATCGGCTGGCGCTTGCGATAGCCATTGGGATTGGGCGACCCGAGACCCATCAGATGGCCACCGGGACTGCTGGTGGTCATCATGAGACCCGCGGTCGCTTGTGCCTGACTTTGCATGTAGTTATAGTTGTTCTTATTGCCAGCAAATCTACGCACGGGCTGTGGCATGCCACTTAACAAAGGCGGCGGCGGTGGCTGCTGTGGCGGCGGTGGCACCGACGATTGTTGCATTAACGGTGATTGGGGCTGCTGCGGTGGCTGCCACAGATAGGCACCCGTTGTATTAGCCTTCAAGTTATCCATTCTGACGTAACAAATGCACACGCACAACTAAGAACTTGCAACAACAAAGCAACAATGCTTGAAATCTTCTTCTAAAGCTTCTTCGCACACTCGCACACACACAAACAGAGAGAGAGAGAGAGAGACAATGCAATAATTATGATTCACTTTGATTCGCGTAGAGACATTCACGTGTTTTGTAAATTTGCAAAAATTTTCTTTAGGTTTATTAAAAAATTTTCTCGCTTTTATTTAACAAGTTTACGTATTGACTTTTTGTTGGAACACTTTTCAGTAAGACGTCTCACTGTCGAATGATTTTTCACCGGGTCTGTTCTATCGGGTCTCAAATTTACAAAGCCTTCTCTGATCCAATTAAAGAATATTTGATTAATTCCACACGACGAGCTCTGATATGGCATACGAAATGAGCGAGAGCAATTACTGAATTATTTCTTTGACATTTTCTTCGATAACAAATCGATAATTATGTAGTGTGAGCAACACAGTATGCAAAAAAATACTGCAATGAATTATTAGTGTTAAGTAACAACATTGTTCATTTATAACATTTTCCATTGCCTTTTAAATTGTGACAACATCTCAAGTGTCAAATTTTCATTCACTTCATATTTATATTATTTTATTTTAACATTTTTATTTTAGATTATGTTTTCAACATTTTTCTCACTCACATTACATGCTTTTAATATAGACGTATTCATTGAAAGGAAATCTGTCTGAAAATTGTTTCTATTTGTGGAAAAAACCTCAGCTAACTTTTAGGCAACTTCCGTTGCAACTAATTTTGCATGCTTTTTGCCTAAATGCTTAAAATAAAATTTCTTGCTCCTTCTTTTTGTTTTTCTATTTTCTTAGAGTTTTCCAGCCGCATAGGTTTCAAGTTGCAAGTTCTTAAACAAAAGACAGTTTGCCACAGAGCCAAGTAACGAAATATTGCACATGACAAAGCAAAGTTGCAGCAGGATGCTGCCAAAAAGGGCTTTAACCATGCCCCGATGCGTGTTGCCACCTCTACGGACGCATGGGCATGGAACAGCGCACAGGGAGAATGACTCGACATGCTCTGCGTGTGTGAGTGTGAGTTTGAGTTTGACTGTGGGCGTGTGTGTGTGAGGGTGTGTGTCCGGAACGTGGCTATTGTGGCAAGTGCCAAAAATGCCATGCAACTGTCAGAAAGAGAGAGGCAGATAGTTGCCGAAAAGGGAGAGCGACAAATGGCTGCCAACACATTTGTAAAATGTGGCAAGAGAATTTCCACTGGCCAAAGAATAAAAAACAGAACTACAACAACAACAACAACTGATGCAAACTTTAACCACAAATGCAAAGTTTTATTTTATTTTCACCGTTTTGTTGTTGGAAATCAAAAACAGGTGACGTAGAAACATCAAAATTGCATTAAGTGCCAGCAGATTACAAGCACTATAAACAAAGCAACAGCAACAACAATAAACGTAACAATATATATATATATATATATATATATATATATATATATATATATATATATACATATACATATATATTTAATTGTATGCAAAATTAACGCAAAGAATGGAACAGAGCAGCTCTAATGCCCAGGATACGTTAAGCGTTAAGGTCAGGTTGTGTGTGCCTCTGTGTGTGTGTGTGTCTCTGTGTGTGTGTGCGTGTGTGGAACACACAAAGAAAAGCACTTTAACAGCTTTTTTGCCCTTCCCCCTTGAGAGGAAAATTGCTTTTATTTTTGCGTTGCGTTGCGTTGCGTTGACAGGGTTGCCATTAGATTTTATGATGAATTCAGAGTTCTGTTGTTGTTGTCTGGGTAATTTAAGAAAATTGATCAACTTAAATGGCAGCAAGTGAAGCTTTAAAGAGCGTTGCTAACTTGCTTAAAATACAGCTTAGAGTTGCCGTATTTTTTAAATAAGAATTTGCTTACTAAATCAGACAAAATCTGTTCTTGAGAATGCTTCAAAATGTCAGTTTATATAGCAACATTTTGCAATTTATTAAAATGGCATAAGCTTAGGCAAGCACAACTGTACTTAACACCCACACATACACTCGCACACCTTTCATATATTTAAATCACAAAATGGCCTGCCTAATGAGAACTGAAATGCATTTCATTAGACGACTAGAAGTGCCAGGCACTTCAGCAACTTTAGTGAGCCTCTCCAACTAGCACCAACTGCCACCCCCTTAGTTCTACCACCCCCCGCTCTTCTCACACTTGACCCAGTTTATGTGTAGCTCAAAGTGCGTTAATTGCTGGCAGGGAGGTTTGTCAGAGCTTTTAAATGAGTTGACAACAGTCGGCGAAAAGAGAAGCGAAGAGAAGAGAAGGACCAAACTAAAGCGAGGGGTTTCACTTGAAGCGGAATTTGATGAATTATATATTATATACATAGATATAGGCGCTAGGGGTTTAGATGCCAAGTCCATGTCATAGATCACTTACAAGCCATTAAGCAGGCATTGGAGCCTGGCTGACAGCAAAACCTTATGAATGTCTCATATAGATACAAGACACACGATACAAGATACAAGATACAATATACATTTGCAGACACAAGTAGTTTTCGCGCTAACTGTGTCACATTTGCGCAACTCAATCATTTGTGGCCAAACACAAAAATAGAAACAAACGAGCCACAACAACAAGGACAACAACAATAACCAATGCACAACTAAAACAATTTTAATGAAGTGTATCTAATATAGAAATTAATTAAACATACAATAGACCCATAAAGACAATGAAATGCGCACCAGAGGACAGCCAAAATACGGTGTAAATTTCAAGATGTATTTGCCACATGCCACATGGCCCAGTCACTGTTCATTGCGATTGGTATGGTGGTGTTGTTGTCGTTGTTGTTATGAGAGGGGGATCTTTGTCGTTGCCTTCACAGGTGACAGCACAAGTTCAACACGTTGAGCGAAAACAGAAACTCAGCTGGTTGCCTCGCCTCCGCCATCACACACTCTCTCTCTCTCTCTCTCTGTCTTTCTCTCGCTTTCTCTTATTTGGTTCTTGCTTCATTCATTATGCTTATTATATTTGGCTGTCAGCACAGCTGGGTATGAGAGGCAGCAGTCATAGAGCGAGCGAGCGAGAGAGAGAGAGAAATATACACACAGTTGCCACGAATGGACCATTGTTATTTTGGCATATTTATGGTCTCTACACACACACACACACACACACACACACACACACACACACACACACACACACACACACACACACACAACAGACATTGCACAGGCATACTTAGCTTGTGTGTTTAAATTAAATTACATTAAAATTTCTTTCTTCTGCAATATACATATATTGTGGTGTCTGGTATTTTAAAAATGTGTGTTTCTACATTTTAATTATTTCTATTTCTACAATTTACAATTGTCAAGGCTAAAGATATACGACTTGAATTATGCATGCCATTGCTAATTATAACAATTACTTCCAATCTCTTAAGCTCATTAATGAGACTAATTCTCTTAGTTGCTGCATAATTTATTGTAGTTAAAACTGTACTTAACTCAAAACAATACTTGTTTATATTTAAATATTTAATTTTTAAGTTATTGTGAGAATTGGCTTATATGAAGAATGTTTTTTTTTTTTTTTTTTTTGCAAAGGAAATAAATTATATTAAATTACTGATTTCCATTTTATAAATAAACCAATAGAAATCTCATTTTATGATGTCTTTTCATATTTTTCACATTCCATGAATATTTTTAATGTATTTTCTAAATACTTTTATAGTTATATTTGTAATAAAATATGAGAAGTTTAATTTAACTTTTATTTTCAAATTATTTAAAGTATTTGTTGAGATGTTTTTCACCTAAAGAAATATTCTAGGAAGTATGCTGACCCAAACTTTACAAAATGTTTAATTTCAATTCAATTCAATTCCCTAGAAAACGCATTTAGCAGTTTATCAGCTTGAAGACCTTACCACAGAAAAACGAAAGAGTTTCCTCTTAAATAGTTATTTTCCTACGAATTTTTTTTGTTTGCATTTTTTCGACATTCACTTCCTTTTGCCCAGTTTGCCAGTGGTTAAAGCAACGTGCAATTGGCAATAGCTTCGCTTTTTATGGCTTGCAGCGTCATTTATGGCCAAGAGCTAACAGTATCATAGTAATAGCCACATCCACAACACGAGTTCCATATATCCTCGTGTGTGGGCTAGGGCAACTTTCGCTGCAACAATGTTTGCTCTCTCTCACTCGCTGTCTTTACCCCTATCTCTCTCTCTCTCTCTCTCTCTCTCTCACACTGTCTGTCTCTCTTTTTCTCTGTCTCTTTCCTTATAGAGTTTACTTCTGCTTTTTTTTTTCATTTTGTGGCCCAACTTACGCATATTTCGATTTGCGCTGCTTGCAAAAATAAACAAATAAAAGTCATTGAGCAACCCTCGCTGGTTTGCCTGCTTACATAACATACACAGATGGATAAAGGGGTCTGCTGGGTGTGCGTGTGTTGTATTTTTTGGGGGGTTTGAACGTTGTCTTTGATGAGCATGGTTCAATGGCTCAATGGCCAGTGCACATACCAAAATTGATTTCGATTTCATTCGCAAACGAAGCAACCATAACAACAGCAACAACAACAACGACAACATGGAAAGCAAACATGTTCAATTGGTGAAAACCACTTTTGGTTGGCTGATTGTTGCTTTTATTTCCACAACGTCGTCCAACAACGGACAACAAGATTGGAAAACTTGATTTTCAAGTTGCGGCACAAACGGAAAACGCATTTTCATCAGCCAACCAGCGGCAAATGCTCGCGAGTTTCCCAGAGCTGTCGTCGTCATCGTCGTTGTCATCCACTTTTGGTCGCATGTTGCTCTAATTGCATGACAAACTCTTGCCAACTTTCACACACTTTTCGGCATTATCTTTGGCCAACTGAGGCTAAAGCCTGAAATGAACTGCGGTTGCCCCTGGACTAAACCCGCTATCCCCACCAACCCGATCGGTTCATAACTGTCACATATCACTGCAAAAAGACAAAAAAAAAGTGAAAATCACAGCACAGACAGGAAATTGTTAAGCTACGTCAACTGGAAGAAAGTCTTATGTAAGCACAGCGTCGTGCAAACAAAAGGAAATGCGAGAGAGAAAAGCTGGCTCAGTTCTAATTGAAAAAAACGAAGCAATCAAATGCGAAAACTTGTCAGCTTTTAATTATAAATATTAAGCAAATAAATAAAATATATAAATACAACTCAAAATTTCTTTAATTTTATAATTATAATTCTATTTCAAATATAATTCATGTCATCTATCTGATAAATCTTCTACATTTATGTTTTAATTCTATTATTTAACTTTTCCGAGCGAAACCACAAATTTATTTGCTTAATTTACTTTATGTAAATGTTTTATCAAGTATTTCTAGTTATTATTTCGCAATAACTCAAGAAACAAGCAGTTAAATTGCAAGTGACAAATCTTACAAATGATTTTTACATTTATCTACTAAGTCGTCTACATGCATAAATAAAATTTGCACATTAATAATTTATAATTATTTTGGTTGTCAGTTGAAATGAATGTATTAATTACAGAACGCCCAAGGAAAGTGCATAAATATTGTCGTGACAGAAATGAAAATGCATAAAATGTTGCGCCAAAAGTCGTTGAAATGTCATAAACACAAATACAGATATCTAACACAGAACTATATCACTAAATGAGTAGTATGTGCTTATAAAATACATATATATATATATATTCCGTATATATAGACAGAGCTTAGCATACATCATTGCGATTTAAGTGTCTGCATATTTGTTCTGCCAGCGGCGAACGCAAGTAAACAAATGGACAAATAAACAAATGGACAGACAGATAGACAGCCAGAAAGACGGACACCTCCTTGCATAATTTGCCAATTTCATTTGTGTGAACAATTTCATTGAAATTGCGAAAAAGAACAAGTTGTGCCCAGAGAGCATGCACTACTAGACGAGCAAATACCCTGTAGACAGCAATTCTTTTAGATTGAAAGTTTAATTAACACATTTAGTTGAAAGCAGTTAACTATGCTACCCTGTGTGCGCAGCATTTAACAGGGTACAATGCACAGAATATTATACGAAAATTGCTTTTGCTCTGCCAGATTATTTATGATGTAGACCAGACCAGACCAGGCCAGGCCATGGCTAGGCCAGAACCAATCCGATCTGATCAAATTTGATACGATTCGACCTGAACAGAGGCCATTCTCCGAGGCACTCTCGCCAATCTGTTTTCATTACTTGCAATTTTTGCATTGAATCGCACTTGGCCGCATGCTTTTCATTTATTTATTCAATTTTCCACGTTTATGCTCTAGATTTGCCAGCAATTCGATTTGAGTTGTCGGTAAGGTCAATGTCAGTGAATTATATTTTTAGATCTGCCAACGAAGAAGGCAAAAATAAGTGAATTGTTAATTGCAAATTCAAAATAAAGATTTGCAATTGATCTGCTTGGAATTTTTGTATTGTAATGATAATATTAGTCAATAGAAGAAGAGAGGCATCTTTCTTTTTAAAACAGCTAAACCATGGCTTAACTAAAAGCCATGACTAATTGACTTTGCAACGCCTCTCGCATATCTCATATACAATTTCATTCTTAACTCTTAAGCAGATCGCATAGCAATATCTCAGCAAGTCAAGGGAAGTAACTAAAAATCGCTGGAAAATATGGTAAATACAGTAATAGCATTGATCCTATTTGAGATATTTATGTGTTTCAATTTCTACGTTTTTTTGTTTTGTTCGGTAAGAAAGTGTTATGCCTGCTGCTGCTGTTGCCTGGCCTCAATGCTCTTGTGCAAGATGCCAGAGGACGTAATGGATGCGTAGTGAAAACCGACAAGGAAGATCTACTACAGTTGACTGTCATGACGGCCACAAAGGTGATAATCAAACATGTAAATAAGTTCAATGGCGGAGCAGCACTTGAAACGCAATGGGTTGCCGATATCAGTGATTTGGTAATGAAGGAGCTGTTGGATGGAGCAACATTTACGAAAGTGATTGAGAAACTGATCGTTTGGTGTGTGGTTAATAAGCCAACTGATAGACCGCCCACTGAAATAACAACAATCGACGAGGATAAAGAAACAGAAGTTGATGATGCTGATAAATCTGAAGGCGAAACAGTAGAACATTTCGAAGGCAATTATTCCAAAATGCGAAGCTATCTTTGCATGATGGAAGACAATGAAGAGAAATGCTATGCTTATACATATAGCCCGGATGCAGAAATTTCTGTAGAAGAGTATTTATCACACATACATGGAAAGCCTCGTGAAGTCGGTCAGCCAATAAGCCAAAGATCGAAGAAGGCAAAACCTTCAGGCAATAAAAATTCGAAGAAAAAAAAAATAGTTATAAATTTAGGATGATATTGCAAAGCAATTTAATTGACAAAAAAAAGATGTAAAAACTAAATGTTATGATAAATAAAAACAAAGAACTGAATGAGAGCAGTAAACTTATTAAACTTTAAGGTTTCTAGAGTTGATTAATCATTTACGTAAGTAAAGAGAAGTATTTACATTTTCCATTATATTTGAACTGACATTGCAATCTGTTTAGTGCTGCCAACTCGCTTTGTTAGCCGATTTATCGATTAATCGATGTCTGCAGTGACAAAGAGACTCCCTAAGCTAGGTCTATCTGATTTCATATCTCAGACATTCAGCATTCTTTCAATATAACGTGGCTCATGCTCCATTAAGTGCCAATTTCATTGTGGGCCATTTATCAAGTGTTCAGCGAATGTGGCCAAAAAAAACAAAAAAAAAAAAAGAAGCTAAAAGTCAGCAACGCAGCTGCTTTTGCTGCCAAGAAACAAGCAAAGTTTGCCCACAAAAAAAAAAAAAAAATGCGGCGCACACATGCCACGTAGGCAAAAGCCACGTTTGTCATAATAAAAGTTACTTAAAAATTGCACTGCAAATATCTCGACGCACATAAATCAATGGATGTGGCTGCTGCTGGGCAAAAAGCGCATAACGCGGCGTATGCGTGATTTATCTTTGTGCTGAGTGTTGAAAAAATATGCGAAAATGTTTCTCAAATATGAACACAAGACTAACTAATTGCGTATACGCCATGTGGTTCATTAAAATTTTTGATTTTAATTAGCTGGCAGCCAAAAAGTTATGCTTACATTTGTGTTTAAAGCTCGCAAATGAACAAACTCAAGGCACAGGATAAACATCAACTTAATGCAGCTTCGTGTTATTAGCCAGGTTGCCTTTAGGCCCTTAGCTGTTGCAGTTCAAAATTTATAGCTGCCTCCTTGCCGCCTGCAGGCAATCAAATACAGAAAGACTAAAATATACCGACACTAAATAACTATTTCTATGGCAGTACAGTAAGGTTACACTAAAAAGAACTTGTGGAGCATCGAAATATGAAGAAGTAGAACTATTTTTGAAGCACTACGAGTTTTGCGTAAATTCGTCGCAGCGAAGCTTGACTGTACAACATTTTTGACATATTTATATGGCGTAAATATTTGTCGTCTTTGATAAACTTTGACATTTAATTGCATCGTTCTTTTGCCATGTTTATGAAATATTTTTTGTGTCAGTTGCAGTTGCAGTATCCTTTGCTCCTTTTTGCTGCCCCTCTTCCTCCACTTCCTGCTCCTCCTCATCGTTCTCTTTCTAGCGCATATGTGTCAGCGATTTTAATAAATGGTAGCGCTGCCAACTAAACTGAAACCTCTGGAGCATTTTGTGGCTTCCATTGGGCTCACACATTCATATGTACAAGTCGATGAGCCGCAGTTGGAAATTTGCTATTTTTCATTTTATTGAAGTGTTGCAAATTGTTTTTCTCCTTTTTTTTTTTAATTTGTTGATTGCTTGCAATGCAACAGAGCGTTCAGCAGAGCAGCGACGCAAAGTGAGAAATAGGAAAACGAAGTGGAATTGCAATTTGAACGCTACTCTTTTGGCGCATGTAATTGACTTTAGCTATGGCCAACTAAGTAGGCCGTTAAAATTTCCCCCTAATGCAGGAAATCTATACACAATACCAAACTAAGGCACAAGACAAATAGTTGAAGTCTTTATAAAACTCTGGACTGGTTAACGAGTAAGGTAAGTAAGCTAGGAAGTTCAGGAAACAGCTTGATCGAAATGTAAGCTCAATCAATGAAGAGAAACAGGAAGCGATGTGTGAAACAGTGAGAACAAGGAAGAAGCATAAGAGGATAGATAGAAAGAAGAAAAACTCGAAACATATCAGATTTATTATTATTTAAGCCCAACAATTGCGCTTAAGTTTGTATTAAAGTCTAAGAAGCAACATTAAGCCCAGCATCAACTTGCATTCCTTCTAACTTCTGTAACGAAATTTTAAACGAAAATTGCGGCAAGCATATGTAAAAGTATGTGAAATTCTAAGCTGTTGGCAAATTTGTGGCCAACATACCAAATAAATAGACAATGAAACCGAAACCGAAACTGAAACTGAAACAAGCAACGCACTTGCTTAAAATCTCATTATGTAAAGTACAAGACAAGCAGCAGAAATATGCGTGGAGGAGACAGAGTGCGAGAGAGAGTGAGTATAGAAACAAAGAACTGAAAATGATTACCACTTTTAACTTGGCTTGTTGCAAATTGAATTGATTTTAATCTGCATTCACTGAGAGAGCCTCCAGGAGCCGTTTCTGCCTTGTGCCAATAAAATTTGCATTTGAAATCGCTTTTCAAAACAGCAGGCAAAAATAAGAAAAAATAAAAAGAAAAGAAAAACTTGCACAGGCGCAGTATCTATTACATGTGTGTGCGTGTGTGTGTGTGTGTGGGTGTGTCTTTTAGGACGAATTAAATTCTGGCCAATAAAAAAGTTTAAAGCAAGCAACTTTTATGCGTGTGCAGAAAACGATAAGAGTCTTCCACCACTCAACTCACAGCCAGCAACTCTACTCAGCGACATGACAAGTGGGTAGAGTAAGGGTGCAGATGTGTGTGTGTGTGTGAGTGTATGTGCTTGTGTGTGTGTGTGAGTGTGCGAGCGTGGATGTTACGCCTGAACGCAAATAAACTTAAAAGACATATGAAAATCAGTTTTTGAATATTGGCACAAGGCAAACAACTTTGCTGCCAGCTTTTAGAACTGCTCCTTCCCCTTCTCCTCCATTCACTGCTACTCCTACTGCTCTCACACTCCAAGCAGATTGCTTGTTGCTTGCCTTGGTGTGTGCGTATCCTGCAGCAGCATTGCTATCCACTTACTTACTTGGCACGTAGCCAGAGGAGACACAGGGAGCTTTTTCACATGGGCATATCATTACAGCGAAAGGAAACCATGTATTTGCCTATCTCAATGTCTGCGGACAAACATGGCAAGTGAAATTTCGATTTCTGGTTCATTACTTTGCGACGTAGGCAAAAATAAAAAAAAAAGGATTATTTCTCATTTTCATGTAGTGTTTTTCCTTACACCCTGCAAGCTGGCCATATTAGACAGAGTTGTCTTAACTTTATAGAATTACACTGATAACAGTCTTAGCTAAGTACTCTACCAGTTTCAGCATAAACAAATATGTTAGAGTTATGCAAATGTTAGTTAAAATTGCATAGAATATTTAAACAGATCTCTCATTGAAAATCATAGTGAAGATACCCAAATGACTAACATTTAAAATGGCAAAAAGGCATTGTGTCTGGTGGCATGTTTCGGCAGTTTGGTTACATTATTCATTATGCCAAATGCCACTTAAAATGCAATTACCACAGCTGCACTCAGAGTTCACAAATGTACTCGGCACACACACACGCACACGCAAACACGTACATACACGGCCCACGCATCCACGCATCGTTGGCGAAAACATTTTCAAAATCATTTCAAAAATAAAAATTAAAAAATAGTTGGCGAAAAAGCGGCCGCAACCGAAAAACATTTTCAATGCAAATTGCGCGTAGCCAAATTATGAAACAAATGAAACTATGCCACAAGAGCTGGAAAATGAAGCGATATTAATGGAATGATGGAATAATGGAAATTAAAATGCATTGAGTGCAGCACAATGAACAGGTAACATCATTTAGATTATTAACTTAAACATTTAGTCTATGAATAAATCTAATGTTCTCTAATATTCAGCTAATTAAGTTCTTCAGTTAAGTTACAAGTGCTTGCTAATTTCTCATTTAAACTAGTTTATATTGCTTGCTTAAAAATTTGAGTGGTCTGTGAAATATACAAACAAACTTTCAAAATATGAAGTATAGAATTCGCTTAACCTTAAGCAGGTTTCATTAGCTTGAAATCTATTATCAGCGAGAGTGCCCAGCGTCATCAATTAAGAAACCCTTTTGCCAAAATTAGCGCACTCAATTAATTTCAAAACAATTTACCCAACGAGGAGCCAACGCCAACACTTTTAGTTAGCAGCTGCCACGCCCACACCCGCCCAGTCCAACATTCTACCATTCTATCATTCTACCATCTACACACTCTCTACGCTTTCTCATACATACAACTTGACAGTGAGTGAAATTTCAATTAATCAAGCTGTATGCGAAGCTTGTGGAACTGGGGTAAAGGTGCAGATTGGGCACAAGGTGAATGGAAGCCGCGTTCTGCAAGGGGCCCTTTGAAGGGGCCAAGGGGGCTGCGCTGTGGGTTGGACTAACCCATGTCGACATTTCAGATATAGTCGAAATTGATGGCAGGATACGGGGATATGAGAAGGCAGCAGCATGAGAACATGAATGTGTATTGAAATGAAATTTGCAAAACCAAAACAAGTAAGCATTGTTAGTCGACTGGCAGATACCCTGCCTGATAGAATACTTAAATAAAATGTCATGAAATAAGTAAAAGTGTGATTTAATTCTAAATGCATTTAATTATACTTTTACAGGGTATTTTGCTAAAATAGCAAATATCTTTGAGATGAGCTGGCTGTTTCATGTTGCCCACTGTTGTGTTGCAGGTGGTGATTAGTCATTATTTATTTTAAAATCAATTAGTTTGCCTCGTGAGTGTTCCCCCCCTTTGACAGCGGGGCGGGGGTATGAAGTGTAAGCAGATATAAAATTCACGTCTCATTGACAGGCAAAAACATTTTTGCACATTATTCTGTTTGGCTGCTTCAGAATCTTTTGCATATTTATTTATTTTTCCGTTTTTGTGTGCGAATATAAATAGTAATTTATATATTTTTGAATAAGTCAAATTTATTTTTAATAATAAAATAAATGAAATGTTGCAACTTCAATTCACTAATTGGCAATTATGTGCAGGTGGATTACAAACCACAATCATTTTGATGGAAAACTAATTGAATTGCATTTGGTAAATTTAGAAGAAAATGTGCACTGAAAATCTCAGAGAATAAAATTGACAGCTGTGTGTGTCTGTGTGTGTGTGTGTCTGCCTGGTGTGTTTGGCAATTGAACGATTGAGGAAATTAATGCTGCATACGAAATGAAGACGTCAACGGACAGAGAGACACAGACAGACCAAACTGTTCAAATGCAAATGTCAGGAACTGAATACTAAATACTAAGTAATACCCAAAAGACAGCCAATGAAAATGCTTTCGATTCTTGCTCTGATAAAAGTCAACAAGCGTGGGAGTGAGACAGCAATGCATAAAGAGAGAGAGAGAGAGAAATAGAGAGAGAGGGAGAGAACAGACAGACATAGCAAGAAGCAAATGAGCTAAAATGTAAAACAGGAAATTAAATTTACGAGAATTTACACAAAAGCCCAGAAGCTGATGAAACTGTTGCATATCTCATCTCTCGAAAGCATCTACAGCTTCAGCTGGAGAGCATTGAGACTGAGAGAGAGAGAGAGAGAGAGAGAGAGCGCGCAGCACTTCACTTGTCACTGAGGGGATTACACTTAAAGGAGTTCACAAATTGCACATTAGTGTAAAAAATTGTAGTGAATATCTTGGGATTATGTCGTACTTGATGCCAGCCAATTTTTGTTATCCCATTTAAATTGTTAGCATGCCAAGTAAATCAAATTGTTTGCTAGCACTAAGATTGAGAAACTAATATTATAACGGAAATGGTTTAAGTTGGCAGCACTTTACAAGAAGTTAATTAATACATTTTAATGGAAAGCAAATTTGGCAAATTTATGTTTTAAAAGACAAGAAATTCATTTGGCAGCTTCACTTAAAACTCTGAAAGAAAGTTGGCAACTGCTTGAGGCTAATTGCAGTTCAAAATTAACAGAGTATATCTCTGTTTAATGTCAATGCCAAGTAAGATTTTTTATAGCTTTCTCAACTGCTTATAGAAATCAAAGCTAATCAGCATTAACAATCGCCAGATACTTAAAATATTGAATAGCAATTTCAAGGCATAAAAGCTGCAGTTAATGGACTTCTCCGTTGAATTGTCAGTCAAAGAAAGTTATCGGGTTGCTCAATGGCATAAGTACCCTGTGGTAATCACAATTTTCGACTATGAAAGCTCAATGCTGATTGACAGAAGCAGCAGCAAAACTAGAAGCTAATAACTGGGGGTATATTCACATTAGGCAGAGCTTTGAACAATGCTTTTGCAGTTTCTGTTGATTGCCTATGATGGTTGTGGGGCTCAGGGACTTGAAAGTCAGTTTAGTCTGTCTTTGTGATATTCAAGTGCTTTCATCATTCACTGCATTTGCATTTGTCTGCATTTGCATTTGTCGAGAAGAAGTACTTCAGGTGCAATTTTCTATGTATTCTTGCTTGAAACTGTTTAAAGAGCCTGTTGAACGGACTGCAAGTTGGCAATTAGTGCGGCGCACGGGCAACATGTGGCATTGTTTGCCTCTGAAATTAATCAAATGAGGCAAACAACGAGAACTCGTACAGCATTCGCAGTCATGCGTTGCATAAATCAGTCTCGCCTGGAAATAGTTTTATTTAAACAGTTTGCCGGATATGCTTCATCCGTTCCGTTTCGTTCCGTTCAGTTCCGTGCCATTCTACAGTAGTTGGTAAAGTCAAAAGTCAAGAGAATCATTCATCAGAGCCAGAGTTGCCAGATTGCTGTGCTGTATAATAACGCACTAATTTGCATTGCAGGCAAAAGGATGAAACCAGAAGTCAAATTGCAAAAAGGACAACAGTTGCATACACACATCCTCTGCTTTGGCAGTGAGAGGGGGAGCGAGGGCTGTTAGAGTAAATACAGCATTTAAAACCCATGTCACATATGTCGACCCTGCTGCCATGCCACGCCCACGCACATGCACACAGCATGTGGGCGGCCAACAAATGAAGCGCTGCAAATATTATTTTTTAATGAAATTCCATTTAAACAAAATTTATTCTACCACAGTTGGTCCGTCCCTTACGTAAGGCACATAGAAGCCAACGACGACTGAGGGGAGCGGGAGGTTTCTCCTGCCAGCAGTAAGACAACATTAGAAGCATTTTCCATTAGGTTGCGCGCAAAACTTTAATTGAATAAGTTTTTTTTTTTTTGTTGTTAGAGTGGGAGATGTAAAGAGCAAGGATGGCAGAAGGAGAGATGTGTGAAGAGGGGACGAAGAGAGTAGGGACAACAGAGGACTAAGCGCAAGTTTTATATCTCGGTTTTCTACTCGGTCTTACTGTCAGTGCATGCAATTAATTTGAGCACTGCATAAATGTAACTTGTCTGCAAAGCTGATGACGAGCAAATGCGACCAACTGATACCCTGCAATGGTATTATGGATTTGTCTAAATAATTCTATAATTTCATGTAAAGATTTATAAACTAATTACTAGTTAAACGAATGTGACTAAGCAAAACTCTTTCAGTTTTTTCCATTGAACTCTTAGTAACTCCAACTCTTCGCTGCTCCACTACATTTGCTGAGCAGCTGCCACGAATCGTTGCCTATCATATTATAGGGTATTTAAAAACTAAAAGTCAGCTTAAGCGCAGTTAGTTAAACTGTCGTCTTTTGAATTGCTGCTAATAGCAATGTTTTTCAGCTTCTTCTGCAGTTTGCCGCTGTCATTGTCATAGTTACAGGCAGTCGTGGGTCTCTGCTGAGTTACAGGCTGAGTTACAGTTACAGTTTTCATTTTCATTTTCATTTTTCCCAGCATTTGGCTAATTCAATTTCCTGGCCATCGCTGTCATTGCATTGTGTTTGGGACAACTTGTCTTATCTTTTGTTACAGTTACAATATTGCCAACGTCGCATCGCCGCCAGTTAAACAGTTTGCATATTGCGCAACAATAACAATCACTAAAGTGCCCAAAGTGACGACTGAAGGGAGGGTAGGAAGGATTGGGTTGTGAGAGAGAACTTTGGCTCTTGTTTTTGTACGTCTTGTTGGCCACTAAAATTGTCGTCGAAATTAAACGCTTAACTGGGCTGACAAGCGCCGATGACAGTTGCACAATGTAACAACTGTCATAGTGTACTTGTATGTGTGTTAGCGATGTGGCAACGCCAATTTATGTC
Source organism: Drosophila funebris (assembly GCA_018901825.1). Classification (NCBI taxonomy): domain Eukaryota; kingdom Metazoa; phylum Arthropoda; class Insecta; order Diptera; family Drosophilidae; genus Drosophila; species Drosophila funebris. The sequence goes on along the minus strand of JAEIFK010000346.1, from coordinate 826,366 downwards.
ACATGCATCTTTGAACGCTGACAAGTGGCATGAAAAAGCAGCATGCGAAAAGTTTTACTTCTGATTGCTTGGGGCCCATGTATTTTGGGGATTGATATGCTTCCCGCGTTGCACTAACATTTGTGGCAAGGGGCAAACTAAATGTGGCACATTATGAGAGCATCACTTTAGGGGTCACAACTGCATGTTGCATGCATTGCAAGTTAATTGCTCTTGCTTGCAACTTAAACTCGCATTTTTCTATAGCAGAACTTAATTTTTGTCTTACATTTACAACTTTTGCTTAAATGTTTAAATGATTTGATAAATAAATGACTTTAATTCCCCTTAATTCATATGTGTAATCACTCAATGAAGTGATTAGCCAATATTCATTAGGACAAAGCCAACATGCGACTGAGGCCAGCTGTCGAAATTAGTCACAATTAGTGCAGCCAAGACTTCAATCATTTGCTCTGTTTTGCCCATTGACATTTATGCATATTGTTTGGTCAATCATCAGGCTGTCGAACTGTAGGCACTCAATCAAGTTTTTAAGGGGCATCAATGCCACTGATGCCACACTCAATTACACGCACTTACAGCGCTGACAGAACAGGACATCAATGGGGACAGACGACACTCGATGATGATGATGATGACAAAAATTGCTGGCGATTTATTTCGGCATAAGAAAATGAGCAAATAAGAAAAAAAAAAAAGAGGAAACGAAAAGCCGACAAATGTCAGTCTCAAATGGGCGCTTTTCAGATTGAGATCGAGACTCGAAGCCAGACACAATAGCCAAAGCTGCAAGTGCCACAAAATGCGCCAATTATCGCAATGCAATAACAAAGAAAAATAATAAAGCAAAATTATTATCTCGCCAGGCGTAACACAATGGGAAGCTGAAGCTGTAGCTGTAGCAGTAGCCGAAGCAATTGCTTGTTGCTGACAACAGGCTAACAACAATGTGGCAACAACTGTTGCCAATATTTTGCAATAAAATGCCAAAAAAAAAAAAGATGATGTGCTGATGGGCAACAACACGTACACACATAGCACACATAACACACACACACACCATGTATGTTGTGGCAATTGAGAAACTTGACAACGATATGTTGTTGTTCTTGTTGCGGTTTTTGTTGTTGTTATTTGCTTGAGATATGACAGCAATCAGCCACGCCCACAAGTGCCGGCAGCATAGCAATCGGAAAACACTCAACTACTGATATCGAGCTCAAGTAAGTAACTTTTGGCTACAGTGAAAAAAAATGCATATAAACTAGTGACAGCTTGACTAAGAGTTACCCTGCAGCCGTAACTACAAGTTATTAGTTCTACATGAATTACTCAGAACTTATTAATAATTTACATAATAATATAGAAATATATACATAAATTATTGTATTCTTTGAAGAGACTTTTCGGTTAAGCTTTGTCAGGCTGTCCAACCTTTACAGGGTATCTTTAGAGAAGAACAAATTGTATATTGCAACAGCTGCTGTTGTGCGTGCTGAGAGCGAAAAGATGAAACAATTTCTTTATCCATATTTCTTGTTCTTTGCTAGTTTTCGTTTTTCTACTTTTATTTCTTTTTCTTGAGTTTTTTTTTTTTTTTTTTTTTTTTTTGGCTGATAACTTTCAAATGCAATGCCGCAGGCTGTTATGTCATGGCAATAATGCAAAATACAGCAGCAGGCAACTGCCAAGATGAAACCGTAGTTGCTGATGGAGTTCACTGGGGAGTTGGCCATACTCACTGTGGAATTGATGTTTCGAAATACTAGAAATGAAGGGGCACATTGACGTTCAATTTCTCATAAAAGTTTCATACTTTCTTTCTTCTGCTGCAGCAAGTGCAAAAATATGGGAATATATATACATATATCATGTGCAATTCAAACTTGAATTGCATTTCAACTTCAATTCATATGAAATATGTGTGACTTATGCGGATTGTAATATGTGTATTATTTATTATTTAAATGTATTGTTATTATTATTATTTTATTATGATTCTTGTACTATATGTATTATTTATAAAAAAAATTTCAACTGATAAATACTTTTTAAATGAACATTTTTATATTATATACGAAGTTGTTATACGAATAATTTCGATATATATTTTTTTAAATAGTTGCGTTAATAAACATTTTGTGCAATAAACTGCAGCTTATTTGAGTTTTCCCCCGAGTTATTTTCATCTTTATAAGCATAAATAAATAAATAATAAAGTATATATTACGAGTAGTAAAATTATGCACATAAATGTACAACTGTGCGGCACTTGCATTAAAATTAAAAACATTTCCTGCTGCTACGGAAACAGCTGTAAAAAGTAGCACAATGCGAGACACAAACGACGACGCGGCGGCCATTCCCTCTACCCACTATCCCCATCACAATCCCCAATCCCCATTCCCATCTGCATCTCCACCGTCGTCGTTGTCGTCATCGCAGCCGCTGTCAACTTCCGTTGTGGTAGGATGTTGGCCATTTTGTTTTTACAGGCTCGGATTTGTGAAACATTCAGACAGCGTGAGGTTGAAGAGGTTGGCAGAGCCAGAGAGGGCAGTCAGTTGGGTTTGGCTGCGTTAACACGAAGTAGCTGACTGACTTGCACACCCAGGGGAGTGACAACTGGGGGGCCCCCGAATGGGGAAGCTTGGGAGGGACAACAACAACAACAACTGGTGACAGTACCGCTTAAAGGTGTGAATGATTGCTGTGAGAGCCGAGAGCCGTGAAACGCAGCAATTGTTTGGCATTTTTGATTAGGCACACAGCAATCACAAGTCCCGAGCCCATAAATATGTTAATCATAATGAATTGCAATTGAAATTGCGTTTGGGATTGAATTGAGGCAGCAAAAGGATAATAATGTGATGTGAAAACACCAACAAAACCAAAAAAAAACTCTGCATTTTAATGCAGTATAATTAATTGTCAGTTAACTTTGCTCATATTAAATGCAACAGCAACAGCAAAAAGAACAACAATTTAAATTTAATTAACCCAACTGCGAAATGAAAAGCAACCGCAAAATGTAAAGCTAACAGGCCAAGCTGATTAAAAAGTAAACTTTTACTTTTAATAAAAATCACTTTTGCATTTCGCAGTTGCGCGCGAAGCAGACACAACCAAAGTCTGTAGAAAACTTTGTGGTTAAATTAAAAATACTTTTTTATTTCTTTTTTTCTCATTTTTTTTTTTTTTTTTTTTTTTTTTTTTTTTGTTATGCAAAAATGTTTTACAGCAAATAATGAGCCAGTGCTCATTGCGGTTAGCAAGGACGAGAGCAAAGGCCAAAGGGCAACAAATGCAGCAGCTCAAAATAATAAGTACTATATTGAAATTTATTTGTACAAAAAAGAAACACCAAAAAAAAAAAAAAAAACAAAAGAACAACAAAAGCAAAAGCCAAAGCAGATTTGCATTTTAAGCAAGACGAAAAACTCAAAGAAAAAGAAAACAAAAAAATTAAACAGTTGCTTGTCTAAACAACAAAAAGAGCCCAAGACCGCAAAAGCTGCCACGAAAAATAAAAAAAAAAAAAAAAACTTATGAAAAATTGTTGCAAGTGAGTAGTCCGAAAAGGCAACGAGAATTCACTGCAAATTAAACACGAAATTGAATTCTGCTCATAATAATTTCCCCAAGGATGTTTATTAGGCTGGCAGTAACAGTAGCAGTGGCCAGGACCCCAAAGATTTCATTTGACGAGTGAAATCCTCAAGCTGACTGCCCGTCCCCGACAGCTGCCATATAACCTCGACATTTTCATAAGTGCAACTGAGACTAGAGTTGATGTTATTTCCTTGAATAGTTGAGGAAACGAAGCAGCAGAGCAGCCAACAACAACAGACAAACAAAACAATCAAGCAAAGTCGAAAGACATAAAGAGAAATATATATCTATATATCAGCTATGCAAAAAGTCATTTAGCCAGGCTAACTGAGAGACCACCATAAGGGAAAGCCAATGAAAATATAGGTTTTTGATTAAAATGGAAAACTGCAGTTAAATTTATAAGCTGCTGCTTTTATTTAGAAAATGCCGCTGTAGGAATAATTAAAATAAAGTCAATAATATGCATAACTGCTAATTAAAAAAGTTCAAAGTTGTTGAAGTCTTTTCAGCAATTATAGAAGTTTAGTATAAAATTAATTAATAAACAATCATAAATTGATCTACATTTAATAATAACTGTTCAGTTGCAATTTGTTATAAATAAAATTAGAAATATTGTTTTGAAAGTTGCAAATTGTTATTGACAAATCTCAATACAATTCAAATTCAATTAAAGCCTTTTCCCCCACTAACAATAGGAATTTTCCCCACTAAAATGTACAAGCAGCAAGGATATTACAAGGGTTTACCCAAATAAACTATGCCAAACAAAAGGCTAACCACATTTAAAACCCCTACCATGCCAGACAGTGAAACCAACCGAACCAAAACTGATGTCATGGAATTTTCGAAAAAAACTTTATCAACTTCTGCTTAACGCAGACGCGTTCCAGAGTTCACTTCAAATATTACAAAAAAAAAGGGGTGAGAAAAGAGCGAAATCAATTGAATTTGACTTTTTTGACTGAAGTTAAGCTAAAAGTTTTGGCCCAGGATCGAGAATACAATGCCAAATGCCGTGGCCATAGCCAATTATCAGACAAAACAGCATTGAAGAAAATTTGCTTGTGAAACTTTTCGGTTGTTTTATTTTTTATTTTGGCTACTATCGAAAATCAACGAAATAACTCCCAAAAGAAAATAATAACAAAAACAAGGCAAAAGTTTTGTGTTGTTGCGCAATTCCCCGCAGAGTTGAAGAAAGTAAAAAGTGAAAAAGAAAGAAAAAGAAAAATGAAGATGTTAACGAAGATGAAGCTAAAACTAAAACAGCTATACAGATAGGTTGAGGCTAGAGATACAAATACTTTAGACATAGAGATACTAAAGCAGAAAGCAAAGTCGTCTTCACTCTAATTGAAACCTAGGCAACGCGTTACACGAGAACTTGTGCTCAACTTTTGCGTAGAAATGCAATTAAAAGCAGCAGCCGAGCGGCAGTTGGAGACGGATTTTGCTTAATCTTTGCATCAGTTGTGGTCCCCAAAGCAAACAGCAACAGCAGGCAGCAGGCAGCAACAACAAACAAGTGAAAACTTTCCACTTGGCTAATACGAAAGCAAAGCAATGCTTAAATTTTATTTACGCACAAATTAAAACATCAAGGCTAAGGAGAACGAACGCAGATGCAGAAGGATAAACGCAGAATGAGGTTTCTATGGTAAAATTATGAACGAGCCATGCCTAAAGGTAGCTTACATAACTTAACGAAGGCAGACCAGACAAAAAATTAAAGGAAATGTGGTAAAAGCGGGTACAGTGGGGAGCAGGTTGGCAGTGGCGGTTGCCAGGCAAGCTTGTTTTTTAGTTTATAGTTTGAGGGTTTTAGATAATGCAAAAGTTGTAACTAGGTGTGGCCTCCTCAAGGCGCTTTTCCAATACCTTTCTTGTTGTTGGTGGCCTTGCGAAATGAAGCCAAGCAGGAAGGGATTGACTATTGCCTTGAGTAATAAGTTTAACGAACAATAAATGAGAGATAGGGAAATCGGCAAGTCGATAAAGGGTCGACAGGCCAATGAAAGTTGAGTTTTAATTTTAATAGCGCATTTATTAGAATTTCATGTCAAGTGAAACAAGAGAGAGAATATGTGAAATGTCATTGCTCAATGACTCTTTCTCTACAATATTTTAGCTCGAATCTGCAAATTGCTCATTTCAAGTCAGCAATGTGTGAACTTTGCTTAAATTGAAATGGTTTAAATGTAATTGATAATGAAAATTAATCTCTGATCAAGTTTTAAAAGCCTTTCTTCAAAGCAAAGCACTCAAGCGACAGTGTGAGCATATTTGCGGTTTGATTATGTGCTCTTCAAACGAATCAGCTTAAGTTAAGTTTTGGTTTGACCACAATAGACTTGAATTGAATTGAATTCAATGTGCGTTCAGCTATAAAAAATCAATTAATTTTGTACTTCACACGTGCACACGCACACACATACACACATAAGAAAATACAGACGACAATAGCAGCATTGACCACATCTGTCGGAAAATGTGGTGGGCGTTTGGTTTGGGGCATGCCACAAAGTCAACGAGAAAATTAATACACATGTTCTTGCAATAACGACAAAGTCACATCTTTGCTTTCATTTCAGCCTCAATCTTTCTCTTTCTCTCTCTCTGTCTCTTTCTTCTGCCTTATACTTTTCTTTTTTTCTCTTATTTTCGCTCTAACGTTTATGTATTTTGCTTTCGGGTTTTGCCATTTCCTTTTGCGTTTGACTCAATTTTCGAGCAGCCAATCTGCAAATACTTTATAGAATTGTTATTTGAAATCAGAACTCTATGATTATTTTCATCTCCTTTCATTGCCAGCCCCCCTTCGCAACCCGTCAACAACTTCACATTGTCACGTTTAAGGACACTCTATGAAACGTGTCCGTTCTGAACTCTTTTCAAAAGATTAGTGTAGCCTCTGGCTGTGGCGAATTTGGGTCGAGTGCTGTACCAATGTTGATTTGCCGTTACACTTTTCAGTCAAGTTAATTAGTATAATATTTTTGTTAACTTGGAATTTTCCTTTAATTGCGCGCATGTCACACTTCGGAAAACTTGGAAAAGTTGAAGATGAGCCCGCAGTGCTAGGCAATGGGTGGCAGGGGGGTTGGGGGTAACAAATTGTAATGATTGCAATTTTATGAGGGCCGCCCCCCTTCCTAAACGACAGACACGCTCAAGTGCCAACAATTAGAAAAGTTCCAACAGGCAGGTGAATGAAGAAGAAGATGATGAAGAAAATAAAAATGTGAGAGAAAGAAAGGAGACTTGTTCTTCATAGGTGTGGGCGCTGCTTTTGACATACTAATGAATTTATGTAGACAATTTGCTAAATGGTATGTGACCTTTCTAGCAAAGATGCGGGTGGTGAACAGCGAGAAAGAGACAGAACAACAGAGAGAGCGAAAGAGATGGAGAAAAGGTTAAGAAACATAGAAGACAACTTTAGAAAATAAGAATGTAGTCCACGCAGCTCGTAATTGTTGAGTTTAGTTTGCTAAACTTCGTGAACTGCCGTGTTAACATGTGGAAAACACTTTAGTAATTACATGTAATACCCTTAATTATTTAAGTAATTGTTAAAGTAATTAATTATGTAATCATCAATGAAATACGATTTCAACTTAACGTTAGTATAATTAATAAAAATAATACTAATATTAAGAATATAAATATCAGTTAATGAATACAATAACTTGATATATGTAAGTAATTAACACAATTACTCAAGTAATTAAACTAGTAAATGGAATGCCAAAACTTCTTTAATTCTTAATTCTTAAAATATAATTACTCAATTAAGTAATTACAAAAATTATGCTAAGAATACGTGCTTTAGTGAATACAACTTAAATGGTAAATACCTAAGTAATTATAGCCAATAAATGAGTTTAGTAAAGTAATTAACAGGCTGACAATGAATGGTAAATAGAGCCAACCTAACCAAAAGTTAAGAAACAAACACTTCACCTACCTCAGAAGCAAACGATCCTAAGATCCTAGTCTACCTGTAGCACTAAGGAACCAACAAATTACAAATTGCAGCATCATAATCAGCACAAAACAAAGAAATGTTAATAATAATAAAATTCGATACAACCGCAAAAAAAGAAATACAAAGGAATACGCACAGGTACACACCCGCACACACACACCTGCACACACACACACACACCTTTAGTTATATTCACTGAAATGGATATGATTGTTGTTGAGGAAGTTGGATAAAAAACGATGTGGGTGGATGGAGGAGGAGAGTAGGAGGAGGAGGGTACAACATTTGTCAGCTAAACAGAAACTACAAATGAATAGGCGCCTTCTACTCACTGTAGGGCTGAGGTCGTGTACCGTAAAGAGGCTCCTGCAGTAATGGTGAGCGACCATTTCCAATCTCCTTAACTGAAATGAGATAAGAGCAAACGGCAAACAATTTGCGCGTGATAAATGTTTCCACAAATTTGTTGAATTTGTTGGTTTGGTTTGGTTGTTGGTTGGTTGGTTGGTTGGTTGTTTGGTTGGATTGGTGGTAGTTGGGTTTCTTTGGATTTGATTGGTTTTGATTGGTTGATCTGTTGTGGTGTGTGTGTGTATCTGTGGCGTTTATCATATCGTTGTATATTTCTTCATGTTGTTGTTCTTGTTCTTGTTGTTCTTGTTGTTATACACTAAAAGCTAACTAAGAGAAACTGTTGTTGAAAGTGTTTAATGTTCAAAGAGTTGTTGTCTGTATTTATAAATTTTATCATCCAAACGAAATCTAAAAAATATAAATATAAAAAGTTATGTTAAAACAAAAATAAACAGAAAAGCATATCCTAGTAAACAAGTAAACCAGATGGGGTTGGGGAGCTACGAAGCAAACACTCGAAAAAGAATAACAAATAAACAAAACCAGCGCCTGACCAAAGAGAGCGAACAACAAACAAGTGATAGAGACAGAGAGAGAGAGAGGCAAAGAGGGGGATCAGCAGATGCAGAGAAAGAGAGAGCGAAAGAGATATACAAATTTATAAATGTTTCAGGTCATTCGCCCAACCTCAGCTGCCGTTCCACGTTATTCATTGCGTTTAGCATGTCAATGAATCAGTTTTTGTATATGCCATATAATAAAGTATATATATATATATATATATATATATATATATGAAAACAACAACAACAACCACAATAACAATCACAACAACAAGAAAGGGGCAACAAAAAACCAAAAACCCAAACCGAAACCAGACGCAACGTGTAGGCTAAACTAATTTCATTTGAGGTTTGAGGCAGGTCAGCACACAACAGCAATAGCAGCAGCAGTAACAGCAACAGCAGCAGCAGCAACAACAACGACTATCATAACAACAACAGCAGCAACAACAAATTGTGAGAAACAACATCATGTTGAATTTAATTTCGCGTCGAAATTCTTATATAACAAATTTAAAGTGGTTTAATTTATGACTGCAAAAACATTTTAACCAAATTAAATAAATGCTGACAATTTCAACAGATTTCGGGTTTAGATTATAAACAAAATTGATGATCGAAAGTGGGCAAATATTATTATTAATATTGAACAATATTAGATGAAAACGTGGCACAAGTTAAACATAAACCACCCATTTCGGGGCCAACTGGCAAAACTGACCAGCAAAAAAAAAAAAAAAAAAAAAAAAAAAAAAAAAAAAATCTAAATACAAAATTAACAAAGTGCGACCCCAATAAAATGCAGTTTTGTCCAAGTCTACAGCTCGTTTTGGCCACATTCAATTTGATGTTGGCTTAGAACCTGTTCTATGCATCGATTATTGCACATTTTTTTATGCATAAAGTAGGCTAAATGCTTAGCATTGACTCGACTTTTATGGCAACAAAAAAAAATAAAACCGTCAACGGTTTAAAATGAAAATGTTATTCTGAAATAGAGAAACAAAATAATAAAGAAATATTCGTTTAACCATGAACCACAAAAATGTTATGGTTGCAGTTTGTACACTAACATATATGGTTAGATTATCTAGTTAATCCATATATAGTTAAAGTCTGTTTAGCTCATAACGATCTCAATGGGGCGGAGAGTCACAGGCGATTCTAGAATTGTGTGGAATTTAAATTTTCTGAAACTAGATCTTAGATCGATCGTATTCAGAATATCTGGGGCTATGATTAAATTGAATTTTATTGTTTATATAGATTTTATTTGTGGTGCTCTGCTTAAACTAGTAAAAAGGGGGATAAGTTTTGTTTGCACGTCGCGTCGAGAGTTGCACTTACAAACTATGATATTGTATTGTAGGTAGGTAGGTAGTTATTATTTTAGAATAGAGTGCTTCAACTGACTCACCTCCAGTCACAGTAGCTGTGTGTGTGTTTGTGATATACGCAACGTTGCTGAAGTCGTTATTATTATTAATATTATTTATATATATAATATTTTTTCTCCATTTTACTGTCCACAGAACAAACGATGCACATTGATTATAATAATCTCATTATGTGTACCGTTAGAAACTACATACATGATCAACTAATACCACACCGGGCGTACATATAACCCTCTACATGCCCCAACAGCAGTTGCAATACATACATATATAGATATATAAATACATATATATATAAATATATATATATATAAATGTATATAGAGCTATATAGTCACATAACTTTGAACAGATCCCAATGATAATTGTTTTATTTTTTCATATATATTTTAACGACTTTCTTTTTTAATCAACAAAATTGTAAATTAAATAAAATTGAAGTTTGATTTGAATTTTTGTGGTTCATGGCATGATATACAGAATATATAAACCAAATATATATATATATATATAGTATATATCGATAAATTGGATTGGTCCAAACACAAATTGTTTATCAATTATTATTTTGGGCATTTTTTCTATTGATTTTCAGTTTGTTTTCTAAGCAGCTCGTCGGATTGTCAACATCAGGCACAGCAACAACCGCAATTGGCAACATTTGATTCCGATAACGATATCGATTAGCGATCAGCGATAACAATAATTAAATCGCTTTTCTGTATTACTTATTTGTTTTCTTTTTCTCAGTTTTATGCAATAAAATTCAAAAACTTTCGCCATTCAACGTACGTTCAGCGTACGGCGCTTAAACATTTCAAGGATCTGTTCAAATTGTACGATCTATCGCGACTATATATTGGGTCTGTAGCTGTCGTGGTACTAGCAGTTCTGGTCGTAGTGATTGTAGTAGTTCTAGTCGTAACTGTAGCAGTTGCAATAGCTATTAATATTTGTATGTTATCCATTGCCGTTTCCATTTCCGTTTCCGTTTCCGTTTCCAATTCCGTTCCCATTTGCTCCAATCCCCAATGCGTATCCATTACAATTCCCGCGTTGTGATCATTCTCTTCATTATGATCATTGATAATATATCGATCATGATGAGGTTGATCATCATCATGAAGTCCAACAACAACAATACTTGTTACGTCTGTAGCGTCGCTGCCCGTGCCATGCATCCCTGCACACAGACAAACACAAGCGAGATAGAGATAGATAGTAGAATAGTGTTGGTTTTTTTTTTTTGTGATTGAGATTGAGATTGTGATTAGATATATATATATACATATATATATATAAATATATATCTACACATATATGTATATAGAAAGAGTGAGAAGACATATATATTTATATATATATATATATATAGATTTATATTTGATTTTGTCTGCGAGTTTCGTTTTTTTTGTTGTGATGCTTAGTCCTGCCCAGAGATAGAGTTTCATATTTATATATATATATATGTATATATCTTAAATTATATATATATATACATATACATTCTATACACTATGCTTGCATTTGCGTGGTTGGTTTTTGAATTTCTTTTCTCATTTTTTTTTTTTTTTTTTTTTTTTTTATTGTATAGATTGCATAAAATTGAAATCTGTTTTTTTGTATTTTTATTTTACTTAAAGTTGGTGCATTCTTGGATATATATATATTATTTTAGTTGCATACTGTTGTTGTTGTAGCTGTTGTTGTTGTAGTAGTAGTAGTAATAGTAGTAGTAGTAGTAGCTGTTGTTGTTGTTGTTGTTCTTGTTGTTGTTTCTTACTGAGGGAATATACAAATAAATCTTTCTTTCTTTTGGGTTTTTCTTTGCTTTTCTGTTCTGGAACTTACACACACACAACAAAAATAGTAGTAGAAATAGTAGTATTTTGGTTTTATTTTTCATTTTTTTGGTTTAGTAAAAAGTAAGTTGGTTAGTTGGGTGTCAGGCAGGCAGGCGAGCGGTTTTTAGTTTGTTTTTTCTTGGGGGGAAAGGAGCTATGGCAACGCATTTTGATTGTTGTTAGTGGGCGCCTACAGATTTATATTTATATATTTATGCATATATGTATATAAATATCAGGGTTTGGGTTCCGTGTTTTGTTGTTTATATATATATATATATATATTATTTTTTTTAGCTGTAGTTGTTGTTGTAGTAGCTGTTTGTTGTTGCTGTAGTTGTAGTTGTTGTTGTTGTTATTGTTACTACCTTTTTAAACACTGCCATAAAAAAAAAAAAAAATATGAAACATAAAATCAAACAAATTAAATGGGGGGAAAAAACAAAAGAAAACTTATAAATTACAATTATCAGTTAAATTTGTTAGTGCAAATTTTATAATTGCGCGCAGTTTTTTATTGTAGTTGTTCTTGTTGTTGTTGTTGTTTTTACAGTGCGAGAAAAAGCTGTTTATTTTGATTATTTTCTTTTAAAACGTGATATTGTTGTAGCTGTTATTGTTGTTGTTGTTTTCATTGGACTGAGATTGTACTTGTAGTTGTAGTTGTTGTTGTTCTTGTTGTAGTTGTTGCTATTGCACACTTCTGCTGCTGCTTGTTAAAATATATATTTTTTATTATGAATTTCAATTTGCTTTTGCTCTGTTGCTTGTTGTTGTTGCTGGCTGGATGTTGTTGTTGTTGTTGTGGTACTTTGTCATATAATACACAATGTTTCTTTGTATATGTTGTGGTTGCTGTTGTTGTTGTTCTTGTTGTAATATAATACAGTGTATTCGATATTTTAGTAGTAGCAGTGAAAGATTTGTAATCGATTATTCGATACATATTTAGTGTTAATTGTTTTGTTGTTTATTTTCTTTTTTTAGTAGACGCTTGTGTTTTCTTGTTTATGTTTTATGTTTTTGTTGTGGCTGTTGGTGTATTTTGTGGCTGTTGTTATGGTTGTTTGAAGTGTTTGTTGCTTGCCGTGGCTGCTTGTGTTGCTGTTGTTGTTTTTGTTGTTGATTATTGTGTTGACAGAATAGAAACTTGTACGTTGAAGTCGATAGCTGCTTTTCATGAATTTCATTTTTCTTTTCTTTTCTATTTATCTGTTTTGCACAAAACTTTATCAAAAAAATTTAAAAATATTTGCTGTGTTCCTCAAGTGGCTTAAAATTTAAAAAAATTCTCTCACAAACAATCGAAAAACAAAACCAAAATTTAAGTATATTTCAAAAGTTGATTGTTGTGGGGAATATATCAAAGATATGTTGTTAAAGTTGTAAAAGCAGAGTAGTAAGAGTATAAGGCTTATAAGGCTAAACTAAGCTTAAGTATATATAGAATTTATAGCTAGAAATTCGTATTCGTATTCAATAGAGCTGTGTAGAATGAATGATGTTGTGTTGTGTTGTGTAGTGTATCAAATAATTATATTTGATATTGATTAGTATTGTTTAGTAGGAAACATAAGAAAACGAAGATTAGGCAAAAACCAAAAATGTTGTGGTGATTGGCACATGTGATTACCTATGTCAGAATTGAGTGTTAAATATATAATCTCATTCAAAAGCAATCTTAAGTTGAGTTTAAACAATCAAACAGCCAGTTAAGTGACTTAGATGTGGAGCTTGTGTGGTGTGATAAGAGTGGAAGCTTGGCCCACATTTGTTCTCTATTACTGCTTGCATTATCATTCAGCCAAACATTCAGTCAATCAGCATCAATCATCAACAGCAATCCTAAGTTGTGTTGAAACAATCATACAGCCAGTTAAGTGATTTAGATGTGGTGGTTGTGTGGTGTGATAAGAGTGGTAACTTGGCCCACATTTGTTCTCTATTACTGCTTGCATTATCATTCAGCCAAACATTCAGTCAATCAGCATCAATCATTTAGTCTACCATTAAATTAAATGTATTTATATTTTGACTACATTTTAAATAATAATATTCTATTATTTACTATTAAATTCAACATTCTACTACTTGATTGCCAATCAAGCATCAATCAGCAATCATGCTAGAAGAATTGTTACTTTTCCAGTATACTAAATCCATATAGTTGTTTAATCCTTAAGAGTTATGCATACAATTGAATACAATAATTTGCATGACTGAATTCAAATCGCATAAAACGGCTTAGACTCGAGGCTCATCTGCTCAATTTAACCAAAATGTTGGCAGACAGAGCAAAACCTCAAGAGTTAATAGCACACTTTTGATGCGGCACATTAGGCTTTGAGTAAAAACAAAAAGCATGTTACCAGCTTATGTGATGACCAACTGGGGAGTGAAGGCCTCAAATATGCGCACTGAAGTGTCGTCAAAAACGCAACCGAAACAAAGTTTGGTCAACTGTGGCAAAGTCTTCATCATATACGCCACAAGCCATTATGTGTGTGTGTGTGTGTGTGTGTGTGTGTGTGTGTGTGTGTGTGTGTGTGTGTGTGATGTGTGTGCGTGTGTAGGGCATGGGAAGGGGGCTATAAAAAGCAATTTTAATTGGATCTAAATGTTAAAGTTGACGCCTATGCGTGGTCCACACAACAACACTCACAACAATTATACCATATATGTTGTTTTGGCCCAGTGGGGCGAAGAGCGGACGCAGCGTTAGCCATTATGGCCAAAAAAGCAAATAAAATGGCCATATCAGAGAGCATAAAAGCAAATTATTCACATTGATTATACGAAGTTTGTCGCTTGACATAAAATAAACCACGCTGAAAAATAAAACGTTATAATTACGCTGCATTATATCAGACGGAGGAGGGGGGGCGAATTGATATATACCCCTTCCTCCCCCTGTAGACCCCTTTACTACTCACTCTGCGCTTAAGCAAGAGTAGCATATGGTTGAATAGTCTGGGGGCAAATGTGGCACTAAAAACAAATTGAGGGTCCAAAATAGCGCAAGGCTCTAGATAAAACGAAAATAATCAGCAGGCAGTCAGGCCGAAGGACTTGCCACTCCCACACACACATACACACACATAGACAGATATACAGATACACACAACACAGTCAGAAATTGTCGTGTCATAAAAATAAAGTGCCTAAGAAACAGTGCAGAGCCTTGGCAACTGTGCGAGCCGAAGGACTCTTGCCATGACTACATACAACAAAAAACAACGGCCAATACCAACAACTGTAACAACCAGTGCGGGCCAAACAAATGTTGATTTAGGATAAGCAGCCCAACGGGTTGGTGGGGGAGGGGGAGGGGTATGCATAACAAGGCACATGTCCCTTATGCTGCTTTCTTGTTGAACATCCTTCGATTGCAATTTAAATAAATAAATTTCTGGCAACACACAAAAGACGCTTTAATTTTGTGCCTTCTTTTTGGTTTGATGGCGTTCGCATAATTGAAATCACAGGGGCGCACACAGGGTTGCCAACGCAACGCAACGCACCGCAACGCACCGCAACGCTTTAGGGTTGCCATTGTCATTTGCATACATGGCCATCCTCACATATGAATTATTTATGCGCATTTAATTCGATAGTTGGATGCCATCGCCTGTTGGTCACATAATAAAGCAGGGAACACCTTTCAATCCGCAAAACCGTCTCCGCTCTCCCCTTGAAACCACCATAACCACAACATACACACACACTCATACACATACCTTTACACTCATGCATGATTTAATCATAAACGTAAAATAGTTTTGTCATGTTTTATGTCATTCCTGCCTTGCGCTCCTCTCTCTCTCTCTCTCACTCTGTCTTGGCCACATTCAAAATGTTTCTATTTATGCGGCTTTTTAATGTGTTTTGTTTCTGTTTTGGTTCTTTTTTCTTGTGGGTAGCGGAGTGCTAGGGGGTTTCCCTTACAGTTACTTGTTGTGTTTCTGTTTTTGATGACTTTTGGCATTTTGTTGTTTTCTTTTTTTAGCTTATTAAAATTTCTGTTTCGTGTGGCGGCCAAGGCTCTGTATATACCCTGTAATTAAGGCTTTGGCTGTTATTTATTTAAATAGCAGTTTGTTTTTAATAATTACAAAAAACCGCAGCAAACAGCATAAAGAATCAAAGCACTTGAGCAGTAGAGGATAGCTAAATATTTTATAGTTTTATCTATAGAAGTTATAAAGCAAAATTTAAGAATTTAGAAAGGGAAATCAGAGAGCAATCACACCTATTTCAATTTATTAAAAGTAGTCAAATTTATCTATAAGATATAGATTGAGAAACACATTCTGTCTAGGCTCAGTCAAGAGCCTAAACTCCTCAGTAGAGGGTATCTACTAGTCGCATATGTTTTATGACATATTTTTTGTGCTGCTTTGTTATTGTTATTGCCATGCATTCATAAATAAATAATGACAGCCATTATAATGCACGTTTTTCTGCTGCTCTCCCTCTTACTATCTCTATCTGTCTCTATCCCTCTCTCTCTCTCTCTCTCTTTCGCTCACTTTTTCTGTGTTGTGGTTTTTGCCACGGGCGCTACGTGGCTCTGAGGTCGTCGCTGTCGTTTTTTGGTTAATTATAGCATAGTTTTGGGGGCGCTTACAAATTTTTTTACGACTAACTGATACGATAATAGCACAACATGGCGCATATGTCAGCTGTTTCCGTTCTAACTGTTTACTTTGGCCACTATTACTTTGCTTAATACTGATTGATCGTGCGCCCATATATTGTGAAAGGGGGCAAGAAGAAGGCAATTAATTAATGTTAAGCATAAGTTAAATAATAATCAAATAGAATTACAATTTGTGGCAACTCTAGTTGTTGCTAGTCATTTCAATTGATTTGAAGCAGCTCAAAAGAAGCCAAAAAGAAATACGAGCACAATTAGCTGACCCTTGTGGTTAAGCGAGCAGCAAAACGAGACTGTCACTTGTCCAAGTGGCGGCACATAGGGACAGGGACAGGGACAGGGGAGGGGAGCGGGGCACAAAAGCGCATTACGTATACGTAGCAAGCAAGCGAAACACTGAAAAATCGAACGTCCTTGGGCTAGAAAAGCCAACGAACAGTAGCAGCAGGAGACGCGATGACTACAAATATAAAACTAAAACTGAAACTGAAAAGAAATATAAGAAAATAAAATAAAAAAAAATACAATTTGCAGTTAAATGGAGACAAGGCGAGTTTTGTTGGCCACAAAGAAGTGGAAGCTCCGCAAGCACGTTGCGTGACAACATGAAACAAGGCAAATGCGATGAGCATAAGAATACATATCCATCCAAGAGTCATGGCAGGATAACAGCAGAACAGCACAGCGGAAGTGCAGTAGAAACGGAAGCAGCTAAGGGGGGGAATGGGGAGGAGGTGAAGTAGTAGTAAACCGCAAGACGCAGCCATGGAAAATGAGTGGAAAATTAACAAAACGCGAGCGCACATAGATAAAATGCACGTAAAAGTGACTCGAGGCATACAACTGCTGTTGTAACTCCCCCCTTTATATTGCTCACTACCACCCAACCTCATTCCCCTCCTCTCTCTCCCTCTCTCGGTCTTTCTCTGTTCCCCTTTTGCACCTACTAAATATGCAGCTAGCTGTCAGTTGATGGCAGTCAGCAAACGACCCTGATGCTTGGCAAATGCAAATACCAACATTTTTGGTATATACTTGTGTTGCAAGCCCTGAGCTTCTGTCCCTTTCCTTTCCCCTTCCCCTTCCCCTCTCTCCAGCACCAACCTCACCCACTCTAGTCAAATTGTTGAGCAACTACTTTAGTTGCCACTTTGTGGATTGCTTCAGTGTTTACCCAGCGGCGCAGTACAGGACACTTTTTGGTAGCTTAAATCGATTGCCTGCGGTTGCCTTTCCCCCTCTACCCCTTACCTTTTCTTCCTCCCACCACTGTCCACCTGGTAATAACTGAAAATCTTATGCGAATATTTTGTTTGCAAATTTTTCACTTCATATTTAACTTGTTATCGTTTTGCCATTGTTTTGTTATACGTTTTTCCATTTTCCATTTTCCGTTTTCCTTTTCGTTTTCTTTTCCTTATTTCCAAGCAAAATTTATGACTATGCACAACTGGTGGGCGTGGCATGTCACCAGCAGCGTTTTTTAATGAATTCTATTGATTGGCCTGAGCAGCGGAACACAACTGTTTATAATGGCTGTCATATCTAAGGTCGAAGGTCAACCGGCGACAAACTCTTTAGCAACACGAAACTAAGGGAAAAGTTGCATAATGGAAAATTACCATATAAGAAAATGGAAAATAATAAGCGAGGAACAATAGCCTGAAAAATGTCTTAAAGGAGCCACAATAGATACAAGAAATAATTAAAGTTCATAATCGATAAATTACTACAGCAATTATTGAGGTAATTGCAAGTAATTAAACTGATAATCACATGTGCTTGTAGTGCAGATTAAAGCATGTTTAATTACAACAGTAATTAGTAATAATTAAGCTGACAAATGTAACTAAGTAGTTTAATTACTCAAATAATTCTAGATAATTATATTATTCAAGGACCAACTTTAAGATACCCAGTAGTAATCATATTGCCACAGCAATGCAATTGCAGCAAATCAAGTTGAAAAGCACAGTGCAAAAACCGAGGCACATTCAGTGGCGCCACCAATGACCATGCCACATTCAAAGTGGCATGTTCATTATACGACCAAGCACAAAGTTGCACACTTTGGCCAGCTCTTGCTGCATTGTCCGTTGACTGTTGTCCGTTGGCCAGGCCTAATTTACACGCCCACACAACTCTCTGCTCGCCAAGTTCATTCATTGTGAGTGCTGGCAAATGGCAGCTGCGCCGCTCAACTCGAACTCGGACCAGGTTCATTCGTTTGTGGCAAAAAACAAACATAGCCAGACACTTTGCCGTCCCAACCGGCTGGCCAACGCCTCTGTGGCAGCGCAGGCAAATACAAATGCAAACAACAACAGCAACAGCAACAGTAACAATGACAACGGCAACCAGATAAATTCAAGGGGCATGCAACAGCCCAAAGTTTGTCGGCTGGTTCCAGCAACAGCAACAGCAATGGCAAATATGACACTGAGTCTGCTGCTGCTGCAACTGCTGTCTGAGCTATTGCGGCTTTGGCCTCTACTGCCAATTGTTGTTGCTGCCACGTTGACACTTGCAACATTGGTGCGTTGGCCTGACATACGAAACGACAGCGGGACAGATTTCTACAGTTTGTCGGCCTTTTGAAGTTGATGTTGCCTCTCTGCTGTCTGTCGAGACTGGCAAACAAATTGCCCAACAACGTTGCCGCCTTGCTGTCTGCCACAACACACAACACAACAACAACAATAACAGAGAGAACGAGAACGAGCACAACAACAACCAGCAGAACGTTTAATTTCATTTTTATTCAAAGTGAAATATAAAAATTAAAAATGGCATTTAACGGCGCAACTTTGTCGACTGTCATAAAAGCGAGACATGTGCTTCGCAGAGAAGAGCAGGAGAACGGGAAGAGCAGAGAGAGAGAGAGAGGAGGGTTGGCAGCACAAGCGGGTAGAAGAGAGCAACACCAGGTGCAGTTGTGCTTGATGTGGCCAATGTGGGCGTTGGCTGTCGCTGTTTGCCTCTGTTTGCTGACTTTGATGCATTCTCGCTCGAGTATCATTAATGTACGATGTGTGTTGTTGTTGTGTGTGTGTGTGTTGTGTGTGTGTTGTGTGTGTGTTGTGTGTGTGTCTCTGCTACTGTTGCTTTTGTTGCTGTTTGCTGTTTGTGGCTGATGTCAGTTGCATTTTAAGCTCGACAGCTTTGCTATGGCAATTAGGCAGTCCAGATTTTAGACAAACAGCACAATTGCTATCAAGCCTTAAAGCTGGCCGAAAGCTTAAAGACAACCACAAAATATCATAGAGAAATATTAAGTATACGTTTAGCAATGACATGTGAGCTGAAATTGTTGAAAATCTCTAGAAATATTGCGTATACGACAAGTGACACAGCATTTTCTATATTCGATTATATAAATATAAACACATTGAAATATAATTAAGGAAATATATAAATAAATTAATAAAATAAAATTGTTAGCAATAAATATAATTAATAACTGCGAATTTTCATGAGTCTCAATATAAATACTTTTGGGAATTGCGCATACGCCATGTTGTGCATTCATAAATTAAATATTCTACACTCCAATGTTATGCACCTGCAGCACACACACAAACACACACACACTAATACATACTTAAGCACATTCGCATATTAAACACACAGAAGTGTCAAAGTTTAAGCGCTGCTAAATAAATAAATTAAAAATTCTAATTTTAATAAATGTGTGTTTGCAATTGAAAAAGTTGATATTAAAAACAAAAATAAAAAACAAAAAATGCTTAAAAGTTCTTTGCAGTTACCTGAAAGTTGAGCTTGTAAAAATTCGAAAACTAAAAGTGCTAACTAATTTGCAAAATATTGTTTAACCTGTACAATAATTATAATTTGGTACAACTCTCTTCACATGTGGGCAATAAAAAGCAGGTGTCTGTGTGTGTGTACGTATAAATGTGTATATGTTGTGTGAGTGTAGGTATGGACAATGCATTCGTGTTGTGTATTCTCATGAAAGATAGATAGATTGATAGATATATATATATATATATATATATATATATATATATATATATTTATATTTATTTAGGTACATATATATATATGTATATATAGATGATATATTATTATTGTAATTGTATCGTATCGTATGCCATGTAGATATAGGTGCAAATAGGTATTACTTATAGACTAATAAGAAATAGTTATAGTAAAAAATGTGAACGCACTTGGTTGAATCTCACCTGTGCTCAGGGTATAATCCCAGCTGGTGTCTGTTTCATTCTTATAGACATTCAATTTCTCTGGCTGCAATTACAATTTGTTTTTTTTTTTTTATAAAATAATGTATAATATTTATAACAATATGATTAAATGTATAGCTTACCTTGGCAAAATCAATTTTAAGAGTGCAACAACCGGCATAGATGTCGGCTCCATTGAGATTCTCGCGTGCACGTGTTGCCGCATCGAGGCTATCAAATTCGACCATGGCCTGTACTCCATTCTTTTTGAAGATAACAATGCGCAGCACTTGGCCATGTGGATTGCAAATTTTATGCAAGACATCCTGCAAAATACAACAAATTGAAAGGCAAACACCATCAGAGATTGAAGCATATGAAGTGCATGTTAACTCAAATTACCAGCCAGGTCAACTGTCATATGCAGGCTTGCAGACCGACCATAAAGCCCCAAAAAATAATAACAACAATAACAACAACAATAAAAATTGGGGGCAGGCAATGAGTTTTTGAGTTTCTCATGCTGCAGAGTCCCGCATTGTTCTGACTAATTAATAAACGAGCCAAGGACTGCACAGACTGCACTACGAAAAATGCAATGAATGCAGTCACACACACACACACACACGCACTTACACACACACACACAAATATACTGGCTGACATTTCACTCTGAGCAATTTGTTTTTATACTCTCTGCAGTGTTAGTTGGCTTGTGCTTTGCATTGCAGCAATCACAGCAGATATATATACCTATGTATCTATACATATATATACATATATGTACATTTTTCAATTAGAAAGCAAAGCTGTCTCATCTCTAAGACTGCTATATGCTTCTATAATCGCTTAACTGCCTTCACAAGTCTTTCTTCTCCATAGCTCTATACAATTTGCTTTAACATCAGCTTGCTATAGTCTTGCTAATTGTAGCTATTAGTTAGAGCATTCAAACTTCAACTTACTGTAGTTATATATATATATTATTTTATATATATTTTTGGCCTATCTTTTAGTTCAACTGCCGTTTTATAATTTGAATTTTTCGTTTGGTTGGTTTACGGTTTTTGGCCCCCAAAAAATTGCTGGCATTTTCACTGACAGTAGGCGCGAGCAAAACTCATTAGCATAATTTAATAAGCAGTTTTTGTCTAGAGACAGCGATGGACTGAGAGTGTAAGAGAGAGAGAGAGAGAGAGAGAGGGAACAGAGAGAGAGAGTGAGCCAAGTGCAAGAACTTAAGCTAAATGACGACCAAGAGCATTTTCCAATTAACATTTATAAATTTTGGAAAATTACGTTAATGAGTTTTCCAGCCGACGCCCGCGAGCGAAACATGTCTTAAGACTTTAAACAGAAACCTACTGCAAAATACATAAACATATATATATATATATATAATAAATACTATATAGCTATAGTAGTGTGGTGGGAATGTGTGGATGTAGAGGGGGGCTCTGTTGAGGGCAGCTTGTTAATTTATGGCAAATTATAATGAGGCGGCTGTTGCCATGGAAATTTATGTTAAAATTTAAGCTGTAAATTTGCTTCGGTCTCATTTCGTTGAGTTTCTATTTATTCATTTGACAAGCGAACGGAAAGGGAAAGGGGGAAAGCAAAATATTTGGCCTGTAATGGGTTAAATGTTCAATTTGCACAATATTCCGCTCAACGGAGAAAAAGGAGGAGGAGGAGGAGGAGGTGGTGGTGAGGGAAGTTCGTGTGATTGCTTCATGTCTTTGGCAAGTCCTGGCGCGTAAATCTTGTTAAGAGCTCTGCCTAAAAATATTTATTATTCATGGAAATTCATCGATAAGTCTGCGCATCAAATTTTGCACTTTTACTTGAAAATGTTTGCACAGATTTGTCTCAATACCCAGCGGGTTGGGCTTGTGGGTGTGCGTGGGCGTGGCATGGCATGCTAAGGCGGTAATTGACAGCTGCCAAAAATGGTTGGGGATGAAAAACTGAAAGGAAAGCTTGATTAAGTGGCTTATAAAGGCATTGAGGCCTATAGAATGTTCTTCCTTTTTTCTTTTGTTTTCATTTTGTATTTTATATTTCTTTGGGGAAATCTTGGCTTAGCGTAAAGTGCAGATTAAAAGCAGGCTTAAAGTCGTCTGAAGTGGTTGGAGAGCAAACAAATGAATTTCATTTGATTCTTAACAAATTTTATGGAAATATATTTAAAATTTGTAACATAAATAGATTTGTATGCTGTTGCTGTCAAATATACTTATGCTCATTAAAAGTCAATTGCAAGCTTAACATTATTGTTAAATATATTAACTTGAATTTTGATAAAGCTTTGCTTAAGTCTGTTGCCTTGATATTCTGCAAATTATATTTTATAATAATATTTCATTTTTAAGTAGATATTTAATCGCTTTAAAAGCACGTAAGAGTTTACAATGGCATTTTGTTGCGCCTTCAAACCGCTTGCAATACCACTCAAAGTTCTACATCTTGCTACTTGTTAAATGAGCGACAAATTGACTTTAAATTAACTGAAAATCCCAGTGCAAATGCATCACATTCATTCAATAAAGTAGTTCTCATTAACAAGATGCAATTTATTTCTGTTTTTTTTTTTTTTTTTTTTTTTTTAGACTGCAAGTCGCTTGATAATTGCAACATTTACTATAATTGCAGACAACTTGCCACCCACATGTCCAATGCTGTGTCCAAGCGACCAAGCAGTCTCTTTTGCTCCAACATCTCGACGCAATTTGCCATAAATGCATAATAAGTGCAAAACTTGCCCGTTCCCGTTCCCCTTCCCTCTACAGAGCAGGCGCTTGCAACTTGCCACAGTCAAGAAGTAAAATGCATAACTATAAAGCGCACTGTGCACAAAAACTAATTAGAAAAGTTCTGTGGTTCCAAGGACGGATTGGGGGGGGGGTGGGATGTAGGTGGTGTTGGTGGTGCGGCAAGTTGTTTATCTTAGATCGCTATGCTGTGGACAAGTCTCACCAGCTGGCAAATGTTAAGTGTGTGCGAAGCGATGAGCAGGCTAAAGCAGCGTTATTAATAATTAAGTAATAGAACACACACTTTAATATGCTGTCGCTCTCTCTTTCTTTCTCTCCCACACACTCTTTATATGTGGTGTGTGTGTCGACAACTAAATGAAAATGTTGGCTCATAAAACTGCAGTGAGCTGACATTAATCTATGGTCATAATGTGGTGCGAATTTCTAATAAATAATATAACTAACAATTCCCATATTGGGTGAAAGTCCGTAGGGAGTCCACAAATAACGAGGAAAACTACGGTATAAACAAGAGAAGCTCTCTTAACAAAGAACTTGAATTAGACTTAGTAGAAAATCAGAAACTGTGATTCAACTTTGATTGCACAAAATAATTAGAAAACGTAAGAGAAATCATAAGAGATTTCTAATCTCTATATAAGTTTCTTCGGAAAATGCAAGAAAATTTACTATGAATCTGTTAGTTATATGAGTTTGCAGCCAAAGTGTTGGAAATGAGCAGAGAATTGAAATAAATTTCACATATTTGGCGTAAAATTATTTATTTCAAACATTCGCCAAGAGTTTCCCCCATAAATTACGGGGAAATATCAAAACAAAAATCCATGAAAGATGGCAAAACACAACGCAAATGAAAAACATTTCCCATAAAAACAAAGAAAGCCATAAACACACTCAATGCAGATGAAGCAGTCAGTCCACGCAGTGGATGGCAGAGTATGTAGCATGATTCGCTAGCGGGTCGAAAACTTTAGTGACCCACTGTCAAGCTGCTGCTGCTGTTACTGCTGCTGCTGGCGCTGATGTTGAAATTAATAAACAGCACATAAGTAATGCAAAAGGCGTTGAAATAAAACAACAAATGCAACAAAAACTAAAGGAATAAAAACAAAAAAACAAAAATAAGCGAAAAGGCAAATAAACCGCGTCAAAATGAAAATATTAATAACACACAAGTGTGCATAGAAACGGGGTAGGGAGAGGGGGTAGAGTGGGAGCTCACAACAGTGGCAAAACATGAAACAGTTATTTAAAAATAAGAGCTCTGCCGGGCAGGATACATACGTAAAATTTTATGAGGCTCTATAGTGCTTGGATGCGGCATTGCAATGTCCGCAGGACACAACGCAACAAGGACACTGAGAGAGAGAGAGAGTAGGGGATGATGCCATGGCCTGTTTGTGGGCGGGGTAGCGGAGGGGTTGGTGCGTGGGCACACGAAAGTAAAAGAGAAGAAAAAAAAAAAAATATAACAAAAACAAAAAGGAAAAAAATAAATTAATATTTTATCTAGCGCAGAGATTTCACATGCAATGCCACGCCCCCAACAACGCCCACGTGCATTTTGTTTGCCATTTTATGGCCATCATCAAAAGCGCATTAAAATTTTACTAAGGCAGTTTCTCCCCCTGCACCATCAACTCCTACCACCCGCTGCCTCACACTCTCGCAATGCCCCCCTCCCCCTCACGCCATCCCCACAACAACAAGCTCTGCCCAGGCGTGCTAAATATTAAATCAACCACAACAACAGCAAGAGTAGAGCGGTTTGGTGGGGGGAAAGCGACAGGCCTTGCAACGGACTCGTGCAACCAACGAACGGACAGGCAAACAACTTAAGCGGCTTTCCAGGTCCATCAACGTGCCAGAGTTGCCACCCCGCATCAACCGCATTCCCAGGCTCTTATATTCACTCATTGTTTGGCAACACGATGCTGATAATAAAAAAAAAAAAAAAAAAAAAAAAAAAAAATGCCACCACATAAAATAATGTGCAGGTTTTTCCGGGCCAAGCGCATTAAATATTAATAATATTGTGTGTGCTTAGTTCTAATATCAACATTTTGAGTGGTCAGCTGTGCTGCCTTCTATTTGATTATCACTTGCGAGTAAATGTCATAAAAATTGCGATTTATGTCATGTGTTGCCATTAGTTAACCATGTCGACTATCTGACAGCATCTCTGTCGCTTGCTCTCACTCTCTCCCTCTCTCTCTCTCTCGCTCTTTCACTCTCTCTATACCACGTTGTCTCTGAACAAGCTAAACATGAAATGTTCTTAAAATATGACAAAAAGTTGATACATTGCCCAAGTTTAAGTGCTTAAGCTTTAGCATATATATTAAAAAGTTATTCAATATTTCAATATATATAAACAATGTTATATGTTTCACAATGACACTGGCTGCAAGTTGACTTAAAACTTGGCAAACAAAGTTATAAATAGTTGGTCGAGTTGTCAAACTAATTAATCATATCACAATTCATAGTTTTGATATATAAAGAGCATAATGAAAGTAAAATATATGTGAATTATAAGCAATGCATTTATATTATTGCTGCTGCTTCTACTCTCTTCAATTTCTTCATATTTAATTGTATGCCATTTCTCATTTGATTGTCCATAAATTAGCCAAGTTTATGCTGTTAACACTCGCATTTATTTGCTTCATATTTCAAGTTCCGTTCCCATTCTAAAATGATAACATAAACAATTTCCGCTTTCCAATTGCAGCAAAGACAAGCTGCAGTTTATGTTAATGCTTTTTCATGGCCACATATAAATTTTGCATTTTCTTGGCATTATCATTTCAGAGTCAAAGCTTCTTAGCCTTGATATTTCGTTTTTATATGCCATTTGTCTTTTGCCAGCTGCATTGTGTGAGCAGGGGAAACATGTTTGCCACTCGTTTCAAGTCTCTCGTTTCAAATGTTCTTCTCTTTTGAGCTGCACTAATTTCGATTAAATGTTGGCCCTGTGCTACAGTTGGTAAGTCAATGAACTGTGCTGCCACATTCGCGCAACCACAAAATTCAACAGGCCGCACTTCAATTTCTTTTCTCAGTTTTTTTTGTGCATTTGAATTTCTTATTGACCCATTTCTGCTGGGCAAAGCCCCTTTAAAAACCGGTTTGCCAGTAATTTGCAACACTTTTGGCTAACTGCAACGGCTGCAGAGGCAGCAACAAAGCAACAATAAAACCAACAAGAGCAGCCAAAAAGGTCGTCATTGAGAGGCCCTTCAGTCTTCGGTGTGCGTTCTCAGGCACAAAGCATCTGAGTGGTTCAACGATTTGGTCATTGCCTTTTTTCTTGTTCCTTGCCTTTTAAACCAGCTTCCCATGTGCCGTTAGCTGTTAGCCAACCACTTGACAGCCTGGCTAACTGGTGTGGCAAGTTTTGAAGGCAAAGTTCGTGGTGTTGCATTCATATAAGAGTAACGCTTGAAACACTTTGAAAATTCATTACGACACATTGCACATTGAACCACATCTATGGGCTAAAAGCAAAATATACTACTTTCACTTTACCTCTTGCGGTTATGCTTTACAGATCTGAACTGTGGCTCTTTATCTACATAGTAACAAGTGAGTTACAACAACATGTGCACTGTTTGTTTTTGTAATTGCTGCGAAAGTCAATGCAAAATACAACAACAGTTTACAGCATTATTTTGTTGCTTATCTTCACTTCAGTCTTTGCTATGCCACTTTGCCACTTTACCACTTTTTTGTGGTTTTTAAATTTATTATAAATTAAAAAAATATCAATTAATGAATACTAATATACTCAAAAATCAATTCATATATTATATAATATTATTATATGTAAACTTCAAATTTAGTGCAATTTCGTTAGCAGAAATTTTAGGAAATATATATTTGTTCAAGCAATTAATTTTTTTTTAACATTTCTTTCAGCATATTTATTATCCAAGCTATCTAAATTTAATTGCTAACAATTTTTCTGTCCAATTAAATTTGTTATCCATATACTTTCAACTCAAACTGGCTCGAATATGGCATGTGCCAACTGAATTGCCATAAAGAAATTGGCTTAAATTGCCAAAAAGTCCATGGAAATCCAATTAAATATTGTTTGCTTCAATTCAATTGTATTGCTTTAAGCCTTACAATTAGATCTCTCACTTCAATTACTCAACAAGCATGTCCAATTTGTAAGTTAATATCCTTAGGTAAGGCAAGCGCAACTGATACAGTAATAGATACATCAATCGCTCTCTCTATCAATTTGAGTATCTATTAGCATTTAATTGAGATATCCATGGTTCACTGTGCTTGTCAGTCACCTGGCCCCAAAGAAGCAGCAGCTACAACTTGGCAACGCGTTGTCTCAATTAAGTGCTAATGTCGATATTTTATTGCTAACGGGGCTGTGCTTTTGTCTGCCAATTTGCAATACATTTCTCAATCTCTTTGATCGCCTTACAAAAGTTCATTTTCCTTTTTAAATGTGACGCTTTTCTTTTGACTTTTCCGCCACTGACGCGTGGCATGCCTTCTTCCGGTCACTTTCTTTCAGCACATTTTGTTTTTCAATTACATTTTTTTTTGTATTCCTCTTCTTTCTATCTGTACTGTATACCAGGAAAAACCTGCCATTTTCATTAATTTGCATTATGTTAATTTATAGTTAGCTGAGCGTGGGCTGTGCTGGGTCCACGCAAATGAAATGATAGCAAAATACAAATATTTGCCTTGAAATGGGACGTCAAAACATTCGCATTATGATTTGTTTGCCTTGTGTGGCGATGGCATCACTTTTTCCATTTACAGTTTCACAGTTTTACACAGTTTTTGCTGCATCAATTTCCATTTCATTTTATGTAAATTTGTCAATTTACCGAGAGAAAAAAGCACGAGAGGAAATGAAATGCCATCAGGTTTATCTTCTTCATTCTCTCTTTTTAATATTCTAATGGAGCTATTTCAAAAAATGGTATTTAAAGTGCTTTAATGCCGCAACTTTACATATTTTATACATCATATTTCCAATCGAATATTTCCATTTTGTAGTCGTTCTGAAATATATGTACTCTTCTCTATATTTCATATAATTCTGATATTTTATTTCGCTTTCTCTGCATAAGTCCAGTTCTTGAGCTTCAAAGTCCTTCAAAGTTTTACAGTCTGTCATCAAAAAACTCATCTTAACTTTCGCCGTGTATTAATTCAATATTCCCTGAAATTTGCTGCTCACAGCATTTGCTTTAAGGATCAAATAAATTGAGAGCTCCTTAACACACTTTTCATATCGTATTTTCACTTCATATTTTTACACAATAAATGCAATATTTTTTTTTTGTACTCATGCTCATTATAAGAATTTTAAAGGTTTCCGCTTCCATTTTATTACATTTATACATGTACTTTTTCATTTTTCACATCCGGCATTTACAGCTCCCCATTGAATTGGGCTGGCATTTTTCTTTGATTTCATTTTTTCAATTTGTATTTTAATTAAATTAGCAATGCAAATGACTTTTATGATGAGACATGCTTCCCAATCTCTCTCTCTCTCTCCCTCTCCCTCTCTCTGTATTTCTCTCTTTCATGTATATATAGCCGTAAATATGTAGAGTATAAGCCCAATGACCCGACACATAAAAAACGCCAACTCGTTTAATTTGGCAAATACTTTGGCATCCTTATCGCACCTTAACGCAGCTCGTAAGTAGCCAAGGCAAAGAGACTGCTAATTTTTGTTATTCTACTCCCTTTTTACATCGCTGCCCCTGCACAGCCACCATCTCTTTTTGGCTGCCAAAGTGGATTTTACAACCAATAAAAAGTATTTTATGACCACAACATTAAAATGTTCAAATTGAAAATGAGCACAAAACAAAGCAATATGAAAAGAAAAGCGACTACAAAGCAGGACAACACAGGCAACAGGATAACAGTAAGGGGCCCCGAGACGGGGGAGCCGAGGTAGGTAAAGCGATGAGTTCGAGATACATTTTAAACCAAATTTATGTGGCACAAAGGCAGCGGCAGGAACAGCTCGTTGAAAGCAGAGGAAACGGAAGTTAGGCTATAAGGGAGAAAGAGATAGAGAGAGAGAAGGGAATAATGGCAGGAGAGTTCCTACAGAAGTTGGGCAACGGTGCAAGAGATTTGTGGCAAAAGTAGAGTGGTGCCACGGTGGCTTTGGCCGGTTGGGTGGGTGGACTCCTGGGCACTGTCAGCGACACAACAGACAAAAGTCCAAAGTCGGTGCAGGCCCGCTTAATATGTGTGTTTGAAGTTGGCTCGGAAAACTGCTTGAAAATTACAGCACAAGGGACGAATTCGAGCGTGAAAATGTAAACAAGCCGAAGGCAAAAAGCACACAGAGAAACCATGTATAAACAGCCAGAAAATGAAAATGTGTGTCGCAATTGGATCGACAAGGCAATGGCAAAGGAGAGGGAGATAAGGCGAAGGGCTAACAAAATCAACAGTTAGCCAATGAGCCTGAAAGTGGCCAAGGAATGAGAAAGGGAATAAAACACAACCCGTAGAACTTAACTCGAAAGGTAAGCAATAGCAGCAAAAGCAAGATAAGTAGCAGAGGGAGAGAGAGAGAGAGAGGGAAAGAGGAAGAAAGACAGAGAGGAATAGAGACAGAGCAAGCATAGTAATGCACACAGAACGCCAAAGCTCAAATAAAAGTAGCAGAAAGACATTGAGTGGGCAGGGAAGAGCAGGAAGCAGTGTGTATGGTTGGACACCACCAGCAGGTGGCGCCACCAGCAAGCTGCGAATGCCAGACGGGGCAATGGCGTTGCCAGAAGTTGCACAAGACAATTATAAACGTAATGGCAGCCAAGAAGGTAGAATAAGAAGAAGCAGTAAGTATCGTTAGTCGGCCGAGAGGGATGACGCAGCTGCTGAGCGCATAAATTCTGTTTAACAATGCGAATGCGATGGACATGAACCAGGAAGTTAAGCAGCAATAGAGAAAGAGAGGAATTGAGAAAGAGAGAGAGAGAGGTAGAGGTAGAGGTAGAGAATAGCAAAGGTGTTGCGTCGGTCGTTAGGCTAAAAAGCTAACAGAGATAATGTTGGGGCATACAACACAATCTGCAACATAGAACCATTAGAAGTTATATAAACTGAATGAGAATTGTAGATGGCAGCAATAGAAGAATGAAAGAGAGATAAAGTGCGAGAGAGAGAGAGAGAGAGAGACTGAGTGGAGGGGGGCACATAGAGTTGCAAAGGATTGTAAAAGACATTAAGCGAAAAGTTGATGGCATTAAGCTTAAAGCGACAAATGAAATGGAAAAATAGAAAACTAATTGGAAAGAATTGCAGTTGAAAGCAAAGAGAATACAAGATAATGAAAGAATTGTAATAAAATATGAGAGAAAAAGGATTAAAGGAAGTTGTAAAGAGGCTGTCAAAACTAGGAAATATATAATATATATAAATATTTATTAACTAATCTATAACCGTAGAACATTCAAATGGCTGCTTTAAATAAACTTGACAATCCTGACAATGTTTCTTCTACAAATACTGCTGTGTGTGTGTGTTTCTGTATAGACGTAACTGAGTTGCTTTGAGCATTACTTTGAGCTAACCCCGTTGACTTGTCATGCGTGTCGCGTGTGGAGCAAAGAAATTAGCAGGCAAACACGAGCTAAAGAAATAAATAAAACCAACGACACGACACGACGACAACCCAGCGCAAATGGGCAAGGGAAGCGTAAAGAAGAAAAAAAAGAAGAAGGATAAACGCAAAGAGCATCCTCCTCACATCCGAGCAAACTGCACACACATACACACACACAGGAGCGACGTGAGCTCAACACTTCTTGAGTAATTCATAGAAAGGTCGTAAAAGTCGAGTCAAAGTAATTATGCGAGAGGCAACAGCACAAAAAACACAAAAACAACAGCAACTATAGCATATAATAACAACAAGAAACAGTCAGCAGCACATCATCCAGGCTGAATTCCGGCAAAGACAACACCCAGGATCCCTGGTTCAGGACAGACCCATTTGGAGTTGTTAAGACAAATACAAGCGTAAGCAAATAACCCCAACTGCCGTTAACCTCCAATTACAAAGATACCCACACACACACACACCCACACACACTCACACACAGCCAAGAGTTCACTTCAGCTACCTCTGCCCCGCCTGCTAAAACTCTGATGAGTTGCGTTAATTGAGTGGGCCTAGCATGTGTATGGGTTGTGATGAGTGTGAGATGTGTGTGTGTGTTGTGTGTGTGTACTTTTGTGGGCGTCAACTCGAATTGTGCTCTGCATGTGGGCGTGACTGTTGCTGAGTGCGCGTTAAAGTGGCAGCTGCTTTCAGTATAAACACCAAGTGGCAAACCAACGTCGCAAAAAAGTATGCAACAATTTGGTGCATGCTAAGCTTGTGCTAAGTATAGAGCACACGACAGTGGCACAGAGAGGCATGAGAATAAGTTAGAGAGCGGAAGAGGGGTATAAATGAAGCTCAGTAATTACAATTAACTTTTAATTCGATAATAGTAGCCACAAATTGGCCAAGCAATTAGCGAGCGATTGATGTAGGTGCGCCAAAGTGGTTAACTTTGGATGTTGCCTTGAGGCATAATCTAAGGACGCTTTTGTTATTGAATAATAAACATAGTTTTTAATAATGTTAAGTGATTTGGTGGAAGTTTACAAATTCTAAGTACTTCAGCTGTTTAAGCAAAGGAAAGAAGAGGGACTCAAAATAATATTGAGATTCCTCGACAAATCATTTTACTTTTCCTTTAAGCAAACTAAATTTGAAATGAAATTAACTATTTGAGAATAATAATGGAATATTCTTGTAAACAGTTAAGTTTAAAATGTATGTAAAATATTTAAAAGAAGTTTACATTTATAATTGTGATTCGAATTGACTAATTTTAAACAATTAACGAGAATATTAAAAACATTGCCAATGCAATAAATTCCTGATAATTATAAGCAAATACATTGAAATTATTCTGACAGAACTTAAGTTCAACTTGTTCAACTTTTCCATTCAAGTTAATTTCTGTGTAATCGCAAAGCATAATAATGTAAAGATTAATTACTTGTATTTCAGCTCATTAAGGCAGCAGCATTAATTGGGCCCAAAAGATGGCGAATAATAACTGCCTTTGCTTAACCACTTTGAAGAGCTGAAAGCCAAAGGCAGCCAAAGGATGATGAATTCTAAGTCAATTAAATAAACGATGATATTGCAATTTAGAAGAGAAACGCACGGAGAACAACAACAACAACAACAGCAACAGCAACAACATGAAATTGAGGAATTTGTTGAGCAAAGTTGGTTCAATTAGTGTGCGGCTCATTAAGCATTGTGCATTAGTTGCACTTTATGCAATTAGTGCAACAAACGGACAAAATGGATATGCCAACTATTTTCAAGGATTGCAAGGCTCAAAAGCAAGATCAGCTAACAATAATGCAATAATAACAACAACAGCTATTGACATTAATTGAATGAGGCAATATGAACAGTTAGTTATTGAAGCCTGGCAATTTGGTTGAATTGAGAAAGACAGCGGGTGACTGAAGGGGCGGGCTGACTGACACACGCACACACACCCACTCACACACATAGCAATGGGGGCTGCCAACTTGTCAGCAGGAGGTAGAAGAAGTGAATGCGCCCATTGATTTGCCATGACACTTGACATTTGGAAAAAAAAAAAATATACGAAGCGTGCTTCAAGTTTGACATATTGGATTGCTGTTTGAACATTTTCCCCATAAACCACACCTCCACCTACCCCTTGCCCTTGCCCACCCGCTCTATCGCTCTGCTTGTGTGTTTATGCTAATGTGCGTAAAAAGCATGCAAATTTCTTAACTAACAAAAAAAAAATAGAAGAGAAAAAACTGCAAAGAGAGAGAAACATTAAAGCAAAACCATTGAATGGCCTTCAGTGGGATTTTTATTTTTTTTCGGTTAGGCATCCAGCGGTGCGTGGGTTCTCCCCGTGTCCACGATTCATTTCCACGCCGCATATATGAATATAAATGTTGCAGCAAGAAGCCGGCGGGGTATCGAGAAAACCTCACGCAGCTATTGAGTTATAATATGAGAAGAGAGATAGATAGATAGGAAGATACAGTCTCTCTCTCTCTCTCTCTATTGCTCTCTGTCCTTTTTGCTATTTATGTAGCATACATTCGGAGGGCGTTGCAGCAATTTAGACTGCTGTTTGCCTATGTGGGCGGGCAAATGGACAGTGAGCAACTACAACAATAGCGCTAAATAAACTATGCTAGAAATATATGCAAATTTTATGCAATGCTGAAGCATTTAAAAAAAAACTGAGTACCTAGCTGTTGTTTTCCTATGTACATTTATATTTATATATATATATATATATATGTATATTAAAGGGGCGTGGTCATACAGTCAGCGGGTGGTTTATAGTTAGGGCAAAAATGCTGTGATTGCTCAGATACGCGTAACTTGCAATAAATGACAAAGAAAAGGGTAAACAACAAAGAAATGAAATGAAGGCAACGAGTTAAGCAATGTCATGAAAATGACAGAAACTTTAAGAGACACAGAGAGAGAGAGAGAGAGAGAGAGAGAGAGAGAGAGAGAGAGAGAGAGAGAGAAGGGAGGGATCATAAAGTTCAAAGGGTGTGCCAAATGGAAAGGTTAACAAAAATGTTCAAGAAAGAATGCATAGCAGCAAGAACTGTACAAAGCAAAGCTTTAAGTTAAGTTAAGTTAAGTTTTTCAAGTGAAATTTAAGAATATTTACTTAAAATTTGATTAATTTTGTGTTTTATAATAATTTAGTAATCATTTCAACTAACTTATATAATAAGAAGAAAGTTTATCAAACAAGCTCTCAAGCAAGTTGCAAACAAATGTGATTAGTACCTCACGGCATTCATAGCACACAGCTTTTTGTCCGACCACGGCGACCGCACAATCAACGAAATATTAAGCTTAAACCTCATTAGCCGCAAATTTAAAAGACTTTTCAGCTACAGACCAATTATGTTGACCATAACAAATGGCCCAAAGTCGTGCAACTTTAGACAAAGTACAATCATTTGTTTCCTTTCTCTTTGGTTGCAAGCTGCTTTATCCTTAAGTTGCATTCTTTTGCTTTTGAGCGCTGCGATTTTAAAGCTGACCAAGTCAAAATAATGCAATGGTCAACTATTCGGAACTGCGGTCAACTGACCAATGCTCTCAGACAAAAGAAGAAGAACAGTAGATGGTGCAGGCTGCGGGGTGGAGGGCAAACCGCGCTTGCTGCTGTTGCGGTTGCAACTGTAATTTGTGTTGCATTGTTCAACATTTTGTTTTTGTTTTTGAGTAAAAGTTTTATTTTCTTTATTTCTTTCACTAACATTCACATTATTTTTTGTGTTTTCTTCGCTAAAACAAATGTTGCTTTAATGCTGCGGTCAAGCTGACGTTGCCAGCTGCCAGCCAGTGTGGATGCCACACCACACCACACCATGCCACGCCACACCACTCTTACTCTCTAGCCACTCTTGTGCGGCTCTCATTTCCGGTTGCTAGCAGCAGCAGCAGGAGCAGCAGCAGCAGGCGCAGCAGTTGCTGGCAACAACAGCAACAACTGTCATGCAACTTCCTGTCGGCTGCTCGCTTTAGCTAATGTGATTGCAAAATGGCGTGCATCCGGTTTGACTTTAGCCAAGTTCGTCAGGTTGCCAATTGATTGCAAAGCCAGGCCAACCAATTTGTAGATCTCACTATGAAACACACAATGCATATTATTAGCAAGACACAAAATAATCCCCCAGGGATATATAAACTAATACCTTTTGTCTCTTTGTCTCTGTCTTTATCGCTTTCTCTGTCTCTGTCATTATATAGCTGTCTCTGTGTCAGTCTGTCCTCTGGCTGGCTGGTAATAAACATTTGTGAGATTAATTGTTTGCATAATCAGTCGTTGGGGTCCTACTACTGATTTACGTTGCGTATACGCAATATTTATGGCACATTCCATTTAATTGCGCGTTAGAATATTTACACACCTTTTCACCCCCCTCTCGCGCCACAAACTAGCACAAAAAAAAAACAGCCTCGTCACTTGAATTATTAGCAGACATTAATTTTTCTCCTTCTTTCCGGTTTTTGTTGACCCCCAAGAGGAAGTACTTCTCCTTGCCGTTCACAACCCCCCCAAAAGGCTTAGGCTGTGGCAAGTTTTTCGTTAGTTGCGTCAAAAACTAAGACCCATACAGCAGGTAAGGTAAGTGGGGGCACGAGCTGACACTTTGGGAGGCTCCCCAAATGTTGTTGATTGACCGTAGAGTTTCAGTTAGAAGCCGTTTTGGTTGGCTT
The DNA here is from genome assembly GCA_018901825.1 of Drosophila funebris. Lineage (NCBI taxonomy): Eukaryota > Metazoa > Arthropoda > Insecta > Diptera > Drosophilidae > Drosophila > Drosophila funebris. The sequence goes on along the minus strand of JAEIFK010000346.1, from coordinate 790,629 downwards.
GGAGACAGCTTTGTGGGTTAAGAATTTATGTTGTGGGCTGCGGCAGAGGGACAGCAACTGTGCACTTAAGTAGGTGAAAAATGGTTGAAACGACAAGGCGCGTGTCATAGGCGTAGATAAGCAATTGCCATTACCTTTGGGCGTAGTTTAAGCAATGGCACAAGATAATGACGTAACGGCCTAGGGTTAAGTGGTTTGCCCAGCTTATAAATAACAAAATAAACCACAACATTGAATGTGGAGAAGAACTGAAGCATGAAAGCCTTAAAGGGAGTTAAAGTAACAAATGAAATGTTAATATAAATATAAATTAGTATACAAATCAATAAATATAAATGCATTTAAATCAAAATCCAAATGCTAACTAACTATGCACTAATTTCTGACTTTTCTAATTTATTTATTAGAGCATAAAATTGTTATAAACATGTTTGTAGAATAAATTCCAATTTAAATACAAATATATAGCATTCGTGGTCTCAACAATATGAATTAAATATATAAAATGCATTTAATACGCGGTAAGAGCGGCACGCGCGCTACCACAAAAGCCTCTTATGGCCAAAAATGCTAAACACTGAACACTGGACACTGAAGTGCCTGCTCGGGGTTGGCCAAATTGACCAAATCAGCTCAAAGGCAGATACATGAAAAATCTATATAAAATCGTAAGCTTAATCAATGGACAATGGTGACAATTTTAATTTAGCTAATTAAAGTCGACAAATCCAGGTGTTGTCACTTCACATGAATTAAATAAAATAAACGGTTTAACGGTGCGTATACGCAATGTGGTTTGATTCAACAGCAACATTTTACCGCCTTTTTGCATACGCATTTGCATTCTTGTTCAGCTTTCGTAGTGTAATTAACTGCCAGGCGCATAATTAAAATTCGAATTTCACAGCCGGATGGACAGTAAAAGGTGCATTGTGTGTGTAACTGGTATCTCGTGTCTCTCGTAACTTGGCCAACGGCACCGCCAAAATCCACACATACACACACATGGCTCACATGTCAGTTAACAACAATGGACAATGGATTGCAACTTCCCTCCGCTTCTACTCCCCCTCTCTCGCTCTCTCTCGCCCTGAACTCATTTTGTTGACTGCGTTTTTCGCTTGTTATTAGTTGGCAACGGTGACCATTAGAGCTCAGACTCATATGTGTGTATGTGTGTGAATATCACATTCTCTGTGTGTATGTATATGTGTGTGTATTGCTTGCACTATTTGTGGTTTTAATTATGCGCGTTGCATGGACACAATGCGCAATGAGTCGACAGAGTTGCAGCTCCAAACTGATTGAAATAAATGTTGTAGGCCTAGGCAATAAACACAAGCAATACCCTATTGAAACATTGCCAAAGTGTATGCTGTTGTTGCAGACTGCGTAAAATTGAGGAATTTCTTGTTATTTTAACATATTTTTTTTAGCATTTTTTACAGGGTATCTCATTATAGCAAAATGACAATTCAGTCGCTTATTTTGGACAGCTTGATTAATGGCAAAAACCCCTCAGTCCCCTCCCAAAAAAAGAGGGTACATTATTATTGAAAATGAGCTCTGACTGATAAGCGAAATGTGCAACGAAGCGCATGATTTTTGATTTTGATTGGATGCACATTCCATTTAAGCAACGCACACACAATGGAAAAGCCAGCAAATTATGATAGAGAAAAAAAGAAAAGAGATTGCATATATGTGAGAAATGTATTAAATATTCTACAATATATATACAGACAAGAGATTGCATATGTATGTGTGTGAAATGCATTAAATATTCTACAATATACACAGACAGCACTGCAGTCGACTAGCAAATACTCTAAGCTTGTTTTCTTTCTTTTCTCTTTAGATTCTATGTATTGCTTATTAGATTTATTATGATTATTCTGTATATATATAAATATTAATGATAAATCATTTATTTCGGAAACTTTCAAGCTGTTGTGTATTATTATTGCACGCTGTTGCCAAGACCAAAATCAAAAAAAAAAAATCTTTAACACCAATCACTCAGAATTTCTGCTTCAAATTGACATTTCAATTGTGATGAGGTTTGTCAAATACTCGCAATATATATATTTGCTAGCCCTCCTGAATCTAATTTAATAGGATTGAATTTTCTTCTTTTCTTTTTTTTTTTGCAGCTTTTCAATAATTTTTCACGCGCCAATGGCATCTCTTTCAGCCGCCCACGCTGTTGCTGTCTCGTTCGCTGTGGAAATGTCATGTCTATGTCAAAAGTAGGAGAGAAAAAAAAAAAAAAATATAGAATTGTATTGTGTTGACTTGCATTTGACAACTTAATGAATTTTCCTTTATGCTAAGGGGGGAAAGCGCGGCGACGTTTTTAATGGCATTTCAAGCAATTCATCAGCATAAATCATTTGACGCAAGTGGCGCCATCTATTGTTGCATAGTTTAACCCTAATACGTGCTTTATTTTCGCGCTTGCCGCTTTATGAGAAAACTTTTTTAGAGAAAGCAGAAAAAAATAAAAAACGAGAAAATTCAGAAAATGTCCGTTACGTGAGGAAAGCAATGGAAAAAAAATGTAAAAGAGTCATAAATGTCTGGCAACGCTGGACGGCAGGACGAAACATATTTTTGACAATGTGCACAAGTTGCTGCGGGAAAAGGAAACTTTTATTTTTTATATTATGGAGCTAAAGCAACAGCAACAACAACAACAAGCACAAGAAGAAGAACAACAACAACAATTTGGCATTATGTCAAGTGCTTTTCTGGTTCTCTTAAACTTTGCACCATTTACGAGTGTGTGTAGATTTTACTTGTAATTTGCTTTTATGCTTTATCGCTTGCTTGATTTTTATTATGATTATTATCGTGGGAATTACGTAGCAAGTTTCGGGACCTTATTTTCTTCATATTATTGTTGTTGTTACGCCCAAGGGGCCCAAAAGATTTGGAGTATTTTGTGTGAAATTTTGCTAGTGATTTATTGGGTCAGCTTTTTGGGATTTTGGTTTTTTCTTTCTATATATATAATTTTTTTTTTTTTTTTTCTTTCTTTTTTGTTGTTTGCTTTTGCCTTCTGGCCTTTGCCTTCGCCTTTGATGACGGCTTAAGCCTGTCTGTGTTTGAGTAGATAAGTGCAAAAGGGCAATTGATTGAACCGCTGTCAGTTGTTGAGTTTGTACAGTTTCAAAGTTAAGATTAACTAAGCGCAGCTAACGACAACAACAGCAACTGTAGCAGCAGCAGCAGCAGCAGCAAAAAAACGCTTAAAGTATATTTAATTCTCTTAGATCTATCACTCACGCACAACAAGTCATAATCAATGTCTTTCAATCATAAAGGAAACTTACCTAAAAAGAGAAAGAGATAAGAAAAACGTTTTAGTAAATTTTTATTTATATATAATATTTTTTTTTTTATATAATTCTCTAATCTCATGCTGTCTAGTTGATTAATCAATAATTCTTTCATTTTTCTTTGTATTATTTTTTATTCAATTTTTCTAGCTTCAACTTTAACCTTTCGTCTGGAATTTTCCATGACGTGTTTTCATTGCTTTGCTGCAACTTGTGCAAAAGAATTGTGTCTAATCCCTTTGCGCTTGCATAAAAAACAATTTGGTTAATAAAAAAAATGGGGAAAAAATGAAACTAATCGATTTACTAACGAATCAATTCCCCCAGCTGAACTTCGACCTCGCTCTTTTGTGCACCATTATTGTGAACCGAGAAACCATTTTGTTGTTGCATTTGCTGTGATATCATAGGCGAAACCACATGAAAGCCACAAAAGGCTCAAAGCTGTAAGTAAAACAAAACAAAAAACAAACTTCTGTGGCAGCAAAGTAAGTACATAGCGCCATCTAGCGTACATTACTGGAAAGGCATGTGTATGTGGGTGTGTGTGTGTGTGTGTTTGGCATGCAAAAAGCACAGCAAGCAAATGGTAGGTGGGGCGGCACACACACGAGTCTTTACAGCTGGGTCCACAGAGAGATGTCAGGAGGATGCCACACAAAGGGACACTAAAGAGCTGCACACGTGTGTTTACATGTGTGCTGGATGTGTGTGCATGCCTGTGTGTGTGTATTTAATGGCAAAGTCAAGCACTTGTGATATGCATGGCACAAAATCCAAATTTAATGACCAAGTAAAATAGACACCAAATGTAGAAGCTGCAGCAAGAGCTTTATGTGTGTGTGCGTGTGTGTCTGTGTTTGGTTGTGTGTGCTAGGGGCGTGGCACTAATGTTAGTTGAATGTTTGCGTACGCTTTGTTATCGACTTGCGTCCGCCTTTTTTTTTTGCAATTGGATATGCCTTTTTGTGCCTCACGGCGCTGTTAATGTTGACAGTGGCGCAACCAAGGACATGACACGAGGCAGAAGCTCAAAAGGAGGAGCAGAGCACCAGCAAATGGAGCAAAGGGAGCAATGGAAGCAAAGAGCACAGCAGTTGGCCCAAAAGGGGTCGTGGGGAAAAGGCGGGGAAGACTGACAGTTTGTCTGCCTGGCCGAGTGTCTAACTGGATGCTGTCCATGCTGATGGAGTGTTGTCATGGCGCATCGTTAACTTTGCAACTAAGTTGAACATACAAGAAAACACACACACACACACACACACACTTATGCAATAGCAGTATGTCTTTTCGACCCCAAACAACATTGACATCGACATCCCCATCGACATTTCAACATGGACATGCAACATCATCAGCATCCACATTGCCACAACCAACTGTCCAACTGTCTATCTATTCACCTCCGCTACACCTCCGGCTCTTCCGCTCTCTCCCTCACTCACACATACACATTATGGCAAATTATGACATTGCTGCCATGCCAATCTAACCAGCTATAACGTGTCCTTCTACATCTTGCATAAAGGTGTCACATTTCTTAACATGATCCGGTCGCTTCTTTGCTGTCATTCTTGTTGTTTTTTTTTCCTTCTGCAATTTGTTGTGGCATGCCACCACAATTTCCTGCCCATCGCAAGAAGTATTTGTTTGCTTCCTTAATATGTTAACTCTTAGATTATAGATACTAGCAGAGGCTAGTTTGTGTTCAATCAAGAAATGCTGCTGATTAACTTCAGAGAGTTTTACTCTTATGTAAAAGTTGTTTTATCGAACTCTCAGCTGTTACTTTTTGAAGTATTTCAAACTGAAACTCTTGTAATGTCAATACTTCTATATTATTTATATGCTTGCATTCCATTTGCTTACATTTAGTTACGATTCACTGTCGCAGTCTGATAAACACTCGAGCAGTGAGAGAGAGAGAGAGAGCACTTTATGAACTCAAGACTATCTGATTTTAAGTAAACCATATAGCATATCAAAATAAAGCTCTCCCCCCTCCTCGCGCAGTAGTGTTGCTCTGCGGAAGAAAGTACTTTCTAAGTGCCACAAGAGCTGACAAAATGGCAGAGTGCACAAAAAAGTGCTGCATACTTTGCAGCATCTTCCACTTGTCCTTCGTTGCCATTTTCGCCGTTTGCTGTTGCAACTACAGTTGCCATTGCTGCCTGTTGTTGCTGGGGCAGTTGTTAAATTTTATTTTCATTACAAATTCGTTGGTTGTTTATGCGCAGCACACAACTAAAATAAATACCGTAAAAGTAGAAAGAAAATAAAAAAGAAAAGGAAGACTCTACAGAACAAACTAAACTAAAAAAGAAAAGCAGAACAGAGCAGCGTCCTTTTTGGAAAGCTGAAATTTTATTTTGCTAGCCACGTTTTTAGTTTTATTTCTATTGCCAGTTGTTGTATTTGGTTTTTTTGGTATTGTTTTGTTTTGATTTGCATTACAAATGACTTTTTCGTAGTATTACGTGCGAGCATTTTAACATTTCAACATTTTCATTGCGCCCTGGCTGATGAAATTTATGTGCATATATTTTTCTAGAGGCGTTCATTCATGGTTTACGGGTCGAGATTCAGATTTTTCGTATTCCCTCCATTCAGTTACTATACTGCAGTTGTTGTCCATGAATCATGCATAATTACATAGAGTGAGAGAGAGAGAGAGTGAGTGAGTGTGAGTGTATTTATATGTATTCATATTGGAATTCGTATGTTTTGCACATAAATCAGCTACGAATTGCAATCACAATCCCCTACACACAACAAACAAATGTCAAACAGACTAAATTTTGATATGTTTGTCATGCTGAGCTTGTTATACCAAAAATCTAACTGAAATGCACATTTATTTTAAAGGGTTTAAGCCTTTGTGAATGTGATAGAACTTGTTTACAATGGGATTTCTGTTTTTAAATTGACAATAAAAAGAGAATAGCTAAATATAGATATTTTGTTTAATTTTATTCATTTTCTTTATTCAATTCTTTATAATATTTATATTAATTATCTGCAAGTACTATTACGCACTCCACAATTGCCTTGCTTTGGACTCGGAATAGTACTTGTTATTCCCTCTAATCTATATCTATTTCTATAGCATACATTTCAGCGCAATATAATTTAATATCCTCCATTATTCATTCAACTTGCATAAAGTTATAACACTTTATTAATAATTTTGAGCAATGCTAAAAATAATCTTAACTTTATCTGCATCTAAGCTGAGTATTATGCCCCAAAGAGAAGTATTTCTATTACAGTGGCCATTCAATTAAGTGGACAAAGAGCAGCCGCTTTCAGACAGAGACAGAGTGAGAGATTGAGAGAGAAACTGCTGCTAAAATGCCGTTTAGTATGTAGTTTAATTCCATTAGAAAAGTTTTTGCTCACTTTACAGAACATTTCCTGGGTACGTACAACTTTTAGCATTAGTAACCCACTTCCCCCTCTCTCTCTCGCTCTCTATTTCAAATTGTTAATGCCTTAAGTTTAAGCTACCAAAATGAAATTAAAATCAAAAGTGTTTGAGCCAAGCTATTGTTCCATCAACTTTATGTCCAAAGTTATGCAAAAGGTGTCGTTTTTATTTTGGGCAATTCAAAGCAATTAAAATCGTTGCACACAAAACTGAAAATGAACCGAAAATAAGAGAAATTTGACAATTTTAAATATGAAATGAAGTTGATCAAATTGGCTCTAATGCAATTTCAGCTTGAAAGTCACGAGGGATGTCTGAAAGCAGTCTTTGTTCTCTTCTCATGTTATTGTTATTATTACTATTATTATTGTTATTTTTAAGAATACTTCTCTGGCACATTATCCAGCAAATTGTATTGTGCAACTTTCTGTTGCATACTTTTTTGGATGTTATACACACACACACACACACCCATGCATGATAGCTGAAAGGCTATAGCAATTGAGGCGACTAAAAACAACAACTATTACTGCATATGTGTGCTTGTACTTGTGTGTGAGTGTGTGTAGACACACAGCTGCAGACGTAGCTTGTGTGTGTGTGTGTGTCTGTGTTGTCCATTGAAATATTTCAGTTATAAGTATGAGTAATTAATAGCTTCAAGCACAAAAGGTTCTAAGCACATTGTTGTTGGCTTAGGCGCATTGTTATGCTGCTCTAGTGTTGTTGTTGTTGTTGTTGCTGCTTCTGGTGTTGTTGTTGTCGCTGAGTCTGCCAGCGAGTAATTAAAAGATTAATTTTTAATGTGCGCTTAGTGCGAACGAGCGAAGGAGATTCGGGGAATTTGCTGCTAGCGCAGTTTCATAAAAATAAAAGCATTCAAGCAACTACCATTTAGACCCGCACACACACTAACATATGCTACACACACACTCACCCACACACACTTATTAACACATCTGCTACACATACATTGTAATTTATGCCCCGTTTCAAACTCTTCATCAGCTGCAACTTTACGAGCCTTTTCTACATTATCGCTCTCTCTCTCTCCCTCTCTCTCTCTCTCCCTCTCTCTGCCACCCCCTTGCACAGATTTTTATACAGTTTTTTGTTTAATTTTTTATTATTACGCGCTCGAGGTTTACGTGTTTCTCATTTCTCACTCTCTCTCTCTCTCGCTCGCTCTTTCACTTCTGCAGCTGCAAATTAAATGTGCACACCTTTAAATTTTTAATGCAGTTTTTGCCGTAAGCTGATTTCATTTTTTTGCCACCTGATTAAAAAACCAACGCGACTGCCAGAGAGCCAGCGAATCTTTGCAAACCGTTGACCAGCAGCCAAAAAGGTAGTTCACAATTAAATATTCAACAGCAGCAAATATATATTTTTTTTTACTTAAAATATAAATATTGGTTAATCATGAAGAACGAAATCGCGTTGAAACGAAACGAATCGAAAGCTTTTATAATAAATTATTTGGGAGATATACATTATGCAATTTATCTGTTTGTTATTCAATCAAATTGTTAATATTGATCCAATTATCGGCGAAAATGTTTTAATTGTATATATATATATGCAATTAACCGTAGAAACCGTAGACCGACTAAAGTCATTTAAAATATACAAAGAGATTGACGCAGAGCAGCAAAGAAATGGTTATTATATTTTAAATTTATACAAATAAATAAACCAGAATAATTGTTTTATAATAATCATTAAACGAGCACGGAAAATTAAGTTATTTATTTCTATTTAATTACTATTTATGTTTTATACGGCATTTATATTCTATAACCTAATAATATATTATATTATATTAAATTTATATTTTATTTTATTTATAATTCATTTATATTTTATATTTCTAATTTTTATATAAATTTGTATATAGATTTCTTTAAACTATTTAATACCTTTTGAATATAAATCAACAATACAGTGCAAAGTATTAATACTAGTAGTATTTAGTCTATTGCAATTCCGTTGAAAGCCTTCCCCACTTGGCACCACCCCCCAGCTCACAGCTTTTCTTTGACAATACATTAATCGTCATTTTGCGCTCATTTTTCTACAGCTTATCGCTGCAAATTGCTCCCTCTCTCTCTCTCTCTCTCTTTGTTTCTCTCCCTCTCCTCTTAGAATATTCTTAGCCATGTCAACAGAGAAAAGCAGGTAGCTTTCCTCCGTTCGTGCACTATCATTAAAATTGGAAAATGCTAATAGTAGCAGCCAACACTTTTCTTGCTTTTTGTGTTGCCTTCGTTTGTTTATCAAACGCGCGCAGACAAAAGCTCGCATAATTACCAGCTATAGAAAGACAAATATAACAATTATAATACAACACTACCACCAACAACAACAACAACAACAATGATAGAGCTAAAGAGGGCGTGCCCAAAAGAGAGAGACAGAGAGAGAGAGAGAGGAGAATGAGTGCGAGCCCAAACAAACGTCGCTCAACCAAATAAACTTGACAAATTACACGCTCCGTTTGCTTTAGCTAAGCGAACCCCCCCCTTCCAACACCCCTTTCACTACAATAGCTGGCCAAAAAAAATGTTTGTAATATAATACAATAACCATTGCAATATGCAACAGCTAATACTAAAGTGAGGGGTTAGTAAAGGGGGCAGGAGGTAACTGGGGTGACGATCACGTCACAGCTCAAAGTGACATGTGTTGTTGTCATTAAGTTAACCAAGCGTATGATAACAACAACAACAACAACCACGACAACAGCAAAATAGAGTTATCATGTAAGTGGAGCATGTTGCGTTTGGCTTTTCTTTCAACATTCAACTAAAAACTGCCTGAACTAATAACCACAAAGAGGCTAAGACCTGATTAAACTGCGGTTAATGAGCCACACAGCCAGCGGACCAGTCTAGATCCATTTAGGTAATACACACTAGCGATTACCTTCTCTATTAAATGCACTGATGTGGCATATCAGCTATCCACCTTGCCGACTCTTTGAAATTGAGAAACGCGACAAGTTGAACCGCAGTCAACAGATACAATGTCAAATGACGGGGCCAAGTTCAAAGCGGCAGCTGATCAAATTGTTAACAATGAATTGTGGCTGACACTTTTGGTATTTGGCCTTAAAAAAAAAAAAAAAAAAATGAACTGGCCCTGACGTCAAGCGCTTGCTCAAGAGGATAACGCATATAATTTATTGCGATTTACACAGTGCACAATTCCTGGCAAGAACTAACGAAAATTTATAGCTACTACAGAGTGAAATGTACAATATATTTAACTTATATTGAAAAGACTTTCTTTGCTTTTATTACATATAAAATATAATATAATAATAATAATCATATTAATAATATGTAAATTTACTATGGGAATATCTACAGTTCATTTTGAACATTTCCTTTTGTTGTCATTCATAAAAATAATCAAAATTTTTTGTCGTTATCTATAGCATTTTTGCCAAATTGTTTCAAATTCCCAGGAAAGGTAATATAAGGAATATATATATATATATATATAATAGATAATTAATATATTTATATACATATAAAACACACATTAGATGACTACCAAGAAAAATTTCAAGTTAAAAAAGGTTTCCAATCAGTACACACACTTTTTCGATCTCAAAAAACTATTGCCAAAAACGAAAAAAGAAACTGTCGAACATTTTGGCAGAGAGACTGTCTTTGCACAGTGCACAAGGAAGCCCATACAGAAGCCTCGGAAAATCTTGAAAAAACCCATACAATGGGTGCACACTGACAATGTGGTGCAGACATGTCAAGGTCGTCCCTATATGTTGATGTCCAAAGAGCATTCCGAGCAGCAGTTAAAGTCTGGCCCCAAAAATCCCATCTGTTACAATGTACTGCACGAACCGGCACCACCGACACCACCACTGGCATCCATCAATATTGTGCCTCTGGTGCGGGGCATAAGGATTAGTATTTGTGTGGAGCACACGCGATTCCATTTGGTTGCAAAGGTATCCAAAAATATGGGATTAACCCATGTGCCGGAGCATCGATTGTGGAACATTCAATGGTGTGATAATACGCCACATTTGGATTTGTTAAAGAGCATGAAACGATTTCAGCAAATCAATCATTTTCCCGGCATGAGCGAGATCTGTCGCAAGGATATGTTGGCTCTCAATTTGAATCGTATGCTTAAAATGTATCCAGGCGACTATCGCATCTTCCCCAAAACCTGGCTAATGCCCTCCGAGTGAGTTCTCTTTAGCTAACGTTGTCTTTCAACTGTTGATTGCCAATTCAAACTCTTACAGTGCTTATGATGTGGCGATTTATGCCAATAAACATAAACGCACCTATATACTGAAGCCCTATTCATCGGGCCAGGGGCGTGGCATTTGGCTAACCAACAATTTGCGCACTGTGGGCAGGCAAGAGAAACTCATCTGTCAGACCTACATTGATAGGGTATGTATGTAGTAGTTGTACCCCATTTAACATTAAACACATTTTGAGTGTACTTTATTCCACTTTAAACTGGGCAACTTGTTCATTTTAAATGTTATTTAATTTATTTTAGTTTTAAAACAGGTTTCCCCTTAGAATTTCCAAGACTTTTCCTTTCATTAGATAATTTCCACGCTTTTTGTATTCTGATTTATATTGCTGAACATATCTTCCCTATTTGTTTCCTATCATCATCTTATTTGTGTATTTTTCTATAACTTCTTTCATTTCTTTAACTATTTTTACTAATTCTTATTCTTAATTTATATTATTTATTGATTTGTGAACTTTCTGATAAGCTTTCTTCCTTTTATATAAGATCATTCCTATTTATAAATATATCAAAAAATCCTCTTTTCATTCTAAAATTCTTCTGTTCTTTTGTCTTCTTTTGCTTTCCTTTAAAAGACAGCGATCTTTTCATTCTCATTACTTTTCAAGTTTCTTTAACTCAAATCACTACTTTCCTCTTTACGTGTTATTATCGATCAATTTACTGCAAATTGCATCGTTTCCTTTGCATTCATTTTGCCAATTCCTTTCTCTTCTAAACATTTCCTGCATTTATATTTCGCAGCCCCTGCTCATCGATGGCTTCAAGTTTGATCTGCGTGTTTACACACTCGTCACCTCTGTGGATCCATTGAGAATATTCGTTTATAATGAAGGTCTGGCACGGTTTGCAACACACAAGTACATGCCACCGGCACTGGGTAATAGCAACAATGTGTTTATGCATTTGACAAACTATTGTGTTAATCGCCGCAATTCAAATTATAATGCCGGCAAGGGGCACGAGGGTGGCTCAAAGCGTAAACTGTGCGAGTACAATAAATGGCTAAAGGATCACAATTATAATGTCGAAGAGTTTTGGGCGGCGGTTGATGATGCGATCATCAAGACTGTGATCAGTGCCTGGCCAGTGCTCAAGCATAACTATCATGTGTGCTTCCCGAAGCACGACAAGATTCAGGCATGCTTTCAGTTGTTGGGCTTTGACATATTGGTTGATTGGAAGCTGAAACCGTTCATCTTGGAAGTAAATCATACACCCAGTCTGTGCGGGGACGAGACAGTGGATAATGAGGTGAAACGACCATTGATTAGGGACACCCTCAATTTGATCAGTTCACCGCTGGTGGACAAGGAGGAGATCATACGGGAGGATCGCATGGCGTTAAGGGAACGTCTAATGCATCAGCAGGGAAGGCGGCGGGTGCGCACACCCATTCAAACGGGGTCAGAGCCAACACGAGCTGCTGGTGGCGGTGAATTGAGGCAACCTTGTTCCATTGGCGCACTGGCCCAACAAATTGCCTGGGAGGAAAGTCATCTGGGCAACTATAGACGCATTATGCCACCAACTGACACCGATAAGGTCAACTACTATTGCAAGTTCTATGACCAGGTGAAGCAGGCGAACATGTTCAAAGAGACGACAACAAGCAAATCCCGCATGCGACTCAACATGGAGCACATAAAGCAACAGAAGCTACAAGAGCAATTGGTACTCGAACAGCAGCGACAGAAGCGTAATTTGCAGGAGCGTAAATTGAAATTTCAACAAATTTTCATGCAGGACACCAAACATAGTATCACCGAGTTGCCACAGCAGAGGCAGGAGGCACTGGACATTAAACGACAGCTGATGCCAATGCCAGGCACTGAGATGATCAACGTTTGGCAAACGATCAATGATCAAACCAAACCGCTGAGATCCCAGTCCAATCTGTATGAGAGAAAGAAGTGTAGTGTGAATCTGGTCAAGTCAAAGCGACGTCAGCAGCGACGTCAAATGCAGCGCAGGACACGACGTGCTCGACGTCTCGAATGGGAGTCACAAAAGGATGCCGAGTTCCTGCAACAACATGGCATAAGGCGTCCAGCTGGTGTACAGCTTCATAGCCAGACTGAGAACAGCTCCAAGTTGCAGTTAATGCAATCCGTTCACAAAAGTTCTCAGGACACTAGCGACAATATCAAAAGGCTAAAGGCAAATCGCAAAGCAAATAGGCCCAGTCTCAACAGCCTCAAAAGGACCAATGCCAATAAGCCTGTAACTGGCAAAAAGAGCAGCCGTATTTTAAGCCCTTGGCTGCCCGAACCCATCAGCGTTGAGGAGAAGCAATGGCAACTCGAGTGGCGCAAGCAACGCACAGATACGCTTAATCATTGGCAGCTCAAGGAACTGGTGAATCCATGCAAATGTATCACATATTTTGCAGCTAATTAACATGTCCTTCCTTTGCCTCCTTTAGCTATTTACGGAGATGTATGAACGTGGTCATCTGACCAAGAATGACATTAAATTATTTCCCTTCCTTTTGTATCGCATATTGAGGCGAAAAACGGCAACGGAGCTGACAGATGACAATTAGCTGTTTGACATTGCCAGTTACCAGAAAACGCAATTGCATTTGGCCAACAACTATTTTTAGTATAAATTCTGCTTTCTTTTTAAATGTAAGCTAACAAATTGAACATGTTTTATATAAGCTTATATATTTCACAATTCCAGAAATATCTCAACTGTTGACTTCTCATGTGCATCACTTGCAATTACCAACAGATTTCGTATATAGCTGTGAAACAGATTAAAGTAAAATAATGGGACTGATAGCAAATGGGTTGAAATAATGCGTTAAAAAGGTCAATAAGTTATAGTACTCAAAAATAGTTGAACAAATTTACAGTGCATTGTGCGAACAAATAAACAATGGTAATGTTAGCCGCTATAATTATGTATTCTTATTTGAATGAGGAGAATGGGATTATATATTATATTGATTAATTATTTAATTGATTAACATAATATTTCAGCTTTTCAAATAAAACAATAAGTAGAAATATGAACTTTATTAATCTATTTAATTTATTCATGTATTAATTCATTGTTTTAAAGAAAACAAGGAGAAGAAACAGCAATTTTACGACTATCTAATAATCTATTACATTTATTATTATATTAGTTCATCTTTTTATTAACATATTATTTCTTCTATTCCACCTAATTTATTAAATTGGTTTCAGCTAATCAATAACAAAATTTGCCGAGCATCCCGAGTATCCTGTTTATCTGAAGATCCTTGCAGTCTTGTCAAAACATTTCAACTTTAATATCTATGCAAATCTTACAGCTGCTCCTGCTCTCTGAAACCAGCTCAATTATTTTTTTCCAATCACAGTCTATGGTTTACCACTTGCGCTACTCCCCTCCCCTCGTTCAACATATGGCCATAAAACAACTTTTATGCATTCGGCACAAAGCATAAAGCAAAACAGATGGAAATGTATATAGAAATTCCATCGATTTGTCAAAGTACTAGGCAAAAGCTGCCTCCCTTTCTCCTTTCTCCTCTCTCCTCACTCCACCTAAATAAAAACCCAATCCGCAGCTGAGTTTCCCCTTCGCTGTCTAAACCTCCATCAGAGCTACTAACATCTATCGCTTTGATGCTGTCGCATGCATAAACAAACTGCAACACAATACGCGACTTACAAAAGGCAAGAGGAGCAGGGGCTGGGAATAGAGCAGGGTTAGAGCAGTGTTAGTGCTAGTTTAGGGTTATAGGAGTTTCGAGGGGGGCGGAACGTACTTCGAAGAGTCTTCAAAGTTGCAATATTGAAAACTGTAGACGTTTCGCTACGCTTTCAACCGCCATATGCAAAATCCATGAAACATTTGCAACCAAACAACGCAGATGTCCCCTCTATCCACCCCAACTCCTCCTACTCTGCGATCCTTCGTAAATCGCAGCAGCTTCTAAGGACGCTACGGTCTGTGTCTATGGCTTTAGCTTGGGCTTTTGCCGTCAACGCATGTCCTACGTCCTTCGTCCGTTTTCTTTTATTTTTTTTTCTGCCTGTGTTGCAGCTGCCTCTCCATGTGTCACATATTGAAAATTGTGCAGCAGCCGCAGCAGCAGCCGCAGCCATTGCCGTTGCATTCCAGGACTTTTGGCTTATGGCTGGCTGCCTTTTGGGCCAACAAAGTCGAACATCGTTCTGATAAGCCATTTCAAAGTAGGGTTTTACATGTGCCAAGCTCACTGCATTGTGTTGGGTTAACAGAAGTCGCTGCTTCTCTCCCTCGCTTCTCTCCCTTGCTCCGACTGCTTTCTCTGCGCCTTGCGGCACGCACACACACACAGACACACCCACACACACACATGTTACCCGCTTAATATTTGATTGAACATTGTTGCGCCTGCTGCTTATGCTTTTATTGCATTCTAGTCTACTCTCTATGCACCCTACTAAGTACGCTATGTACCCTACAGAGTGCATAACAGTTGCTCAATGGAGTTTGTAACATTAACAGTTCTTTAGCTTAATATTTGTGGCAATTATTTCTTACGGAATTTTAGCAAATCTTTCATCCTATATTTATATTTATCTATCATCAATTAATCCCATAATTAATCTTATTTTCAGAGCTAAATTGTTCAAATTTTGCTAGATTTCTTTCTCATTTTCTCTTCATTCTCTTTAACTCTTTGTGTCTCTGTTCTTTCAAATTATACATCATTTACCACTTTCCCATAGATCAGCTTATGATTCTCTACTCTCTATTTTCGCTGAGTGCATTTCAACAACTGCACGTTTCTCTCTAGTTGCTATTGTTCAGTACAGCTTTAACTTTAAGTTGGCTTACGCGCAATCGGGCCAAAAAGTTGACTCGCTCAGTCTTTTGTTTGGCTTTGTTGTAGTTGTTGTCGTTGGCTTCACATTGACTGCACTTTGCACATATGCAGCAAAAATTTTCTTTTGATGCTTTTAGTGTCGTCTTATTAAAAAGTTTTTAATCCTATCTCACACACACACACACATATACACACAGCGCAGGCTTTTTGTTCCACGATAAGCTCTCTGAAATTTCCAACTATCCATGTCTATCTTCATCTCAGTCGCTATCATTCAACTTCTCTCTCTCGCTCTCTCTCTCTCTCTCCCTCCCCACTTACTCTCTCTCTGTCTTTCTTTCTCTTCTTTTTATATAGCTGCCAAAGCTCCGGAAATGAGTTAAAGCATTACAGTGGCAAAAACTTTGGCTCATGTGAGTCTACATTGTTGACAAAAGTTCTGTCTGCTATTAGAGGTAGTTTAGTTTGCGATTAGTTAGAGCAAGTCTACCCGAAGATTGCTGGAACTTATGGGCTACTTTGTAACTTTCAGTGACTCCCCGTTGAACGGGTTAAACGTTCCATTCTTAAGCAGCCGGAAACTGCAATTCGGCTTAACCCAACAAATTGCTAATCTCAAGTAACTCGGCTAAAACTCAAGCGAATTTGTACAACAATGTTTTGCTTTAAAGTACATCGAATTGTTATTGTAACTATAACAATTTGGACAACAATTTGTTCAGCAACTCTGCTTAAAATGCCAGCTGCAATTACTGAATTTATTGACAGATTTTATGCGTGTATTTATTGAGGTGTTTCTTGCGCGCATATTTGCAATATTATGCATTTCATTCAGATGCTTTCAGCTTATCAGCCATAAAATGCAATGTGCACTTAATCTTCATTTGCACTGGTGCAACAGCGCATATAAAAAATTGAGGGGGGGCAGGGGGGTAGAAAGAAAGCTGCAGAAGAAGGCTTTTAATTTGTGCCATAAAGGCAAAAAAGGAATTGCTTAATTCCATGACAAACACTCTCTCTTTCTCTCTCTCTGTCTCTTTTACAGCGCAGCATTCTCAGTATGCCTTAAATCAACAAAAGATTTATGCCAGACAGAGAGGAGAGAAAGGGACAGAGAGAGAGAGGGAGTTACAGTCAGACAAATGGACTGAAAGAGACAGCGCGAATCGAGTTGAAAAATCTAGCAAACATGCGAAGCGTATATAAATCCAGCAAGTCAGACTTAACGCCACACTGAATACAGGCGAACAACAACAACAAATACAGCAACAACTACAATCATCGTTAAAAAAAGGGAAGAACTACGAAAAAGTCGTTCAGTCAGTCAGTCAGGATAGGGATAGGGAAGTGCCTTTGCTTTATCATTTTGTTGGTCTGCGAATTAACATGTCTGGGATAAAACTGCGCTCTATCCCTGGCTTTATGCCTGCCCATATCCCTGGCTGCACCGAAACTACAGACGAGGGCACACAAATAATTTGCAGTTTTTTTTTTCAGCGCTTTTATATACGATATATGCATGTTTGCCTCTGCATGTTTTCCACTTCACAGGATTTTATGTGCCACTACACGCTCTCTGCTGTGGCTCAAGTGTTGGAAAATACAATTGAAAGCACATGCTGCACATGCTGCACACACACACACACACACACACACACACACACACGACATGCACTTTTGCAACAGCAACAAACTAACATTTCCGTATTCTGTTTTTGTTGTTGTTGTTACAGTTTCTCTCTCCTGCTTTCACTCTCCCTCTCTCATTCTTCACTACCCCCCTTCTCATTCTGCTCTGCTGTTGTTTGTGTTGTGCCGCCAAATGTTTTGCCTTTGCTATGAAAGACAATAAACTGTGTCAGTGCGAGCAAACAAAAGTGTGAATATGCGTGTGCTAGCATACCCTGTAATTTTACCCTTTGAGCTATTTTCATTGCATAGAGAGATGAGAAATGCTTTCAACTGATTGAGTAACAATATTCTAATATTATTAATGCACTTAAAAGTAATTTTGCTTATGCTAAAATAATTATTTAATTAACATAAACAATCTATTCGATTAGCTTAGTTTTTAAGACGCAATTCAAATTGGAAATAAATATTTATTATTCGTACATTTCTTTTAAATATTATTTCGATTCCAGGCTATGCCATAGTCGTCTAACTTTAATAGAAATATTGCTAAATGTAACTGCAACTGTATTTGTTTTTGCTGTATCTGTGCTGCATCCGAGTATGGCAAACACTTAAGTACTTCATGCATTTTTTAAGTTTCTATTTTTTTTTTTTAACTTTTAGTTGCATTGTTTTTTGTAATTGTTGTTGATTCAGTTGTTGTTGTTGCTGTTTGCAACTGGTGCAGCAGTTTGTGTTGCTCCTGCAGGTTGTTGCACGTCTAACAATGCACTCAGTCTAAACATCCATCCATCCATCTCTTTCTCACTTCCAAACACAATCTGCTGCTGCTGCTGCTGCTCTCTGTCTATGTGTCTGTCTGTCTGTCCATTTATTTGTTGCTGCTTCATAAATTGTAACACATTTTCTGCCCAGTTTGTTGCTAAAAACTTACAAATATTGCCACAAAATCCCAACTGTCCACAAAAGCCACCACATACTCGCACACATCATCGCCCCGGGCTGAGAGCCAATGAAAATCCCTTCAAAAAAAAAAAAAAAAAAAAAAAATCCAACAAATTGTAAGACAGAGAGAGACAGTGAAAAAAATGCGACAACAGAAATCTAAAGCGTCCTGCCAGCTGCCAACTTTTGCTGTCACTCTTAACACATCAACAACATTAACAACAACAGCAACAACACAGAGAGGCAACAGTGTGGCAAATAACTGTTGTCACACTCCATATATGTATGTACACAATCCATACAAGCTATTCTATCCATATATCCATGCAGCTGAGCTCCACACTCAAGTGTGTGACAAGTTTTTCCAGCCACACACACACACTCACACACACACATATACACACTCACAATAAATTGCAATGGATTTCGTTTTTCATCGCCTTACCAAAACTTTGCTACAAAGTAGCTTAAAGTACTCAGTCGAGATTGCACTACATGGCATATACCTTAAGTTGAATTCTTACATAACTTTTATAGTTCTCAAGCAATTATAATGAAAATTTCAGTATAATTTATTAAAAAGCTAAAGAAAGCGTGTGTAAATTAATAAGAATTAAGCTTGAAAGCTTAGCCTTTGAATTCATATGGAAAAAATGGGAAATTCTGGCGAAAAAAAGCAACTCTATTGATCCTAGTCTATGAGTTATAAGTATTATACAGACAATCATAAAAGACAGCAAATACTCTTATTCAGCTAATAGCATTCAGCATTATAATAAAATATATACATAATTATATATTATTCATATTTCTTCTCTCTTCATAGACAGTTGCTGCTTCATCATTCACACATTTAAAAAGTTTACAGGGTATTTCAGCTACTGTGCGCTTTATGAGCAAGTCTTAGACTAAGCAATAAGAACAATAAGAATATACCAACAACAACAGCAAGTTGTAGGTGATAAAAAATAATATATATAATTTTTGTGTGTACTTACAACTGTGATGGGATAGAAGGGATTTATGATAGTGAAGAGTAGAATGTGATTTGGCCGTGTAGTCTCAGGACGCTTTCTCCTTAGGTCGTCGTTTGACTTGTTCATAAGTGCTTGCTGCTGATTCTGATTTTGTGTGGACTGTAAAATAGTAATAGTAATACATAAGTATTAGTTGTTTTATTGTGAAAGAGAGAGCGTATATATATATAGTATATTTAAGTATTTTTTTTAAATAAAAGACAACACGAAGTGCTCTATTACAGTGCTCATTACATACTCATATCATTCTCACTGTACTTTATTATTTATCTGGCATTTTCATTTGAACTAAATACAGAAACATCATGTAAACATAATTGTGATTGGAATTAATTCAACACATGCAGCAGATGAACCTCAAACTCCTTAGTCATCAATGTGCCCAATAGGAAGATGAGTGACGTCTTGACAATCATGCGATAAAACATATTCTCATTTAAGAATTTAACAATATTTATACCCATTACTTTACACTGTCCAAGATAGCCAGTTATGCTGTAAATGTTTGAGGTAAACCATTTATAATCTATTATATTTATTAGCAAAATACTCCTACCGTTCTAATGCCAACATCTTAGCTATATTTTAGTTTCTTTCTTTTAATTTTTTGCGGAGGGGATGGAAATTTAGTTTAATTTAATGATTTCCAGTTTAATTTTTTTTTTTTTGTGAAGTTCAAGCAGCAAAGTTATGCTTTCGAATGAAGCTGTCAGCTTAACAAATATAGAAAGAAATATTTAATGTTGAAGCTTTTGTAGAGGCTTATGTGATGCTTGACTTGCTTAACTTGCAAAGTGTATAGATTTATTGGAAATACTGATGATAAGCGTTAACTATATACAGTTTATTTACTGTCGAGAGCAGCAGCAAAAGTTCTCTACTTTTAAAATAGAAACATTCTTTGGCCATTACTTGCCACACATACACATGTCAAACAATCTGTTGGCTGACTGCCTGTCAAATGATTATCGCTTTTCTAGATCATTTTGTGTGTTTTAATAGCGAAACTGCAAAGTTAAGCAGCGAAAACGAATTGATTTTCTGGCTGTAATGACGTTATTTAGTTGGGCACATTTTATTTTTTATTTTCTGTTTGAGTGCAGCAACACACATTTAAGTCAAACCATAA